>OW240913.1:377778228-378006174 GCA_933207985.1 Pelobates cultripes | reverse complement strand
GATCCTACCTCCTACTTGCGGAAGTTATTTACTATAAGAAATCCAGTCTTGATGTCACAGTTGATTTGTCTGAAAACACATTCTCTACCAAAACACTGGACAAAGAAAACATTACATTTGTACATTAAAAAGAACCTCAGTCCCTACTGTCACCATGGCTGGTAGGACAATAATTTAATGTTTGTTTTTCATTCAGTACTCATATGGAAAGTGTGGTTTCAAATTCTCTGACATCAGTTCTGGATAACTGTTACACAGTGTTACTCCAAAGTGCTTTAGACAGAAATATATTTTTTCTTTAAAGGATTGATGATGTTATCCCCTTTGCTTCTAGGTGTTTGTAGAACAGTGTCTGCACTTTCTTTCTTTTTTATTCTTTAGACAAATAAGATTGCACATTGTGTAACAACAATTCACATAAAATCTTATTAGTTTGACCTTGTTATTTACTTTTTTTTTTTTTCTTTTGCCTATTTCTACTTGTAATGTTCTGAAACATTTCTGATTTTCCATTATTCCTATTTAATTTTCTCGAGAACACAAAGCGGTATCTTGTACTTGCAAACCAGTGTCTGATATCCAGTGGTAATAATCTGAGTAGAAATTAAAGGAAAACTACATTGCCATGTATTTACAAAGGGATTGTTTACAATCCTGAGCTCTCTGAAAGTTACACAATGGAAATGTGACCAGTTTAGGACTTTAATTGTGTTTTAAATTACTCTCCAACTATTTTTGGTCTGTACTATGTGGTGCAAATCGCCCTATGCCTAGTATCCAGAAGTGATTGCTGTCTATGACACTCTAGTTGTCTCCAAAAGGCCAACCGAAAAAAACATAGTCAGGAAGTTTTAGAAAACAATGTTGCCTAGATATATGGTTGAATCCAATAACCCATGAAAGTAAAGGTAAGAATCATAAAAATATAACATAGATGTCAATAAGACTAGTTTTGAAGAAACATGTTGTTTTTTCAAATACCATATTTGTTGCAGAAATAAAATACCGGTTAACTACTAAATTTTGGATTACAAATAAATGATGCCACTCCGTTCCTGACTCCGGCACGCTGGTTACAAAGTCAGCGTGCTGACGTCACTGACAAGATTTTCCCTGCTTGTGGATGCTTCCCAAGCAGGGCAAATCAAAGAAGACTTCAGGAGGAGCGCAGGCGGAATGGAGGACAGCCAGGAGGTGGGTGTTACACAAAGAGTAACACCCATGAAACATGTAGACAGCAGCGCTGGAATGGAGGAAAAGTGAGTACGTTTTACACTGCATACACAATCTTTGTGATATATGATGTATTCAAAGTATATGAGAATGATTTTAAGGTAGGTTTTGTTCTATCACAAAAGTTTCACTTTAAAGAAATACAGGATTACCCATGTAAAAGCTGGGATAAAGGAGCTCAACCAAAATATGAAGTTATATGTCAGCGTTTACCATTAAAGAGACACTCCAAACACCTAAAGCTCTTTACCTTGCTGAGGTGCTTTATATGTGAAGAGTGTGTCCTCTCTTTGTCATCTTACAAAAAGTGCAGATTTGAGTAGAAATTGGCATTTGTATAAATTAACTTAGTTACACACTCCTGGCTGTCAGACAGCTGGTCCTTTTACTGCCTGGTTTGGTTAGCTCAGTGGAGCTAATCCCAAGAGGTAGGCAGTTGCTCAGAGCAAAATGTTCACATTGAGTTGCATTGGGAAGTCTATGATTGGACATCCACAGAAAGTCTTGCCTGGGCTAGAAGGGGAGGAATTGCTAATGCTTCAGAAAAGAAATCTGCAGCTTTTGCAAGCTGTTTTTAGATATACCACCAACTAATACCAATTAAAAAAAAGCATAATTAAATGTTTACATGTTTTCATTGGAGGTATATATAATCGTAGTAGTGAATACAAAAATAACTGGGGCAGTGGACTGTCCCTTTAAAATAACCATTAGACTTCCATATAAAGTATTGTCCGTTTGCATGTGAGTTACTAATTCCTAATTAGCTTTTTTGCATGATTTTATTTCATTCTTGATTCTACATATGATACTCTGTGCAGCTGTAGACTGGTGTTTAGCACCATTGAAAGAAATCTTGCTAAAAAGACAGTACTAGTGCATTAGGACTGGCTTTTATTTGGTATCAATCCTGAGGTTTCCTGTTCATAATGGATTGCATTCCACACATTTCTATAAAGTGTGGGAAGGCTGGATCAGTTACACAAAGTCTTTCAATGCTGGGGGAGACTAAATCCAACCATAAAACCACTGAACAAAAACTAAAATTACATTTTCATAGAATGTTATCTTTATGGTATTGCATACAAACTGAGATCTAATTTAATTAAAAATTTAAAAGAACATTTTGTTTTCAGAAAGAATTGCAATACTTACTAACTATAATGTGTTGGCATTACTACTAGAAAATATTAGGATTTATCCATTATACTGCGTTTGTTTGCAGATCAGATCTTGAAATATAGGCAAACATATTAACGCTTGAAAATTAGTTGTCTTGGAAAATATACTTGCTAATATTGAGAGTTATGATATCAGCGCAGGACAGAGGGAGCAAAGCAAAAGGACAAACATGCATATGTAGGACTGATACTGTGGAGCATAGGTCAGGAGTGTCCATGCACAGAATGCTGCTGAATTGTTTTCACATATAAACAAATTAGTTGTATCTTTATTTAAGGTCATTCATTGGCATGTTCTTGTTGCACTTTATGGGGCCAGGGGTCCCAAAAAGGAACTGTCCGTCTTGGTAGTATGCAAGCATGTTCTGTCCAGGATTTATCTATGTCACTGACTCTGTCTTGCATACACACAGACAGAGGTTTAGCCTTGACAATCAGCTATTCTGGCCCAATTGCTTGAATTCCATGGAGATACATGTCAGCTGCCTTTGTTGAGAGATTTAAAAAATATATTTACGTAGCATCACAATTCAACTGACATCTAACTGCAGTCATGAAAACGCTGTACTACTACATTAGTTTCCATATTTTATTATATAATGATGTTGATTATTTTTTCTATTGTGTATATACCAGTCATATTTAAAGGGACACTAAGCACACACAGTCCACTTTATGTCAATGGAGTGATCTGGGGAAGTGCTGTGTACCCTTCACTGTGCAAGGGAAAACATTGCATTTTCAGAGAAACTGATATGCTTACATTGCCAGGTTAAGACAATCTCTAGTGGTTGTATTCCAGATTTTCACTGAGTTTAACATGCTTCCTGCATTTTCACTTTCTGAAACAGTGTTGGATGTCCTCATGTTGCAGTGTAAGCATGCAGAAGCCAAACACAGAAATATTGGACACAGGTCTTCAGGAAGTAACAGGCCTTTATTCACATTACCGATCGGGTCTCAGATGAACTCCTGTTCCAACATTCTGAGAGACCAACACATAGTGTACATTCCTTATATAGCACTATAACTCCTCCCATTAATAGCTACACCCACATATACCTTTAACCAATCAATGAGCAGAATATAGACTTGTACATCTAGTCAAACCACATGGCTCATCCAAGACAAAGGAAATAAGTGCAATTTCAGTTCCTGCATTCCTGCACATGCTCAGTACACTGATGACAGTATCCTAGCTACATGTAGCTAACCAACTGACACAACATACACATATGCCACATGGAGATTTTGGCCTACTAAATTTTGACCATGCTGGAATCCCATCACATTCCCCCCTTTTGATGCCTCTGATATAACATTATTCCAGATGCATCACCAATCACAGTTTTACCTACATCTCTCAAGTAGCCATTGAACCAGAGTAGACCTTGTAAGCATCTTAAAAACTCCTTCAACATTCTTCATCCTGAAATATATTCTCTTCGGGCTAGGGGATCATATCTTCCAGACAGCCATTACATGGGCAGCTGTCTTTCTCTCTATAGTACTCTCTATAATACTACGTAGGGACCTTACCACTAGTGGAATTAGACAGGGCAGGAGGAGGCACAAAAAAAAATAATAAATTCTACTCCTCCTACTAATGTCTTAATTCCTCCAAGCTACTCATACCAACTTCCAAACCAACTACTTAGGTTATACCCATTCCAGACCTGAGTAGGTACATGCTCAAATTTAACCATGTGGCTTGTAAGTTCAGCCACTGCCTGCCCTTCATCATCTATGTGCAGACAACAGTTACTTAGATTAAACTTTCCGCATACACCTCCTTCTACTGCTAGTAAGTAATCAAGGGCTAGCCTATTCTGGTATATGGCTGATCACATCTTGGTATTTTGCTTAGCTAGAAGATTAAGCACTTGAGCTGTGTCATTAGTAATAATCTCAACTACCGCCCGTAGTCTAATAATGCGGTTGAGCATATATAATCGGAGTTCTATATCCATAAGTGCCATCTTCTGCCCAAGTAGTAGGTCCATAATAATTAATAATACGTTGAGGGGGCCACTCATTATCTTCCCAGCTACCTATATTCAAGGATGCTCTCTCCCTTTTATGATTTACATCGTAAACCTTAACTCCCAAGGTCTCTCCTGTTTCGATTGGCAACAAGAAGAAGGATGGCTTTGGCATACCTAATACACATGCCCCTTCCCAATCTTGTGGTAACTCCGAATAAGTTTTCTTACCACAAATCCAGTATAAATTTGCTGGGGCTTTCCAACTAGATGTAGCCGATAAGTCAAACCATACCTCCTTTAAATGAGTGTAATTGGCAAACGGATTAGTAGGTTCCGAGACATTTGAAGCTGACCACCAAGTAGTATTTTTAGTATTAACATTATAGGCTTTTTGTCCCAAGCAAGTTAGCTCACCTACAGACGTGTTATACATTGTCCCTTTCCTGGCTATACAAACATGACCTATAATGGAGGTTTTAACCGCCATTCCGATTTACTTCTAGTACTTACTTGATGATCAGACTGGAAAGGTATCTGTTGTTCATATGTCTCAGAGCCAGGGTACCATATTTCCTTTGCCTCCCATGGCCACTGGTCTCCCATATTAGTACCTCCACACACATAGCAATTAGTTACATTAAGACTACCTGCAATACCCTCAGCCAAATCAATAAATAGGTTGTTAACATTATGGGGAATTTTATCCTCAATACTCATCTCCTCATAGAAGGAATGAGAAACCTGATGAGTTTGAGTTGCCACTGTCTCAGTTTCAAGACCTACATATATTATTGTTCCTGAATCTACTCCTGTGCCATATATTTGAAACCCAAACAGACCTCCAAACCTGTCAATAAAGTACTGCAGATTGGAAATGGTCATGTGAACGGGGTTACACACATAGTTTTACAGTATGGTGTGGTAGGCAACCTTTGGATAATCATATCTTGATCCACTGTTTTTCCCAGGTTGCCCAACCTACACATGACAAATAGGGGCAGAAGTTAGTCTCTATTTGGGCAATCAGGATCAGTAGATCTTATACTGGGACATAAGTATTTATCATTAAACCCATAAGTTCGTTCCCATTTAAGATTACCACATACATTCCAAAGTCTTCCACTACCCGAAATCGCCTTACATGCATCAAATAGTAGAATACCCGTGGAATGTATGGTGCTTATCACAGTCCTATTTATTAATGTCCCCTGGGAGTTACTATTCCGAATTACCAACCAAATTGTACGGGGTTGGAAATGGGGATCAAAACATTTAGACTCTCCTGATATTGGCTTGCACACACTATAATCAATATCCAAATATCTACATTTAGATACAGATCCCTTACATTCATACTGTGAGTGCCAGATGAGAGTTTGGGATATTTGGTTACCTGTTTTAGTAGTCTTAATGCAACTATCGCAATTCGGTATGTCTGTACTCCTACCTTCCTGAAAAATCATAAAAATACTAAGACACAATAAAACACATTATTCCTGAAATCCTCATTTTTCTTCGACCGTGCGATGGCCTCTCAGCTTCCCGATTGTGAGGGCTGCAAGGATGTTGTTCTTCTGATCCTCACTTTCCTTCACAGAGATCCCTTCAAGATACTCTGGCTATGACACGTAGGCAGGTGGTCAGGCTTTATTATGGCCGTCAAAACACCTACTTGATGATCTTTGTAGACTTTTAACTAGAATGTCTCGATATCCCCTCGTCACTCCGACTGAGTTGCACGCTTCAACCGGGTCCTGCAAGGATTCTCAGGATCTGGAGTAGTTTGCCAAGAGTCTGCTGCTGGTTTAACCTTAGAATGATGAATCCAAGGAGTCACTTCCGCCACCTTTACAGCTGTTGGGGTAGATAAAAGAACAACATACAAAGGCTAACAGGATACACCCCGAGCTTTAACTCAATATGTATTGGTGGGATATTACGAGCAAGTCCTGGAGGATTATTTTCTTCCCATACTCCTGGAATGTCAAATAAGGATTCATCACTCTTAGGGTTAACACTTGTCACTATGGAATAGAAGCGTCATTCTTCTTCCCTTGGCACCGATATCACCATTATGCCTGGTAATCCCTTAAACTTCAGAGATGTTAATCCATTAGGTAAAAGGTTATCTGAGCTTAAAGCTTCGATAATAGATCTCGTCCTAAAAGTTGAATCGGACACTCTGGCATATATAGGAACTAATGCTTCACCACATGGCCTCCCAGAATACAAGTGCGACTCTTAAGAACCGGTCTAGCTGCACTTCTCCCAGTAGCTCCTATCACAGTTATAGTCTTCCCCGAAGGCGGAGCCACCATCTTAGTCACCACAGAATGTTCAGCACCTGTGTCGATCATGAAAGAACTTCTCTTTCCCCCTATTGCTACATCGACCATAGGCTCCGCTCGACCAAGTGGGATGGAGCCCAGTCGGTATCAATAGTCTTCCATTATAGTGTCAGCCAGACCCACAAAATCTCTATCCTCTCTTTCTCTAGGTCTCTGCGTGGGTGGATAGTATCTGTCTCCTTGAACACTTCCTCTACTATTCCCATCATTCCCTCTAAAACTTCCTCTTCCTCTATAACTACCACTATAACCTCCTCGTACCCTTCTCTCTCCTGTCTATCACCTTCATACTACTCTCTCTGTGGACACTCACTCTTCCAATGTCCCTCCTTTCTACAATACGCACATTAATTCCTACTTAAAGTCCCTTGCTCAGCCTATTCTCGTCTCCTCTATTCACTTCCCTGTCTTTCTACACTTAAGATAGCTACCACTAGCATATCTGCCTTTTTCCTCATTTCACGTTCTTCCTCCGTCTCCCTATTCATATATACTGTATTTGCAATCTCCATTAGCTGTATTATGGACATCCCTACAAATCCCTCTAATTTCTGTAATTTCCTTTTAATATCACCTTGGGCCTGGCTGACAAATGCTGAATCTATCATTCGGAAGTTTTCAGGGGCCTCTGGATTAAAGGGAGTATACAACCTATTTGACTCAAGCAGTGTCTAATATGGGACTTCGGCAAGGCTGCCCAATAATAGGTTCCAGTCTACGGGTAGTAAGATAGGTGCAAGGGGGTGAGCTAATTTTATTAGTCAGCATTTGGTGGATGAAAAAAACGTTTTTTTTTAAAGTGTTAAACCAAAAACCTACCAGTAGGTGTCACCAGAGGGTAATTGTATCAAAATAATCTTTATGGGTCTAATAAGAAAACTCAACTTTTAATATATTTATACATAAAATAAAACCTTATAGCAATAAATATATTAAAATAGGGTAAACAATCCTACATCTATCTGTTATAAACAATGTATTATCAATGTAACTCCCGAAGATGGCCAGTAGGTGGCTTAGAGTGCCTCCCTAAAGTCAAATGAAACAAATAGACTTTAATTAATTATGTCCCTATTTTATTATTACTTATTTTAATCAATGTCCACCCAGTTTGTAGTTTAGTAAAAAGGGGACATTTTGGACAAAGCTGGGGAGGGGCCCATCCAGTAACTAAAAAAACCAATATACCATCTGATACCATTGATCATTGATTAGGGGGAGGGGTAGTACAGAAATACAAGAGTTTGAAACACAGGAACAGATAGGTATGTGGGTAGGCGGGGACAGTAGAGCAGGGGGAGTGCAAATACTGACTATATACCAGTTTTGGGAGTAAGAAATGGGCGTGGCTACTCTGGCTCTGGAGGATATTTGGGGGGTTGGTAATCAGATGCCAGGGGGGAGGGGATATCCAAAGCAGTTGTAATTAAGTCCTTAGTTCTGACCACCATATGGCTACATTGTTTCCCATATGACACAGTTTAATTCACCAAGGCAATTTTTCAACAATCAGTTTCCAACAGTCAATATATAGAAACTGATCATAGAATTCCAGCCTACTAGTTACAGCCACATGTACACCCTGCACTAAATTTAAGTGAAGACTGCTACATGGAGGCCATGCGGCCACCAGGACAAGCTACTCCCTACTTTTTTTTTTTTTTAAACATACAAGACAAAGCCTTGTGAATCAGAAGATTATTTCAACAGAGCATCTGATTCAAAAAGCTGTACAAATACACACACAGTTTCAACAGTCACACCAATCTCCTTATCACCAGCAACACATTGCGCAGTCACTAGGCCCAAACACACACACAGGATCCTCACATGCTCAACAATATCACGACGTCGCACACACAAAATTAAATAAAAAAAAAACCCACCAAAGACTATACACTCATCAATGTAACTATTATTCAAACCATACAACTATCCACGCTATTAATCCATATAAACTAACCGATCACATAACATTTCAACAAATTCATCTCTACAATTATCCGTACTATAAATCAACTCTTGACTAACCAACTATATCACATTCTAGTAACCTCATCTTTACAGTCAGTGGTTATGGTACAGTTAGTAAGTGGTATAATACAGTTTTAAAGTCACAGATCAGTTAGTAACAGTTATGGTATTTTACATATAACATAAAACAGCAATTGTTAGTAATTTTTACACAATGTCAGTGGTTATGGTACATGTCAGTAGTTATGGTACCGTGCGCTATTTTACAGTTATACACACAATTTACACTCCCACTAGACAGCAGAGCTCTAACTTTCTAGTAGGACATACCAATTCACCAACTACAATATATTTAACAACATTTACAATAATCCCAACTATTCTAACTGGCCAGCACCTCGAGAGCTTTCGATCTATTTATACACCAGAGATTCGATAAGTTCTTCGCTGCCCAGACACCACGTATAGCGAACTAGAGGGCAGAATTTACACAGTTCCCAGCTAGTCTATTAAACTATCAATAAGCTAGTGGCTGGATTTACAACAGAGCACACTTAGTTAAGATAGGGTGAAATCTAGCAAACTATAATATACAACAGAGTATGCTAGTCTCCCGGTCCCCCCGACCTAGCGAACAAAATTTACACCCTAGATACGCTAGTCAAGACAGGACACTGGTGTCCGACATGAGCTATTTACACCAGAACTCAGTCTGACCTAAACCAATAAGTGTTGCGCTTTTCACTTCTTCCATCCATAAGGACAGGGCAGATTCCAATAACCGGTTCCAAATATAAAACCCCTTGTGGGTCTACCGCTCTAACGGTATCAATCTCACCTGTCAATTACTGGACCTGGGTTCACTCATAGACGGAACAATCCGTGACTCACTGCGCAGAAGCCGATGATCTCCTGGACAAAAGGCCAGTGGCGCCGAGACGAAAGGAGGTCCACGCAGTAGAAGTCCAGGATTGTAGCGTAGAAGGTTTGGTAAAAGTTTACCGTCTCAAATCTCTGTGCCAGCTTCCGTGCGATGAGGTTCCCGGGCCAATTGCACCAGAAATGTTGCAGTGTAAGCATGCAGAAGCCAAACACAGAAATATTGGACACAGGTCTTCAGGAAGTAACAGGCCTTTATTCACATTACCGATCGGGTCTCAGATGAACTCCTGTTCCAACATTCTGAGAGACCAACACATAGTGTACATTCCTTATATAGCACTATAACTCCTCCCATTAATAGCTACACCCACATATACCTTTAACCAATCAATGAGCAGAATATAGACTTGTACATCTAGTCAAACCACATGGCTCATCCAAGACAAAGGAAATAAGTGCAATTTCAGTTCCTGCATTCCTGCACATGCTCAGTACACTGATGACAGTATCCTAGCTACATGTAGCTAACCAACTGACACAACATACACATATGCCACATGGAGATTTTGGCCTACTAAATTTTAACCATGCTGGAATCCCATCACAATGTGATGCAGCACATTGCACAGCACACTAAGTATAACACTGTAACCACTACAAATTAGGTTTTTGCAATGTACAAGTAAGGTTTGAGCCTCATGGTTAACAAGGAAGCAAAGTTGCAGAGTTACCGTATATATTCAAATATAAGACGACCACAAATATAAAGACGAGACCCCTAATTTTACCCCAAAAAACTGGGAAAACTTATTGACTCGAGTATAAGCCTAGGGTGGGAAATGCAGCAGCTACTGGTAAATTACTAAATAAAATTAGACCCCCAAAAATGATATTAATTGAATATTTATTTACAGTGTGTATATAATGAGTGCAGTGTGTGTGTATAATGCAGTGTAACAAACCACCTCTTTTACAGGTAGGATTGTCACAGATCTTGCAGTAACCACAGCCTTCTAGGGAATACAAAGTCCAGGACACATTCAGCTCGGTTTTCCTTTTTATTCAATAAGAAAACAGTTGCTTTAAATAATAACAAACAAACAAAATCCCTTGCTCTTACTAGACAGGAATCACTATCTGTAATTGGGTGGCTTTCCCACTTACCAATTTTCCAAACTAAACGAAATAGAGGAGTTGTTTGTTCACTCTCCTAGCTGGCTTTTTCTCCCTCACTCTGCAGCAGGCTGCCCTCTTCTTTTAAAGGCCTGTCTACTAATTGACCAGCTACAGGTGAGTGCCAATTAGGTAACTCTTAAATCAGATCTAAATTGTGGTCTGTTACACAGCAACTAGTGCTGTTGGAGCATTGGCCCACCCTGCTCTCCAAATACTCCGCCCCAGGGACCCTTACCATGTTTTGCAGAGCATCAGCTATGCATATTGCAAACTCTAACATCTCTCCCTGGGGCATTTAACTGAAAATCCTCTGGTTGCTGTTTAGCAAATCAGGTCTGATGTATCTTCCATCAACCACAATTCCACTTTTACACTCACAGTGTGTGTATGAATGCAGTGTGTGTGTGTATGAATGAAGTGTGTGTGTGTGTGTATGAATGCAGTGTGTGTGTGTATGAATACAGTGTGTGTGTGTGTGTGTGTGTATATGTGTGTATGTGTATGTATGTATGCAGTGTGTGTGTGTATGAATGCTGTGTGTGTGTGTGTGTGTGTATGAATGCAGTGTGTGTGTGTGTGTGATGCAGAGCCTTGGTGGGGGGGTGGGCATTTTTATAATTTTTTTTAATTATTATTATTTTTATTTTATTTTAATATTATTTAAATGTTTATTTATATTTTTTTGTCCCCCCTCCCTGCTTGATACATGGCCAGGGAGGGGGGCTCTCATTCCCAGGTGGTCGAGTGGATGGGCAGTGTAGGAGGGGTGCTGGCAGCGAGCTGTAACTTACCTTTCCTGCAGCACCTGTCAGCTCCATTCTCCTCCACTGTAAGTCTCGCGGTCTGAGTGCCGCGCGGAGCGTTGCCATGGTAATCCATGGCAACGCTCTGACCCCGCGGCTCTCGCGAGATTTACAGTGGGAGCTGACTGGAACGCAGAAGAAGGGAGCTGACAGGAGCTGCAGGAAAGGTAAGTAACAGCTCTCTGCCAGCCCCCAACAGGAATGTCATAATACAGACAGTGACTCGAGTATAAGTCGAGTGGGGGTTTTTCAGCACAAAAAATGTGCCATACTGGAGTATATAGGGTATATTACTGTTATTTTATGAGAACTGATGCTGTCAGTTTCCTCAAAATTTCTATTGAAAATGCTAAAAGCCTTGGCAGTAATTCAAGTATCTGGAAGGAGTTTTCATTCTCTGTTACGTCATCATTTACTAGTTAAGTAATTCTAAGGGCATTTTTTGGCATTTACGGTATTTATCACGTTTTATTTTATTTTTTTACATCTAATATTACATCAATTACAGATTCTTAAGCCTCTATTATAAAGTCACTCTTTAAGAGCCATAGGTAAGCCATTCCTAATTTTTTCACGTTTTATTTTTCTTCAAACAAAAGAGAGCAGGTAAGCAGTTATTCCCTATCATGATACGTCTATGGGGAAAAAAAGCTGCTGGATCATCTAACAGGAAGTCCCACAGAAGGATCCTTTACAAGGTGTTAAGATTTCACTAGAAAAGAAGTGTCTTTAGCAGCCGGTCTGGAAGCAGCAGAAAAGCCATCTTTCCAGAAATAAGGTCTCCACTCCATCTTCCATGAGCGTCGTCTACTCTGTTAAAGCTCTCAAGTTATTTTTTGGAGGGTCTCCGTTAAAGTCCCTTATGCCCTGGAGCAAGCGGACAAACTGATAGTTTGGTCCTCCACTATTGAGAAACATGGATATCAACCTTTTTTAATTTGTATTTTATTGGTGGTTTCACAATGTAAAATACCTCTGGTACATAATATGAAAAGTTATAAAGTTTACATAGCATCTCTAATAAGTTGAAACGATGAAAGGACAACATGTGCACTAGTGGCTGACATTTGGATCGCTGTGTGGTGTTGTCCATATTGAGCTATATGGGTAGAAAAAGGAGTACCCCTTGTTCGGTCTCTGCTTGGCCCCTCCATTGTATCATGGGAAGTTGGCTCTGTGTCATAGGTCGGTGAGAGGGTTTAGCTACTGCTTACCAGGCATCAAATGGGTACGTATTTATGAAGTGTTTATGAAGTGTTGGGCAACTATTGTGTGTCTCGCTTTCTAGTTACTGGTAGCGTAACCTCAGAGGGCCTCTATGAGTGTGGTGTGTCTGCAGGTGGCGTGGTTTAGCTAGGAGTCGGGCCTGGGGGTTTAATGGGTGAACTCTGTTGGGTCCCTGTGTATCTGTTCCTGACTTCTGGACTTCCACTGGGATTGTTGTGTTCAATTTCAGTCCTTGGAGGAAAGTCTCTTTGTTCTCAGGAGATGAGAGGGTGAGTACGTCGTTTCCTTGTGCTACCTGCAGGGAGCCATCCACTCCCCACCGATATCTGATCAGCGCCTCTCTCAGCTGTCTGGCCACCGGTGTTAACTGTCTCTTGACTGCGAGGACGGCAAAAGGGAGGTCCCCGTATATGGCTATGTCATAACCTTCGAAGTGTATGGTTCCCAGCTCTCTCGATTTGGCCATAATCGCAGACCGAATTGCAATGTCTTTGGTCACGGCAATTATGTCTCTTGGTGCGTCTGTTGGGGCAGCTGCGGCTTTGCGGACCCGGAATGCTGATGTTAGTGTCTCTGAGCCTGTGTTGCCTCCTATGCCCAGCGAGACTATGAAGCGTCGGAGGAAGGGCAGTGCTACATCACCTTCGATGTGCTCTGGGATGCCGCGGAGGCGGATATTCCTCCTTCTGTGCCTGGACTCCATCACTAACATCGACATCGGTGAGTTTCTGTACTTGCTCTGTTAATACTTGCAGATTGTTGTGGGTGTCTTGCACTTTCTGGTCCCTGGCTACTTCTTTTGTCTCGATCTCTGTGACCCGTTGTTTGAGGGTCCCTATTTCCGTGCGTGTGTCTAAGAGGTCAGCCTTCCACACACGCCGCATATCCAGCAGGAGATTTTTAATATCTCTCTTTGTTGCCGGCGAGGAGTCCTCATCTGACTCTGACTCGTTAGAGGGGGTCCCCTCCGACTGTGAGGCCGGGGCTTCCTCCTCCTCCTGGTAGTTCTCTGGGGCCTCATCCTCGCTAGGCGGGTCGGGCGCCATTTTGGCTGGGCCCCGCGGTGTAGGCCTCTCAAAGGATAGTCTGATATCCTGCATTTTAGGAGCCTCTGGAAGACGAGGTTTTCTGTTCTTTCGCCCCATAGTTCCTTTGTGTGTGGGTGGTTGTCGCTCAGCGTGTTTTGGATTCTGTTTTCCGTATTCAAAACGTTTTTTTTCTGAATTCTGGGACGGAGCTCTGTGTAAACATGTCTTCTCTGTTGCTCGGTTGGCCACGCCCCCCGGATATCTACCTTTTGATCTAAAATACTAAAGGAATGTCATTGTGAGAAGTGTTTGATCATATGTCCTGCTGAGGGCAAGTGGCCTAGGAGTCTTTATGGGTAAGAGTATGGTTTATTCATCCAGTTATCTATGCATGAGTTGGCACAGGCTTTCATCCAAGCCAATGTATCTAGGGCCCCAATACTGTATGGCGCTACAATGGAATATAGGCCTAAGAAAGAAGGAAGAACCGATCAATCTTCAATTGAAGGTAGAGGGTCCAGAGATACTCTAGCTACCACAATTTCCATATCCATAGTTCGGGATTAGTTTTGATCCAAACAGAAGGAATTGGTGCAGGGCATAGGACGATATCCTTGGAAACCATATAAAATAAGCATCGTTGCCAAAGGAAAAGATCATATTTGGCCAAGTTCTCCATCTACTGGATTATAGAAGTCAGGCAACCTTTAGCATCATTTGGTATACATATGAAGAAAGATCAGTTGCAGATACAAGTCAAGGTTCAGGGGAACTTGGTGTCTCTTATTGAGTGCAGACATGGTCTGGAGATGGTAATCACTGGATTCAGAATTCTTCGGCAGTCTCTCAGCCGATTGGAAAAGGATCCAGGAGTAGTGTGCCCATCAAATGATAATGGGAAAGGAGGCATTTCCCAAAGTGAGACTATAGCATATTGCAAGTATAACTTACTTATTGGAGGTGTAAATTCTTACATTAGAATTTGGAGTCTGTATGTTTCTTCTCCCACCTTTGGTTTTTTCTGGGGTATTACCCAGTATAGTGCTGCCATGGATATGGCCAGGAAAAAGGGAAAATGTATTGCTACTTAGTGTAATTTTCTCCTCCTGGTCATAGGCCATGGCAGCACAAAGATCCCGCCCTGGGATAGTGCTGGAAACAAGACTGAGGGTAGGAGGGGATATTTATACCTTCTGTTTTGATTAGGTTCCTGTCTAATTAGAGATAGGGAGGAGCTACCCATTGTTGTGCTGCCATGGCCAGGAAAAGAAAATTACAGTAAGTAGGAATACATTTTCTAATATATATATATATATGTATTAAGGCAATTTGCCTGCATTTGTGGGAGGTGCTGGTTTTCTACCCCTAGCCTACTTAAGGCACTCCCCTTGCCTGGCTCCTTACCGTTCGAGGTCAGCGTTGAATGAGGATCCACTTCCGGGTTCTCTCAGACGCCATCTTGGTTTCAGTATCCAGGAGGTTTCACCACGTTAAGCTGTGTCAGGCCTTTCCGCCCGTCCAGCTTCTTCTGACTCCGTTCTCCGTCGTAGATCGCGTCCCAGGGACTCCCAAACCGTAAGTCAGACCTTCCTGTCACGCCAGGACTGGTTCCCACGGCGTACGGTACAGCACGGGTCCTCGCTTTACGGCTTTTCCCTGGTTATGACACGAATGTTTCAAGCCATTCGCGGGCTTTTCATTCGTACGGTCATTCGGCTGAACATGTTTTAAATCGTTCAATAGTCATTTCGCATATCCTATTCATGTTATTTAAACGAATGTTCATTCGGTTGTTTTGCCGTTCGGCAAATTTTACATACGCTCATACACGCTTTGGTTCGCATAAATCATACGGTTAAACTATTCTAACTTCTGTGTTCCCCTCACATTTGCTTTCGGCTGTTCTGTGTGTTCACGTATAATCCTTTCATGAATTATATTCACCATTTCATGTGTATATAACATTCGGTTAAAGTATTGCTTGCTTAAATAGATTATTGTTGATTACTTTTAACAATTGTCAGTATTGTATTACGTCCACAAATCAAGTCCACTTCTCTGTGTATACCATTTGACTCCCACGCTTTCAGGGGTCTGCATTACTTATCCATTTATACGAATGGACTCAGCCTATGTTACAAGCCTCATTTCTGGGTTATTTATACAACATATACAAGGATAGGTTCATTTAAGCAATAATTCTCGGGTTGATACGTCTTTGCTATACATACATATCATATAGAAATACATCACTTTACATCATGTTAAATCATTTTGGGGTATCCCTGCCTTTGGTCTTTCTGCTACATATCATACATAACGCTGTGTTAATTAGGCCATGACCTCATCCATGTCCCTTTCTATAAAACCAGTTACATTTTGGTACAGATCATTGAACTCCCACGCCAGGAGTTTTATAACTATCCATTTCATTTCAATTTACTCAGCCTACATTACAGGCCTCATTTCTCTGTCATGACGATGACACATAAGGCTTAAATCCTTTTGCATGCATACTCGGGTTGAATCACACGTACTGATCCAACCAATCATACGTCCCCTACACAGTCATATACATATGTATATAACCTACGTTTCATGTTTTCCTTTACACACCATTATCACGTAACACATAGATTGTTTGTACATAGGCCACGGCCTCCCTCAGATGTCTTATTCAAGCATGCAAACATTTCTGAGCCACTCATAGCTATTCCCATGGTATCAACATAATTTTATACATTGCTGCTACAGACTATAAGTCTGGTTCTTTTTACACCCCACACTCATCGTACTACTCTCTTTTACCCATTTTTAGGCTGTCGAGCTTATATAATTGCTCCACACGGTTTATTCCTGTGATTTATCATACTACCAGGTACGTACACCTGCTCATATGGTATTCTACCATACATTTCATTTCATCCCCCTAGTTTAGAGTACTGGCAATAGGGTCACAGGATTCCCAATAGGTATTTACCCCATCTTGGCTGTCGCCATTAGTTAGTGGTCCCGCGAGGCCAACACCCCGCCTCAAACGTTTCGGAGGCAAACACCCATCGGGCCACACGTTAGCTAGCCGCCTCGCATGTTGCAAAGAGAGGGCCTCACCTGTCACTCCCTTCCCCTGTTTTCTGTCGTACAGTCACCGAGAGGCCTAAAACTCCTGCCACTACGTCAAGTGGCCTCAATAACCCCTCGCGCCAACGCATAGATAGAGCCTCTCAAGCCGCTTGGCAATTAGTAGGGCCTCACCTGTCACCAAACAAGCATAATACTTTCGCCATCCGGCCTAGCTAGCCTGCCAGTACAATTTGGTGGTTCTATATACTAATTATTGTTTTATTTATAGTATGTCTCAGGAAGGGGTAGAGGATTTCTCCCTGCCTAGCACCCCGGCTAGAGCTGTCACTCCCACACAAGGAGGAGAGCTAGCTAGTCCAGCATCAATTAGATCCTGGACAATCCCGCGCATAACCACGGAATTAAGGAGACGACAAATCCCCTACCCCGCTACAGCAAGGAAGGCAGAACTTTTCAAACTGCTACGCACATCAACCAATAACATGGAAGCCGGGGAAGGATCTAGCCAGTCCAACCCAGGGGACATACAGGCCATGTTATCCTCACTCATGGCATCCATGGGCAAGGTCAACTCCAGGCTGGAGAAACTTGAGTCGGTCACCACGGCCCTCACTCTAGCAGGGCCACCCGCGGCTGCGGTACAAACACCAGCCTTGCCATTAGTCGCTCCAGCCAGCCCCCTGGATGACCAGGAAGTTAGCCCGGCCCACATGATACCTGAGCATATCAAAAGGGATATCCTGGAAGGTAAAGACGTCAACCTGGCTTCCCTGTTGATTGCCTCCCAGGACATTGTGGAACATAAGACGTATGCTTATGATGATGTTTCTGTTATTGTCAGATCTAGGGATGCCCGCCTGAACAGGAAACTGACTATCCCTGAATTTGTACTAGCGTTTGGTATTTACAGGGATGTCGTCTGTGCGGTTTATCCCAACAGAAGAGAGGAGTTTGATCTCTATATGCACAAGCTGGTAGACCTGGGCAACAAATATGGTGGTTCAGCATTCTATGACTACCATAGGTCTTTTTCTGCAAAAGTGGCTGGAGCCTTCTCCCAGTACGGTACACGATCCAACTGGGGAAGGATTGATACCGTCTTATTCTGCAGACACTTTGCAGGTCTAAGAACACCAGCTTGTGCATACTGCTCCTCCACAGCCCATACTACTAATTTTTGTCCCAACACGGCAGACGGACATGCCTCCACACAAGGAACTAGTTCCTCTGGGGATCCAGGGAAACTATCCAAAGACAAATTGGGACGCCCAATCAAGTTTCTGGGCAAGTCCCAGATATGTAATAATTTCAATGTTGGGTCTTGTAATTACAGTGGATGTAGACTATTGCATGTCTGTTCAAAATGTTTTAGGGCACATGCTAAGACCATGTGTCCAAATAAAATGTATTCTAAGCCTTACCTTACGTCCATTAATATGCCAGTATTCACAGCATTGATGTCTCAGCACCCATCTAGACACCTGGTAGATTTTCTTATTTCTGGTTTAACAGAAGGCTTCCACACAGGTATCCTACACATACCAGCTGGCACTCTGGAATGCCCAAACCTACAATCCGCCCAACACAACCCCACAGTGGTTGACACCCTCATAAACCAAGAAGTGGAGGAGGGCTTTGTATTGGGGCCTTTTAGAACTCCCCCATTCACAGAATGGCGCACCAACCCTATTGGTATTGTCACAGGGAAATCTTCCCAAAAACAGAGACTCATCATTGACTTATCGGCTCCCCACTCATCGGCCAACCCCAGTCTTAATTCCCTCATACCCTCTGAGGAATTCTCTCTGCAATACACCACCATAGATCACGCCATTACAGCTATCATACAAGCAGGGGTTGGAGCCTGGCTCAGTAAGACCGACATTACTAACGCCTTCAAATTACTCCCTATCCACCCCACACTGTGGCACCTGCATGGCATCAAGTGGTCCGAGAACTACTATTTTTTCTCCCGGTTAACTTTTGGGTCCAAAAGTAGCCCAGCTATTTTCGACACATTTGCCGAAGCACTATGCTGGTTACTATTGAACATAGCCGGATGCCCTACAGTATTACATTACTTGGACGATTTCCTACTGGTCGAGGAGAATACTGCACCTCCCACTAGCCTCAAAGCTACCACTAAGCTGTTTGAGCAACTAGGTGTACCCATCTCCCCAAAGAAAACAGAAGGGCCAGACACGGTTATCACTTTTCTGGGTATCCAGTTAGACTCTGCCACAATGCAAGCAAGCCTACCTTACGAAAAGATAGACAATATTCTCACTTACATAAACAACTACCTACAGCTCGGCACTTGCAACCGCAAAGAACTACAGTCCCTGCTGGGGTCACTAAATTTTGCAATGCGCATCATACCTCAAGGCCGCTCCTTTATTTCACGACTATTGCATCTTTTCCCACTTTTTCTACATGACACGCACAGGTTGTCCTTAGATGCCCAAGCTACGGCAGATCTAAACATGTGGAAGAGGTTTTTAACCACTTGGAATGGTAAAAGTATGTTCCTCCCTCAATTGACTGAATCATCTCCTACCATTTGGTCAGATGCGGCATCTACCACTGGTTTTGCAGCAATTTTTGGGAACGAATGGCTTTGGGGCAGCTGGCCTTCAGCAGTTCTGGATTTGGAAGGTTTTTCCACTACCTCAGCTCTTTTTGAGATCTACCCCATAGTGGCGGCTGCCGTAGCGTGGGGTCATTTATGGGCTAATACGCCAGTGCGTTGTTACTCAGACAACCAGGCGACCTGTCACATCATCAACAAAGGTCGTTCCAAATCTCTTACGATTATGAGATTTCTGAGGAAACTCACTTGGTTGGCAGCTTGTCATAATTTCTTCCTATGTTGTTTCCATGTGCCAGGTGTATACAACACAGCTGCTGACAGTTTGTCTCGCTTTAAATTTCAGGAGTTTCATCAAGCACTCCCGTCAGCAGCACCCACAGCCACCATCACTCCAACATTTCAACAACTCATACTGGACTAGACGTCATCATGCAGCATAGCAGGACATTGTCTCAGTTGGCACTTTCACACAATACAAACAAAACATACAACAGGGCTTTCACACTATTCAAACGATTCCTTCTGGAACATAACATCATACAACCGTTTGTTATGACATCTTTTTTGGGGTTTGCTTCCTTTTGCCACCTTAAACTCAAATTGTCATATAACACCATCAAACTCTATCTCACTGGCATTCAACACCACATGCTCATCTTACACCCAAATAACAACAGTTTCATGGCCTCTCACCAAATTAAGACCATACTCAGAGGTATTCAAAAATCAGAACCCACACATTTGGCCCAGAGGCTACCCATAGATAACCATATCTTCAAAGCTTTATCTAACCTACTCGACCTGAAACCGTTTGACACTAATACGAATTCTATCATCAAAACAGCAATATACATCGCTTTCTATGGATTTCTACGACCCAGAGAATTCACTACGACCTCCACGACCCAAACCACTCCATTCCTCCTCTATTCCCACTTGACAAAACATATGGATCATTACATCCTGTCTTTACCTCACTCCAAAACCAGCCAGCACATACCTGTAAACATTCCGTACTACCCCACGCACAACAGATGGTGTCCCGTAAAAGTTCTTGATGCCTACATACAGCACCATCACTTACTGCCCTCGCAACCGTTATTACAACTACAAGGTGCAGTACTCACCACTACAACCTTCATGACCTACGTCAGGTCCTTGCTCACACAACTGGGCCTCAACGCAAACAATTACTCAGGACACTCCTTTCGTATAGGAGCCGCGTCCACAGCCTCCAGTTTCAACGTCCCAACTCATGTTATCAAAACACTGGGGCGCTGGAAGTCATCCGCTTACTCACGGTACATACCGAACCCAGTACAAGAGTTAAGAGATGCTTTCATAAACATGTCTGGTTGATAAATGTATATGTATTGGTGGTCTGTTAATAAATTGGATTACTTAATTTTTGCCCTCTTCTTTCTCAGGCCTACCTCATCGTCGGTTTCGGCACACCACAACCGACTTGCTCCTTTTATCATCCTACGCTTATTCATGGTATTTCACACTGTACTATCTTAAGCACCTAACACAAGTATTAAGGCAATTTGCCTGCATTTGTGGGAGGTGCTGGTTTTCTACCCCTAGCCTACTTAAGGCACTCCCCTTGCCTGGCTCCTTACCGTTCGAGGTCAGCGTTGAATGACCCTCCCACCACACCACTTTTAACATTTATTTTCCTTTCTATTTCTTTTCCTGGGTGGGCCCTCTTCTTTCTCAGGCCTACCTCATCGTCGGTTTCGGCACACCACAACCGACTTGCTCCTTTTATCATCCTACGCTTATTCATGGTATTTCACACTGTACTATCTTAAGCACCTAACACAAATATATATATATATATATATACACACACACACACACTACGTGTGTATGTGTGTATATATTGTTGTGGTTTAAATTCAGTAGACAGCAATGTTTTCTCTCAGGTATGAAGACAAGGAATGAACACAGCAGAAATACAAGCTTGGAGGGCAGTACTCGCCCACACATATGTACAGCAGAATATTGCTCTTGTTTTAATGGGAGAAGACACAGATCTTATATCCAATTCTGAACATATCCAAAAAGGGATGTCTTCACACAATACAATAAATTTTCCATATGTAGTCATGTCCAGTGAAATGCATCTTCAAAGAACTTGAAACACACGTGGCATTAGCTGGTCAAAATATGTTACTTGATTAAACAAACACTTCCCAACAGTCATATAGTCAAGGTGTTAACAGGATATAGGGGTCCGGGGGGAACAAGATGAAGGTAAAATCAGGATCAAAGGCCAGCTGTTACAATAGAGCATTCATTGTGTGACACAGGATATAAGTGGGAAGGGTGCTCATTAACCCATATATATATATTGTGACAAACTTACTTCCCTGTGTGTGTTTGTCCAGGATCTTTTGGCAACTGCACAGCCCTCTAGGGTTAGGAAGCCAGGTCAAGACAAAGTCCAGTTTCAAAGGCCTCTGGCCTGTTTATTTTCTGTTGTTAAAGGACCACTATAGTCACTCAATGAAGTGGTCTGGGTGCCCATAAATGTCCTCACACGGCTTGGGGATGTCCGGGGGAGTACTTACAGATCCTTTTTCCAGTTCTGTTTGTTGCGATAACCCGTCGGTGTTCCCATTTTACTTACTGGGTCGATAATGAATGGTGAAGTCATGTGGCTGTAATGCCAGCCTCAAACATAATAGCCTGGCATTGTCTCTAGTGACCCGGTTAAGCCATACCAATGGGTTGTAATGAGTGAGTAATGTAAATTGTTGATCATAGATGTATGGCTGCAGTTTTTTAAGGGCCCACAACACCACCAGACACTCCTTTTCAATGGCGGCCTAGCTCACCCCCCTCGGTAGTAACTGCTGAGGTAAGCTACGGGTGTTCTCCGCCATGGTCCCTGACCTGGCTCAGCACAGCTCCCAATACAAACATGGAGGCGTCTGTGTGGATGAGAAAACATTCATTTGGATTAGAAGCGGTCAGGATGGGCACATTTACCAGCGCTTTTTTAAGTTCTTGAAACACTTGCTCGCACTCTGGGGCCCAGTTTACTTGATGGAGTAAGTTTTTCTGGGTCAGGTCGGTTAAGGGTTTCGCTAGGGCGCTATAGTTTAAGACAAACTTTCTGTAGTACCCCGCAGTCCATAAAAAGGCAATTACTTGGGTCTTAGTGCGGATAAGGGGCCAATTGGCGACTGCCTGGCTCAGGTTTTTGCTTCCTATGCCTATGTGGCACTTACTGGGTTTTAAAGGTAATCCTGCCTCTCTAATCTTATCTAGCATGGCTCCTACATGCACCAGATACTTTTCCCAAGCGTCGCTGAATACTTCAATGTCATCGAGGTATGTGCAAGCATAATAGAAAAACTATAGGCACTAAATATGCCCAAAAAGTGAAAATCAATACTTATCTCAAAGATACAGTGTGACAGCCTCCCAGGTCACTACCCAGAGAAAATGACCTTTACACAGCAAGAGTACAAAACAACCAAAGAAATTGGGATACGGCTGTAAATCTAAAACAGACAAAAAACATACATAGTGTAATACAATTTAAAGAAACAAATTGTGTTAATGAAATGCACTCAAAAGATTACGTGAAAATAGCGCTCTAGGGTGCCTCCCCCGATAGCAGTGGGGGGCTCTGTGATCCCTTCTGTTGTTTCACTAATGGACACACAATGCAGGACTCCAGTGATGGTAAAGAACAGCAGCTTTATTTGTAGGATGAAAACTTCACCCAGTAATAATAAAATATAAAATATAAATATTAATTCCCCATACACATGGGAATCCATTGTATTGGTTATACTCTGTTGCTGCCGATTTTTTTTTATGTTTCCAACAGACACACCTATATATTTACTATTTACACTATAGGACTATTCCGCTGGCGACCACCAGAGGGCAGTGCTTTGATGTTACATCATCTTCCGTGTTGAAACGCATGGAAGAACGTGGAAGTCTGCGGCTGACGCCACCTCCGGTTCCGGTTTACCATGGTTACGAACGCGGGCTTTCCATCAATTAGAAGCAACAAGAAAACTACTAACAGCTGAGGAAGATGTCCCAATGACCAATGAGGACCGAGAAGCACGAAGACGCCCATGAATTCCATTATGGACACAGGGAGTAGTCCTGTATATTGGGACCGTGGGAATGGGGGGATTAGGCTGCTTTTCATTTTTGTTATTGCGTTGTATTAATTGCTTTTATAGTATGGGCCCTGAGGAAGTTCACATCTAGTGAACGAAACGCATAGGACTTTATAGGCATTTTATATTTTATATTTTATTATTACTGGGTGAAGTTTTCATCCTACAAATAAAGCTGCTGTTCTTTACCATCACTGGAGTCCTGCATTGTGTGTCCATCGGTGAAACAACAGAAGGGATCACTTAGCCCCCCACTGCTATAGGGGGAGGCACCATAAAGCGCTATTTTTACGTAATCTTGTGAGTGCATTTCATTAACACAATTTGTTTCTTTAAATTGTATTACACTATGTGCAAGCATAATCCTGGAGGCCATCTAAAAGCCTATCCACCATCCTTTGGAAGATGGCTGGGGCATTCTTCATTCTGAACGGCATTACCTTGAATTGGTATAGGCCACACAGAGTGACGAATGCCGACTTAGGAATAGCATCTGCTGCTAAAGGGATTTGCAAGTACCCCTTACATAAGTCAATAGTAGTCAGGTACCAAAATACCATCTTATCCAAGAGCTCATCTATATGAGGCATGGGGTACGCATCAGAGACTGTTTTGTCTTTGAGCCTCCGGTAGTGTACGCAAAGCCGGGTGGTTCCGTCACACTTTGTAACTATGACCACCGGGGAAGCCCAAGGACTCTTAGATGGTTCTATTACCCCCAATCTGAGAATCTCTTGGATCTCCTGCCTCATATTCTCCTGAACCGCCTCTGTACGGAGTTTGCCGTAGAGGTTGTTGGTCAGGAGTTTCTACTCTATGGGTGGTTAGTGGGGTGAATCCGGGTATGTTTGAGAACGTGACTCACTTTGCAGACAGCATCTGTTCTGCTTGCCTGCATTCCTCACTGGTTAGCCGGTCCCCTAATTGGACCTCATCTATGGATCCTACCTGAACTCCATTTTCTAGGAGATGAGGGAGGGGAAGATTATTAAAATCTTCCGAGGCGGGAGCACATATAGTATGGCTACATCCTCTGTCCACTCATGGTAGGTGTAACGGACCGTTTCAGCACACAAGGGGTAAAAACGTTTAGGCGATCGTCCCCCTTTCCAGAGATGCAGGCACAGCTACTGCAGAACACCAATCCGCCGAACAGGAAACCATATGAATGCTGTAAACAGCCGAATAGGAAAAACCATACGACTAGGTTTACACTTCTAGCAGTCAAACTGGAACAGCATACAATAAATCCCCCCAAGAACGAGACAAAGCTCCGTGTTGAGGGTCAAGCAGTGAACAGACAGAGCTGTGGGTTTATTGTGCTTATGTACACATTCTTACACATTAGTACCACCCACAGGGTTTTGGAACACAACCAATAAACACATACAATACACTCAAACACTCCCACACAAATTCCTCCCCTCTGCATGTGATTCAATTACCTTACACAATGGGTAATGTAATTTAGAACAAGCAGAGAAATACAATTTTTCCACATTATTCATAACTTGAAAAGTATGCATCACATTCACATAAAACTTACATTTTCAGAATCAGCATACTCCAAATACAAACATACGTCAAAATCATACAAATTGGTCCAGTGGTTCAAAAGATAGATCGTAGTCCTTTGTGACCACAGGAAGCATGGCTTTTCTGCCCAAAACCAGTTCCACAGGGTCTTCTATCTTGGAGATAATTAGAAGTAATCCAATTATCTCCAAAGACAGAGGCAAAACTCCATTGAACACATGGCAGAAAAAAGACAGTAAAATACAATAAAATACACAAGGTTACATTTCTGACATAAAATACAGACATGCAACATATGCCCAGATAGCTTAGGTCTGAGCGCACATTATTACTGAATGGCGCCCAGAGCACAAACATACAGTTCAATTGCCATGGGGCCAAAGTCTTTCCCATAGTCTTTCATTATACGAACGGGCTCCATGGCATAGCTATCTGGGGTATCGCTGCTCAAACAGGGCAAGCACCAAATGACCTGGCTTTCTTGTCTTTGCAGGGGAAAATCAAGCCTTTTAACATGGGGCCATAATCCAAAGGCAACAGGCGAGCAACCAGGCTTCTCCAATGCAATGTGGCGAGATAACATGTAACATGTGTTGGACTCCTTCCCTAGAGAATGGACCAATAACATAGGTAGTGTCACATTTCTCTTCCACTACCTGATAGGGGCCCTGCCAAGCAGCCTGGAGCCTGTCATGTTGGACGGGTTTTTAAAACCAGAACCTTCGGTCTGACTTGAAAGCTACGGCTCTTCGATCATACCAGGTGAGCTGGAGTTCCTGGGCTGCCTGGAGGTTCTCACATACTGAGTGAGTTCCTCCAGTCGGTTCCGAAGTTTCAACACATATGGAATAATGGGGGTGCCCTCCTGGTCTACTTCTCCCTCACAGTGTTCTCTCACAAGATCTAGGGGTCCTCTTACCCTCCGTCTGAATAGTAATTTGAACAGGGAGAAGCCTGTTGGGATAAGCGAACAGGAGGTGATGTAGGTGTGGTGGACCGCCTGGTACCCCGACTCGGTACCTCTGCCAATCACACTTCCCAGTTACCACCGAGTATCATAAGAACTTCGCCGGGACACCATAAGCACTTCCAGCCCCTAGCCACGACAGCTTGGCTGGGGTCTCGCTGCCTCTTCCCACCCTGGACCCAAGCCCTGGATCCAGCTCCCAGTGGTTCGAGCTCTTCTCCAGAGAGAAAAGAGCAAGTATAGCTGTTCCCCGCACACATTAGCCGAGGCTTAATGCTGGGAGTAGACTGTCTTTATTCAGGGCCACACACGGCCTTCTTATGCAAAAGCCCCATGCAAGGGGTCTCTAACACAACATTACACGGTCATCCCTCCCATAATCCTATGTGCCTGAGAGGCAATCCAATCCCCTCTCAGGTACAGAGAAATCACATGGTTTGTTAGGCACAGACAAGCAACACATTCAGAAAAGGAAGGGGGAGGCGGAGAGGCACAGACAAGCAATACATTCAGAAAAGGAAGGGGGAGGGTGAGAGGCACAGACAAGCAATACATTGTTAAATAGCCCTGACCTGAACCCCATAAGCAGGCAAGCATGTGGGCATGGTACGCAGTGACGGCGTTCCGTCACAGTAGGATTCTTTCCCATTCTTTGCAGGTGGCTGTAAACGTATGGAGCATCTGCTTTAACGTGCAGTTGAACTGCTCGCACAGGACATTAGTCTGGGGGTGATAGGGGGAACTCTTTAATACCACATAGTTTAAACAATTGGTGGGTTGTTTCGGTAGTGAACTGGGTGCCCTGATCCAAGACAATCTCCCGTGGAAAAACCCATGCGGGAGAAGACTCGCATCAGCGCCTCAGCTATAGTTTCCGCTTGGATATTACTCAGGACCACTTCTTTGGGGTAACGGGTAGTGTAGTCCACAATGGTCAGAATGTACAGACAGGCGCTGACGAGAGTAACTCTGCGTCAGGAATGGCTCTGTAGGCGTTCGCAGCTTTTCACCTCAATTTTCCCGCTAGGGAGGGACCCAGTCTGTAAGGGCTATTGCATGTAAATGACATAAACGTTCAAAATCCTGTAGGAATTTGTCAATGTCCTCATCTGATTCAGGAAATGTTTTAAATGCATGATATGGGATTTTGAGTCTCTGTTTGGGAATTGGTGAAATGACTGATGGTAGTTCGAGAGCTCTCCATTTGGCGAGTTGGAGTTGGTTTTCACAATCACCTTTCGCCAAAATGTACGCTTGTACCTCTGAGAGTGTTTGGGCCATGATCTCCTCAAATGGATCGCCTCCATAGTAAACTACGCGAATCCGAATCTCGCGTTGCAATTCTGTTTCATTGGCTATTGTCATAGTCGCCCCGCTGCTAGTTCCAGTTGTAGCGGACCCCAGGTAACCGACTGGTTACCTACACTAATTCCTTCACTCAGCCCGACTGGAACCATTAAATACTCAAGCATCCATTTCCTCAGTAACTAGACAATACATAGTTCTGGAAGTCAACTGGTTTTATTTTTGTCACACACACTTTTATGCACTGACCCCTAGCATGGGGTCTCCAACACAATAGAATTTTTTTCTCCCAAGAGCCTCTGTGTCTGAGAGATAATTGAGTGAGAAAAGTATAACTCAATTATCTCTCAATTACAGAAAAATATACCCAAAATATACAATCCCACAAACGTTCCCCCAGTATAACCAGGATTCCCACAAAAGTACATCCCCAGATAGCTCTGGTCTGAGTGTCCACCTTGGCCAAGTATCAATCAGACCTGTTTGGCAGAATTGGATTGCCACAAGGGTAAAGTTTCGATAGGCCGGCCACGAGGTGATGACCCAAAACAGTTCCAGAGAAATGGGTGCCCCAGACGTTTTCTGTTCAGGGGTTCCTGTGCAAACACCGTACAAGGGATTCCTCTAATTTCAGGAAGTGAATGCTCCCCCCACTTAGTAGTTCCCATCTCCCAAGCGTTGTTCGCATAGCTGGTCGGGAAGTAGGACGGGCAGTAGTATAATCTTTACCGGAGTTCGTTCGAGTGCCCAGCCGGCACTCAACGTAGTACCACTGACCATGTTCGGGAGACAAAATGGCCGCCATTCTTTTGTTGACCATGTGCATTCGGTTACCTGAAATAACGGCCACCCAGGGGAAGCATTAATTAATTACTTCCCTTGCGGTTTTGCACTTAAGTTGTTTGTGTAAACGTTCTAGTTGGGTACAGGGGTGGTCCTCGTTCGGTTGTCGAATACAGTGTGTTCGGATACAGCAACTCCTGAATGTATAAATTAAAAAATCTACGAAAGGAATGGTACATATTTCTCATAGAACACAATTGTAACGGATCCCCTATACTCCGACTGAGTATATCCGCTGTAGTTCTCCCAAATTCCAAGTGAAGCAGTGATTAAAGCTCTGAGCTACCCAAACATCAGCCTAGACTTGATGAAGGATACAACAGGAAAGGCCAGATGGCCTGCTTTTATACACATCAGGGACACAGTCAAACACTCCCACAACACGCCCATGGGTTTCTTAGTCAGCATGACTGTGCATAAAATATAAAAAATACATAAAAACACATATAAGACAGAGAGGAACCCCCACAAATATTATATTATTAGATAGCCATGATCTGAGCGCCCAAGTTCTCCAAACAGAGCTCAGATCTATGTAGTGGAGGGGAAACACCACTGTGTCAAAGTTCTGACTGGCCGCACACATGGTCCTATGCCCAAAACAGTTCCAGAGTGTTTGGTGCTTTGGCCGGTAAACTTTTAGGAGCTCCTGTGGCCACAATACAGGGTGCGCCACCTGGGTCTCGCATAGCGTTTGTTCCCCATAGTGTCAGGCACCTTCCCTCCAAAAAGCGCTCTCCTTGCGGATTTCAAAGTCGTTCAAAACCCTGGACCAAGTTGTCCGGGAGCTGCACAGTCACCTCATGCTGAAAACAGTTCCATAACATTCGCAGCTAAGTCTCGCTGAGGTGACCAGTAACCCACATAGTCCTTATGCCAAATTTAGTTCCACAACAATCGCGGCTAATTATCGCTGAGGACAATTTGTGAATTTCTTCATGCGAACGGCCGCCAGGGAGCTAGTGTTCGGTTCCTTTCGAATGAAGGAAAGTTCTGAACCAGGGGCACCCAGGGAAAGATGGTAATGGAGGCTGGGGAGATTTAACTCCCGAACAGGGTCTTTGAATGTAGCTAGCAAGCTCCTCCAGGTGTTTGTGACAAACGTCCAAGGTAAGGAGCATTTGTCACAATAATCCCTGTAGCTAATGACCATTTGGAGCGATTCCCTGTACCCCTGACACATAGGAGCTTATCCTGGTACTCTATGACCCATAGGAGGTAATCCCTGTACCCAATGACCAACTGGAGTTATTCCGTGTATTCCATGACCCATATAAGTGAATTTCTGTATCCTATTTATCATAGGACAGATGCCCCAGTGACCAATGGGAGTAAGGCCCCGTACCCCACGACCATAGCAGTAAATCCCTGTACATGATGTTGCATAGGAGGGAATTCCTGTTTTCTATATCATAAGGGACATAATCCCTGTACCCAATGCCCCATAGGAGTGAATCCCTACACTCTATGTCCCATACTAGGGAATTGCTATACCCCATTTCTCATACGACAGAATCCCTTACCCCATTTCGCTTACAAAGGAATCCCTGTAACCAATACTCCATAGGAGGGAATCCCTACACCCTATGACCCATACGAAGGAATCCCAACACCCTATGACCCATACAAAGGAATCCCTACACTCTATGACCCATACAAAGGAATCCCAACACCCTATGACCCATATGAAGGAATCCCTACACTCTATGACCCATACGAAGGAATCCCAACACCCTATGACCCATATGAAGGAATCCCTACACCCTATGACCCATACGAAGGAATCCCTACACCCTATGACCCATACGAAGGAATCCCTACACCCTATGACCCATACAAAGGAATCCCTACACTCTATGACCCATATGAAGGAATCCCTACACCCTATGACCCATACGAAGGAATCCCTACACTCTATGACCCATACGAAGGAATCCCTACACTCTATGACCCATACGAAGGAATCCCTACACCCTATGAGCTATAGGAGCAAATCCCTATACCACAATACACATAGGAAGGAATCTCTACACCCCATGACCCATAGGAGTGAATCCCTATACCCCATTTCTTATATGACAGAATCCTTGTACCCCATGACAAATAGGAGCAAATCCCTATACCACAATACCCATAGGAGGGAACCCCTGTACCCAATACCCCTTATGAGTAAATCCCTACACCCTATGACACACAGAAGAAAATGTTTGTACCCTATGGCCCACGTGAGGAATTCCTCATACCCCATAGGAGAGAATCCCTGTGCGCCATGGCCCATAGGTAGGAATCTATGTAACCCATGACCCGTAGGAGGGAATCCAAAATGCTATAACACCTTGCATACTCTGAAGACGTTTTTCTTTTCTCTACTCATTTGCCACAGGAGGCTATAACAGCATCCACCAGAATGGGACAGAAGCTTTCCTCACAGTTATTGATGTCAAAGCAGTTTAAGTCATGAATTGCCATAGATGGAAATATAGATCAAGGTCATTTAGTGAAATGACTGAACTGGAAGTATAGCTGACTTGGAGAATTTTTACAGTTTGGATAATGTGGCCTTAAATTTGAAATTTAGTTTGAATTTACTTTAAATTCCCCAAAATTGTCACTTTAGTGAATAATCCAGTGAGCACCTTGCTCAGGCTTTTCTTCACTTTTAAAAGAGGTGTAATCTAGGTCATTCATGCTCCCTTCCCAGCATAAATAAGAAAACCATTGCAAATCATTGGAAACTGAAACTTTAAGAACTAGAGGCATTGTACCCCCCCTCCCCAGAAGGCTGATTGCACCAAACAGCAACCAGTAAATAAAGCATTTACTGTAAAAGAGTTCATTTCACAGATAAGCATACTTTCATTTTAGAAATAACAATAAGTGCAAGGAATTGGTAAGAAATAAAACCCTGGTGCTGCAATCACCCCATCACACATATAGAGTTAAATATACACAATATTGATACAGAATGTGAACTTTGGAGGTTTAGATGCGATAATCCCAGATAGCGCTCAATGCACTCCTGCATGGTGCACCATTAAAAACACAAGCAGGTACATGATGGCAAAATACATGCTCACACGAGATTCTGTGTCAATTTATATTTATCTTTAATTTAACGTATGTTTCAGCACATCTTTAATTCATTATACTGTATGTATTATGCATGAAATAAATGTGGATCAGTGGGTTGGGGGCTATACTCAGTGGTGGAACTAATAAAGAGAGGGTCCTGATGCAAGAATTATTTTTGGGCCCCTCTAGCGCAACAATGGCTAAAAAAGGTAGATCGTTCACTATTGTGACACGCCTACAATGCTTTGCCATTTACCAATCCTAGCAGTGTTGTATTTGTGAGCAGTGAATGTGTGTTTGTATGTAAGCATGTTTTTGCATGGAGTATGTGTGTTTTTGAATGTAGTAGTGTATTTGTATGTAGTCTTGGAATTTGCATGCAGTTGTTCATTTGTGTGCCGGAGGTACCTGGAGAGGAACAGCAGGTTCTTTTCCCCAACTACAGTAGGAGCTCATGGGAGTGGGGACAATCAGTCCCACTCCCCAGCGGCGGCGGCGGTTATCCGGAGACCGGACAACTGGAGCGGATGGTGCAGATGGGACCGAGGTCTCTGCACCAGACTGTAGCAAACTCGCCCCTTTAAAGGAGTTTGCCATGAGTTTTTGGAGGGGGGCTGCTTGCCCGCCTCCTGCCCTGTGACTACGGTCCCTGGGATGTATTGCCTTTTAAGAAGATCTTTGGGCATAATGGATTTTTATTATGTGGCTACTGGCCCTTTAAGCACAGTGTATGGACTTCTATTAGACTGTGTATAGATTGGGGTTAGGAAGGTGTACCCCTCCCCCGTTTCCCTGTTCCATTGTTCTCCAGCAAGGCGATGTCCCAGGCACACTGCCAGACTAGTTGGAACTGGTTTGGGCTGGAAAGCCATGCTTCCGTGGTCCTAAAGGGACCTCCACCTAACTTTTTAACCCCTGAACCGATTGACTTAATTTTTGAGTATGTTTATATTTCATCAGTATGCTGATTCTGAAAATGTATGTTTTAGGAAGATTGGATGTATATTTTTAAAGTTACAGCATGTGTGTAAAAACTGTATATTTTCTGCCTGTGATAATTAAGTTAGTCTATTGTGTTGAGATAATTGTATCACAGGCAGAGGGGAGGATTTCTGATGTCATGAATGGGAGTGTTTAGCTCTTGTAACATATTGATTGGTTGTTCTTCAAAACCCTGTGGGCATGTCCTTTCTGTGTAAGAATGTGCATAAAAGCAGAGTGTTTGATTAAAAGCTTCAGTTCTGCTCCTGATACTGTGTGTCGCCCAGTTATTGGGAAAGGTGATGGGATACTATTGAATTGTATTGCTGATTGTGCTTGCTACGCTGTTAGATTATTCTATTACTGTGGATGTTACTGTGGATGTGGATGTTTCTCCTGGGGTTACTACTTGTTCCCGAGCCACACCTGGACTACCAGCGGAAATAGTCTGTGAGAGACCAGCGTTTCGCTACACAGACCTACAGGGATGCTGGGCAGCCGTCCCAGATCCTCAACACCCGGATACAGCCCTAGAGGAGAATACAGGTGCTCCTTCCCCACAACAGCATGGTGAGAGCCTTGGAGAAGAGGGTGTCGTCCAGGCGGAGGAAGTGTTCAATCCCTCTTCCCAGCAGCGGATCCCCAACCGAGCCCTGGGCCGTGAATGGGACGGCAGATACCCTCCCAGCAGAAGAGCTGGCATCAGGGTAGAACACAGCTGGCCTCTGCCCTTCCTGTCCCATTATTCCAGAGGCTGACTACCCACAGGCCACCCCAGCAGCAGCACTGGCATCCGAGCAGAGCGCAGTTGGCCTCTGCCCTCCCCTTTTCTTTTGTCCAGGGCCTGATTACAAACAGGCCAACTCAGCTGAAGAGCTGGCTACGGGGTAAAGTGCTGCTGGCCTCTGCCCACTAAGCACAGACAGCCCCACAACAGGGTACTTGGGAGACACTGGAGCTGGTGAACATCACTCACACAGCACCCTGGAACTGACCAGGCAGAGCATGGAACAGGAGGCTGCCAGGTCAGCTATTTGCTTTTGGGTGGGCTGCTTGACTAGCTCAGGCTGCTTGACTGACCGGCAGGAGGGCAGGTAACTGGTTAGTCATCCCTTGGGTGGGGGAGATGTGTGGCAGAAATGCCTCTGCCACGTATTTCTGGAGGGGCCTGCTAGCTAGCCTCCTTCCCAAAGACTTTGGGCCCTGCAAAATCCCTGTTAAAAGACTCTGTTCGTGAGATGTCCTTATACTGTTCAGGAACCGAACAGACGCATGAACTATGGACCGCCCGGAAGCTTGTTAAACCGTATTGACACCTGGTGTTATAATTGTTCATGTGGGTGGTAGCAATTTGTATGAATGACCACAAGGTGGCTGCCATCTTGTTCACATGAACGCAGGAAGTGGTGTCTGGTACGGTGCTTATAGTACTCAGTGACACTAGAAAGCTCGATTGGCAGAGGTACTCAGTCTGGGGGGCCAGACAGTCCGCCACACTTTGTAACACTAGTGCCTGGGAGATAATTAGTTTGAGCAAAGTACACTAAATTATCTCCCAGACACAGAGACTCCTGGGCGTGTTGTGGGAGTGTCTTGGGCGTGTTGTGGGAGTGGTTTACAATGTTACTGCTGGAGACCCCATGCTGGGGGTCTGTGTATATAAGCTGGCCACTGGGCTATAATAAACCTTCTTGTCTTCTTGTACCCCTCATCAAGTCTTGGCTGATGTTTGGGTATACCTGAGCTATAATCACGGCATCACTTCGGGACATGGGAGACTTTAATATGTGTATATGTGTTACATGTATTTTTAATATTTTATGTTTTACTTAGTCGCAGTATAGGGAATCCGTTACGGGGGATATGATAGAAACATTTAAATACATAAAGGGAATCAACACAGTAAAGGAGGAGACTATATTTAAAAGAAGAAAAACTACCACAACAAGAGGACATAGTCTTAAATTAGATGGGCAAAGGTTTAAAAATAATATCAGGCAAATGGAAACACCCCTCCCCCCCCCCATGCAAGAGGAGGGTAAAAACCCAAGATGTAGACCACTCTGGTCCTAATATAAACAAAAGTACAATTGCTGTAAATAAATTATGTAATCTACAATGTATTAAGCTACTAAACTCAACTGTAACTACAATGTTTGCTACCCCACCCCTTATCTTTATTCTGTACCCCAACTTCTTTCAAATACTGAAAACCACCAAAATAAAGAATTTACAAAAAAAATAACATCAGGAAGTATTACTTTACTGAGAGGGTAGTGGATGCATGGAACAGCCTTCCAGCTGAAGTGGTAGAGGTTAACACAGTGAAAGAGTTTAAGCATGCGTGGGATAGGCATAAGGCTATCCTAACTATAAGATAACAACAGGGACTAATGAGAGTTTTTAGAAAATTGGGAAGACTAGATCGGCCAAAAGGTTCTTATCTGCCATCACATTCTGTTTCTGAAAGCCCTTTTCAGATAAACTGTTTCACCCACCATTGCTCCACCTTCTTAAAAATCTGAATTTCAACTTCTCTATCGTTTGACTTTGCGTTCCCGACTCTTCTTGTTTCGTTGTTGATGCTATAGATCAAATTACTGACATTTCTAACAGGATTATTTGCTACTATCAACCTTCCAATTTAGATTTTTGGTTTTAATTCCTATTAATTCCAAACATTTAAATGTAAAAAAAAAAGAGACCCAGGCTTGGTATTTGTTTACAGTTAATATATCCATTTCTGATGTAAAGTTATGTTGGAAAGCTATTTTAGGAGGCAGGATCTATGCGTAAAAGAGAGGAACTGTCTGTGTTCATTTTACATTGTATCCTCTTACATTTTAGGTTACCTAAGGGGACTCTCCTAAGGAGCTGGCTCACCAAATCACGTCCCCGGCTACTCCTGTTCATCGCTGGTTTAAAACGACCTCAGGTCACTCTGATGCGGAGAAAGAGGATGAAACGTACCAAAGTAGCAAAGGCCACGTAAGCGGTAAATAGAGTAATAGAGGTGAGAGGGAGAGAGGAATCCATGGTGAGATAAGGCACTGTGCATTGTGTAACTATGTAGTAATGATGGGTAGCTGTGTATGGAGGAATTATGGAGTAACAAATATGGTACTGTGTATTGTGTAATAACGGAGAGACGATCTGACACTGTGTACTGTGTAATAACGGAGAGACGATAGGACGCTGTGTATTGTGTAATAACAGAGAGACAACAGGACACTGTGTATTGTGTAAAAACGGAGAGACGATCTGATGCTGTGTATTGTGTAATAACGGAGAGACGATCTGACGCTGTGTATTGTGTAATAACGGAGAGACGATCTGACGCTGTGTATTGTGTAATAACGGAGAGACGATCTGATGCTGTGTATTGTGTAATAACGGAGAGATGATAGGACACTGTTGTAGCGGACCCCTGCTAACCCGACCTGTTACCTACACTAATTCCTTGCCTTCAGCCCCTTAGGAACCACTCAGAGTGTAAAGGGACCCATTTCCGCCCCAGTAACACGATTTTATTAGCCACACGTGGCTTTTATGCACACACACCTACAAAGACACATCCCACAATCCTTCCCCTCCCCGAGGTCCCAGCACGGGAAGGGACTCTGTTCCCTTTGTCCCCAAAGCCCGCCACCTGGGGTTCCCCACACCAACCGCCTCTGTGCCTGGGAGTCTAGGCGTGGGAAAAAGAGACCATCCCTTTGTCTCCCAAGCACAGAAAACTTCGCCCGCGGGAAAAGAGCTGGTCTCTTTGTCCATCGGTCTCATGAGAGCCCACCAAACTCGCCAGTGCCTCAGAAGTGTCCATACCAATCTCAGGTATCCTCGCCTTAGTCTCTCGATTGACTAGTCTCCGCTCGCGAGGTCCTGGTGTGAAACCATGACAAGGGAAGCTTCTCCTTTCCCGGTCCGAATGCTCCCCCTGGATGGCGTTCTGTACGAATGGCGGCCACCCAGGAGAGCACTCATTGATGATTTACACCTATGTTGCGGGCGCTAGTGTTCTGAATAATTAGTGTGAATGTTCTAATGGGTCACCGGGGAGGCCCTCGTTCAGGATACGAACGAGTCGAGAAACAATCCACGAATGCTCCCCCTGGTGGCGTTCGCCTGTACGAATGGCGGCCACCCAGGGAAGCACTCATTAATTGTTTCCCTTGCAATTTTGAAACTTATGTTGCGAGGAGATTGGGAGGTGTGAACATGCTATACTAACATTCTAAATGAGGTATTGGGGTAGTCTCCATTCGGGAGGTGAATGTCCTCCAGAGCGGAGAGCGGGCATAACAAACGAAAAAGGGAAAATACATGTGAAAGAAAAGGGAAATCCATGAATAGGCAGTGGTTCTGCCATAGCTGTGTATTGTGTAATAACGGAGAGACGATAGGACGCTGTGTATTGTATAATAATGGAGAGACAATCGGACGCTGTGTATTGTGTAATAACAGAGAGACGATCGAACACTGTGTATGATGTAATAACAGAGAGACAATCGGACGCTGTTGTGGTGAAAGTAACCTCGCCATGGGCGCCTGGAGGAGCCTGCTTGCCAGCCTCTTGCCCCTGGACTATGAGCCCTGTAAAAGCCATATGAAAAGACTTAGTTCGTGCCATTTTCCCATGCTGGACTGAAACCGAACAGACGCACAAACTATGGACCACCCTGGAGCCTATCATCACCTCTTAACAAATCTAACCGCATTGTTCTAATTGTTCATCTGGGTGGCCGCAGTTCGTATGAACAACCACGAGGTGGCAGCCATATTGTTTGGACGTCGAGTTCATGGTACTGAAATCAGACACTGAAACTCCCAAACACCGCTAGACTTCCATTATCGCCTGCATTTGTTTCTACACCACCTGGAAGGGCACTGTTGGAATCGTTCGTCTGGATGAGGGGAACAAGCTACACGGTATGATTATTGACTACATTCGGTAGTTTGTTCATTTTTTAAACTACTGAACTTGATCAACCGCTACCACTTTTTCCCTGGAACTGTTTTGGGCATAGGACCATGTGTGCGGTCGGTCAAATTATGACTGCCATGAAAAACCCGAACCCCTGGACCAATCTGGGTTATTTTTGGATACGTTGGTCACCCAGATCGGGGCTATCAGGGGATGTGACTTTTGTGGGGTTTTTGTTTGTGTTTTAGGGGTACTTTTGGAGTGTTTGTAAATTGTATGTTTTTCTGTACCTGGAAATAATTGAGTTTGTACAGTTCCTGACTCAATTATCTCTCAGGCACAGGGGAGGAGTTTGTTACTTGTATAAATTCTGTAACTCTGCTGCCATTAAACAGACTACTTCACAGCATTAAGCCTTGGCTCATGTATGGGGAGAACAGCTATACTTGCTATATCTGCTATACTCTCTGGGAGCTGGATGGTCCAGGATTGGCAGAGACGGGGAGACCCCAGCCGAGATGTGGCAGCTAGGGACTGGAAGTGCTTATGGTGTCCTGGTGCAGTGCTTATAGTACTCGGTGATAACTAGGAAGTGTGAGTTGGCGGAAGTACCTAGTCGGGGTACCAGGCGGTCCGCCACAGCTGTGTATTGTGTAATAACAAAGAGACGATCGGACACTGTGTATTGTGTAATAACGGAGAGATGATAGGATGCTGTGTATTGTGTAATAACAGAGAGACGACAGGACGCTGTGTATTGTGTAATAACGGAGAGACGATAGGACACTGTGTATTGTGTAATAACGGAGAGACGATAGGACACTGTGTATTGTGTAATAACGGAGAGACGAGTGTATTGTGTAATAACGGAGAGACGATAGAACGCTGTATATTGTGTAATAACGGAGAGACGATAGGACGCTGTGTATTGTGTAATAACGGAGAGACGATAGGACACTGTGTATTGTATAATAACGGAGAGACGATAGGACGCTGTGCATAGTGTAATAACGGAGAGACGATAGGACGCTGTGTATTGTGTAATAACGGAGAGACGATAGAACGCTGTATATTGTGTAATAACGGAGAGACAATAGGACGCTGTGTATTGTATAATAACGGAGAGACGATAGAACGCTGTATATTGTGTAATAACGGAGAGACGATAGAACGCTGTATATTGTATAATAACGGATAGACGATAGGACGCTGTGTATTGTATAATAACGGAGAGACGATAGGACGCTGTGTATTGTATAATAACGGAGAGACGATAGGACGCTGTGTATTGTGTAATAACGGAGAGACGATAGGACGCTGTGTATTGTGTAATAACGGAGAGACGATAGGACGCTGTGTATTGTGTAATAACGGAGAGACAATAGGACACTGTGTATTGTGTAATAACGGAGAGACGATAGGACGCTGTGTATTGTGTAATAACGGAGAGACGATCGAGAACAGTGTATGAGCTAATCATGAAGTTATAGGAGGCAGAAATAATTGGGTAATTGTCAAGTTATGATGGGCAGCAATGCTTTGGGTAATTATTTAACAATGATATCACGCAGTAAATTGGGTGGCTGTAGATTGTGGTGTATGAAGATCAAGTATGAAGAATGGGGTCTAGTGAAGAATTATCATTCATGTGGTCAAGTGGTTTAGAACTTACCCAGATTATTGTTACAGGTCTAAATATTGGTTTTTTCGCAAAGCATGTGACACTGCGAGAAAAAGGGGTCCACTGGGACTCCAGGCTAGGGATTCTTTTTCTGAACAATCACACAATATTGTTATATATGTGCTCAGTTAAAGGGCATGATTATCATTATTAGAAATTTGTGCTGATCAGTACCTTAAAGTTGGTGATAAATTAATGTTCTATGACAAAAATTTTAAATTGTACTAAAAGTTTGCAATCTAGATGGGATGATGTACTGTATTTGTAATAGGTTGTGTTGGATATTGCCTCATTTTGTATACGAGAGATTGCAATATATAGTTTCAGCACAACATATGTCTCTACAGAGTGAGTGCACGTTCCCCTCATTTCCCGGAGGAGTTGTTGGCGAGGCCCCGGGGAGATGCCTGCGGCTGGCACCCGTGAAGAAGGAGAGCAAAGTGAAAGCACCCAAATAAAAGGAACTGCAGTCTGGACTGTTCTGACCCTTAAGCCTTTGTCTGAGCCCACAAAAATACAGCCCTATTATATGTACACCCAGCTTGACTGAATCCTTATTACGCCAAAAGAAAGAGGAGTCAACCAGAGCAAACAGAGTTAGAATAGCAAAGTGGTTTTATAAAATGGTTTTGGGAGAAGACCATCATGGATGAAACCGTACTAAGCACTGGTGAGTCTGGATATTGTCTTCTCAATATCTCAGGATGAAGTATCCATTATATGTGGAATAAGTAAGGAGGATCCCTTGGAAAGGACACATGATGATAATGGATATCATAATGGCAGCATATGATAGGAAGGAGAGATTGTGTGAAAGGAACACCGTGGACTGGATGCTAGATGGGAAACAGGTCCTAGGTGGAAACGCTTATGGGATGGGGATGTGATGGGAAACAGGTTTAAGGGTAAGGGAATATCATGGAAAGAAATTGAATGGTTCGAGAATTATAGGAAATTAAATAGATTTTAAAAATAATTATAGGAAATTAAATGGATTATTAAAATAATTATAGGAAATTAAATAGATTTTTAAAATAAATATAGGAAATTAAATAGATTTTTAAAATAATTATAGGAAATTAAATGGAATGGTTCGAGAATTATAGGAAATTAAATAGAATGGTTTGAGAATGATGGGAAGGACACATGATGGTAAACAGATCCTGGGACATAATTAGGGGCCTGTAATAATATGGGGTAATTAGGACACAATTCGAGGAATGGGAGGAACAGTGACAGAACCGGAGTGACTATGGCAGTGTAACATGGAATTGCAGTGTCACTATTATAATTTATTGCAACACAAGAAATTCTCCATGCACTCGAGGTGTTGAAGCCGCTGGCAGTTTTAATTTTTAATTTTGTTTGTTTCATTAAAACTGCCTGCGGTTTAATTAATAAGTATAAATAGATCAGAAAATCTCAACATATCTAATATAAAAGCTACAGTAGTGTAGAACCTTAATATAATCACAAGGTGGAGCCAAATCAAAAGGCTTTAAAGGACCACTATAGTGCCAGGAAAACATACTCGTTTTCCTGGCACTATAGTGCCCTGAGGGTGCCCCCACCCTCAGGGTCCCCCTCCCGCCCGGCTCTGGAAAGGGGCTCTGGAACTTACCTTTTTCCAGCGCTGGGCGGGGAGCTCTCCTCCTCCGATCCTCCTTCTCTCCTCCCAGTCGGCTGAATGCGCACGCGCGGCAAGAGCTGCGCGCGCATTCAGTCGGTCGCATAGGAAAGCATTCGTAATGCTTTCCTATGGACGCTGGCGTGCTCTCACTGTGAAAATCACAGTGAGAAGCACGCAAGCGCCTCTAGTGGCTGTCAATGAGACAGCCACTAGAGGATTAGGGGAAAGCTTAACCCATTCATAATTATAGCAGTTTCTCTGAAACTGCTATGTTTATAAAAAAATGGGTTAACCCTAGAAGGACCTGGCACCCAGACCACTTCATTAAGCTGAAGTGGTCTGGGTGCCTAGAGTGGTCCTTTAATTCCACAGGACAAAGCTCCAATGTACAATACACTACTCGATGAGAGAGCAATCGATTCAGGTATTTCAAACTCAATGGATCCAAATGTATCCAGTGGAAATGATGATACACTGTGTTTGCCGGTTTAGTGGGGAAGGAGAAATCCTACTTAATCAGAAAAAGTATAGACCCTGCAGATAATCTCTCACCAAATGTTTATCCTGTCCAGATACATGCTACAAATTAGCAATAAAGAAGATCTCAGGGGAGGGGGGAAGAAATATCTAAATGGAATCAAGATGCAAGGCTGTTGGAGGGAGCCATACAAAATCTACCGCATGGCATATCTACTAAACAGTGAATTGTGTCCTGCAAAACGCAGTAACGGATTATGGCAACATCCATCAATCATAAAGTACTGCCTGCTGTACTCAATATTAAGTTAAATACACAATTAATAATAATAAATGAAAGCAGAAACTAGTAGAGCATAAAGTTAGAGAAAGTTCCCTCTCTCCCTGGTAAGCTAACTCGACAGGAAAGATGGAGATCAGACTTGACGAAGGTGCCGCTCTGGGTGCACCAAAACGCGAGGGGAAAGGGAACTTTCTCTGACTCTATGCTCTACCTGTTTCTGCTTTTACTTAATATTATTTATTGTGTATTTAACTTAATATTTAACATAGAAACATAGAATGTGACCGCAGATAAGAACCTTTCGGCCCATCTAGTCTGTTCCTGCGCTAAGACAAAATTCTCCCCAAAGCCTGATTTTCCTCCCTAGCTGTTGTGGCAGGATGTTGGGGGTTGCCAAGCTTCAGGAAGGGGGCTGGGGAGGGGCGTGTCACCACTGAACACCTGTTGCCAGCATTCTGTGCATACTGTTGTCATATATTCAATATATAAAGAAGTGACATTAACCAGCCCAAACTTTTGTTAACTACTGATGCCTCGATGATGCCCCAGGAGGTGCAGTTACACTACCAGAAGCAAAGCTGATAAACTCTGTATGTGCAGCATTCCATAGGGAAATACAAAGAGTTAAAATACAGTACAGGGTTCCACATTAACAAGGTATAGAGTGGATATAGTTACCAAAATCTTTGGAAACGTACAAAACTCACATGGAAAAGAGAAAAAAAAAGATCATAGTGCAAACTTTAATTGACAAATATAGTTACAAAACAAACAAATGGAATAGTCACAAAATCAATGGAACAATTGAATGGAATCAATGTGTGCAAATGCGCTGTGTGCCTCAAATAGGCTGAATCCCCAGGGATACCAGTCAATAGTGGAAAGTTCAGCATATCAGATAGACTTCTCCACATACAAGTGGTCGGCAAAAGTAGGAATTCCTCCACAGTCTGCAGATCTCTGGATGCTGGAGTTCTTGGGATCACACTGTGCTGGTAACCTTTCCGGGGTAACTTCTTACTTGCTCAACGCGTTTCGTCTATTAAGACTTCTTCAGGAAATTCTTAATTTACAGAGGGAACGTCATTACATACCTCCGTCAGCTTCCGCACATGCGCACACCATGCTGTAACGCAAGACCAACTTTATTGTTAGCACACACGAACAGCACCTACGGGCTTATCGTTTAGAATCTAAATGTTGACCCTTTTCTGTAATAAGGGAACATAGAGTCCACAAATTAATCTTAAGTATAAAAACATCAATTATGGAATGGTATTAATAAAGATAGAAAAAAATAAGAATAAAACCAAGCCAGGGGAAAATGTCATTATTAGCAATGAAAGAAACAGAATGGATATACGAACTCAAAACGGCAGTGCCTAATGGCCTGAATACTGATTCAGACATTCTGTTTTTTATGGATTGATTCCCTTAAGATTTTGTTATTTCTTTATTGTTTTTTACACTTTCTTATGAAATTTAAAATATTACTGACTTTTTTTTTTTTTAAATCTTTTTTTTTAATCCTGGTTTTTTTTTATTCATTGTTTTAACCTGTTTGTGTTTCTCCATAGATCTTCCAGGTCTTTTTGATAACATACTTGGTACTATGTCTTTGTGGTTTTTCATTGCATATTTCTCTCCTTCACTGTTTTATTATGGTTGTATACACTCTTTTATTAATCATATTTTTCGTGCCTTCCAATTTTCCTATTACTCAGGTCGTCGAGAGGCCTGACTTGACCTCCTCCAACCTCCCGGGCTCTCATGGATCGCGGAGAACGTCTCCAGCTTTCCTCAGACTACCGAGAGTTATCCTGGACCCCAAGCGCGCGCACGGGATCCGGGCGGTCCGTTGGTAGATTTCATAATTATTCCAGAAGGTTAATTTCTCTCATCATCCCTTTCTGTTATTAAAGATGGGCACGGCTCGAGATCGTAGACTACCTCATCTACCTTTGGTCTGGTTTATTACCAGTTGATCCCACCTCTCAGGTGAGTGATTCAGAGAGGGGTCTCATGGTCAGAGGGACCCCCTTCAGGACCTCAGTCCTACGCTGATATTATTAAATGGTGTACCCTGCAGTTGGTCACCCTGAGTCTGATGTGGACTCTAGTTTGGATTGCAAGAGGGTGCAGCCTCCATCACTTCGGCCTGAGACTGATATTTATTTACACAAGTAGAGAACTGGACACTGATTCGTTATTAGAGGGCGCGATCCTCCTCCATCCTCAGTCCGATACGGAGATGGATACAGGAGACAGGTTCTGAGTGTGCCCCACTCTCATAGAAAGAACCGGACACGGACGTAGACACTACCTTTTGTTAATAACGGGTACGGCCCGCTCCTACTATCAGCCTGCTGCTGACACAAAGTTTGATTACATTATTAGAGAGTGCGGCTCTCTCATGCACTCACGCACTACAGTGCCTCCCCGTTGCTCAGCACACAGGCTTGTACCAGTACAGGACAACAATGTCTGCATAGAGGGGCATCCCTCCTACATTCAATGCAATATGGAGGTACGTGTCACGGGTTTACCGCTGATGCTTCAGCACTTGTACAGGGGTATAGTACCTCACCGGTATGCAAAGGAGACGATACTTCATAACGACTGGGTAAGAGAGAACCCCTCCATTTTATTTAACGACCGGCTACTGACTTCGCTATAGAGGGCTACCTGATCGGGCAGCTTATAAATGTTTAGACTGGATTTCTCTATTTCACCTCCTATAATGGATCTGCTGGGTCCGTACCACTGTATCCCACGCAAGAAATACTCACTGAGATATTACTGGGGGAGTTTCCGTACCTTAGTTTCTCGCTCCCCTGAGACTTGATGGGACAACGCAGGGGCTGTCCGAACTGGGTACAGCTCCCAGGATTGACCCATTTTGTTGGTGATCCTTCCTATTGGATATATTCCTGGAGATGGTACGGCCAACAGAGGTGCCTCGATTATTACAAGTGTGCAGGTTTTAGTATGATTTACGCTATATCATACAAACAATCGCACTTGGTCTAGGTTATACAGACCATTGCGTACTAACGGTTCAGACTGTTTTTACCCATGGCAAGGTGACATGAGATCCTGCGGCCTTCTTCATAGAGCAAACGTGCACTGTCCTACCCGCGTGACAAGACCGGGGAAGGCCCACAACCCGGGCTGCAGGTACACCGTACGCATAGACCGCATGGAAAGAATGGAATCTTCGGTCGACCTTGGTTTCCTTGGTTAACAATCTTGGGATAGATGACAGGACTACCTCTGCTCCTCTGAGAACATGATTCGGTTATGGAGGATGCTCTTTCTAGGCTTTCATCCCTCACGGGAACCGTCTGGGTTGTGGTTTTCCACTAACCCACCTAGTCAACTACCGTCAAGGAGGCCTGCTTGGATCCTATGAGGAGAACCCTGGGTACCCCGACGCCTGCACAGACGTCACAAAGTCAGGATGCCACCTACAGCTGGAGGAATGCTCAGGAGCGGTAGCAAGCTCAGATATGATGGCCGACGTTCCCAAACTGGACGGCCTCTGCTTCGGACAGTTGAAGCTAGGACCTTGTTGGTTCGCTATTCCGGTTCTCTGGAGTCTCCTATCGTTAGTGAAGGGACTTTTAGTCTTACCTGCGTATTTGAGAACGCTATGGGTTCTCGCGACTCCAGACTAAGAAGGGAGGTATTCCTATGGTTCGGTTCTCAAATTCACATTCCTGGGTCCCTTGGCCTACTCGGGGAGATATGTGCCCGGACAGTCAGGGATACAGGGACCTAAGGTCTCACCATATTATACCCTGTCTTGAAAGTGGCGTCCTGACCATGAGTCCCTCCACAAACTTTGACAGGTTGGGCATGGAACAGGATCGTACAGACGATCTATCGGCTTATTTACTCTCCCCTAATCAGTCGCCAGTCTCGCAGATGGAAATCCTACTCAAGACCCACTCACCAGGGCCATTTAGTTTTTCGTCGACAGCTAGCATCTTCATTGATCCGTCTACTGTCCCTTCTCGCAGTTGGAGGGCCCATTGGGTATTGCTCTGGTTATCTCCCGGAATAGGTACTAGCGAAACAAACAGCGTTGGATTTGTTGGCTGAGCGTTAAAAGCAAATACGAAGCCTCCTGTCATGATATAAAATTGTAGATTATGCTAGCTTTAGTGTACCTATAATCTTAATTTTATTAATGACAGGAGGCGAGTATTTCCCACCCATTCTTATCCCTCCCTTGTTTAATTTTAATAGTTTGGGTTCATCAGGTACGTATACAACTCTGCTACCAGTCATTTGTTCTTATGTCTACGTTTCATAAGTAGGGTTGGGATACCTATATATTAGGGTATTTTGGTTGCTACATTAAGTACCTACATGTTTGTTAAGGGTACATTTCATTGGCTAATCAACCTGTTCGATTCTATTTTTCTCTCGTTTCAGTTTACAGTCCATCAACGCTATCTGGTGTGGCAGTTCTTCTCGGATGGTGGACATGATGATGGTTGTATTCATTGTATCTAGGACTTTGTTTCTTCCCCATTATGTTTTCTGCCTTGTGTTCTGTTTTGTCGCAGCTTGAAAGAGGAAATGATGCATGGGGAGGGGAGTGTTATAGTACCTAACTTTTTTCTAATTGGTTGTTTTTCTGTGCTGCTGTGGAGTTCTAGTAAAGAGAGACTAAAGCAAATATTCGCCTCCTGTCATTAATAAAATTAAGATTATAGGTACACTAAAGCTAGCATAATCCACAATTTGTGATACAAAATTAAAGCTATATACAAGAATATACATATAGTCTAAGTACATCCTAATATACCAAATATAATAATATACAAGGGATATGGTGATGCAATATGATTAATAAAAGAGTGTATACAACCATAATAAAAGAGTGAAGGAGAGAAATATGCAATGAAAAACCACAAAGACATAGTGCCAAGTATGTTATCAAAAAGACCTGGAAGATCTATGGAGAAACACAAACAGGTTAAAACAATGAATAAAAAAAACAAGGATTAAAAAAACGATTTTTTTTTTTTTTAAGTCAGTAATATTTTAAATTTCATAAGAAAGTGTAAAAAACAATAAAGAAAATAAACAAAATCTTAAGGGAATCAATCCATAAAAAACAGAATGTCTGAATCAGTATTCAGGCCATTAGGCACTGCAGTTTTGAGTTCGTATATCCATTCTGTTTCTTTCATTGCTAATAATGACATTTTCCCCTGGCTTGGTTTTATTCTTATTTTTTTCTATCTTTATTAATACCATTCCATAATTGATGTTTTTATACTTAAGATTAATTTGTGGACTCTATGTTCCCTTATTACAGAAAAGGGTCAACATTTAGATTCTAAACGATAAGCCCGTAGGTGCTGTTCGTGTGTGCTAACAATAAAGTTGGTCTTGCGTTACAGCATGGTGTGCGCATGCACAGAAGCTGACGGAGGGACTGTAAGTCCCAGGGAATGCGCAGACGCATGGAAGGACGCAGCCAGGCGTATTTAAACGCCAAACACCGAAGGAAAATTTAAATAGCTCCTGAAGAAGTCTTAATAGACGAAACGCGTTGAGAGTTGGCATCCCTGGGGTTTCAGCCTATTTGAGGCACAAAGCGCATTTGCACATATTGATTCCATTCAATTGTGCCACTGATTTTGGGAGTGTTCCATTTGTTTGTTTTGTAACTATATTTGTCAATTAAAGTTTGCACTTTATTTTTTCTCTTTTTTTATGTGAGTTTTGTACGTTTCCAAAGATTTTGGTAACTATATCCATTCTACACCTTGTGAATATGGCGCCCTCTACTATATTTTAACTTTGGTTAGATACTATTCTTTGTATTTGTCTGTGGAGGGATCCAGGGAGTGTTCTCACTTTCAGTGGCTTGCCTGCACGTATTTGCACTTTTCTATCTATTACCTGTCACTGTGATTCCATTGGAAACGCTGCACATACAGATGCTGTACACCATAACCACTTCAAATCACTGAAGTGGTCAATGTGCTCGGAATAACCCTTTAGGGTTAGGGCTGATGGGAGCAACAAGGAGAGTGGAAAAACAGGAATTCATTATTAAAGCAAAAAAGAAAAGTCCTATTTTAAAAAGCATGAGTTTCATGAAGTCGGCCTGTATGCACTTAGAGATGGAGGACGGGAACATAGATTTTGACAATATGAATATTTAATTATAGAGTTATCTGCATACAGGTAATACCAGAAAGCAAAGGGAGTTATCAGATTGTGAAGACAGGTGTTGCAAAGTAAAATCAGAAGGGGATAAAAAAACAGAATAGTGGGGTACCCCAAAGCTAGCGTGGTGGACTATGAGGTGAAAGAAGAGACACAGAAAACAATGGCAAACAAAAATGAGCAAGAGGACAGTAGAGTCAAAGAGCCAGAAAAGTTGACTGTAACGGATCACCTGGCACTCCGACTGGGTACCTCCGTTGAAAGATGCTCCTAGCGCTTCCTGAGGACTACAAGCACTGCAGCAGACACCACAACCACTGAACTGGAGAAGTATATGAATGCTCTCAAGCATATGAATGCTGTAAGCAGCCGAACAGGAAAAGCATACAATCAGCTTACACTCCTGGCAAGCAGCATACAATCCAATTCCCCCAATAACGAGACGACACTTCGTTTTGAGGTCAAGCAGAACTGACTGTACAGGCACATACAGCCTCTTTTATTCCCAATCCACAAACTTAGTACTGCCCACAGGGTTTTACAGAACAACCAATAACACACGTACATTACAGAAAACACTCCCAGCAATTATACACAAAATCCTCGCCTCTGCCTGTGATCTAATTATGGCACACAATGAGTTAACAATTATCACAAGCAGGAAAAATACAGTTTCATAAAACACATCACAGGGACCCCGAAACATGCAATAACCCCATAAAATATCCAAAATTCACTCAGATCCGTTCAGTAGTTTGGAAGATACGGTTTAATGCAGATTCTGCAGAACATATACAGGCTAAATAAAAAACAATCACTGTATAATGTGTCCCCTGCTGTATAGTCCAAAACCACCGCACGATGTCTCTGTGCAACAAATACTGGCGAGATGGCACCGTGTTGAAAAGTCCACACAGTGTCTGTGAGTTAAAATGGCCGCCATCCATTGTTCTCACCATGTGCTTCTGATACAGGAAATGGTGGCCACCCAGTAACTCCACAGTATGTCCCCAGATGGTTCTTAAAGGGCCAGCAGCAGCACAACACAAATCCATTATGCCCAAATCATGTCTTTAAAGGGCAATACATCCCAGGGGCCATAGTTACATGGCAGGAGGCTGGCAATCAGTCTTCTCCAATGCCCAGTGGCGAGGTCGGTTTCGCCACATTGACTAAAGAGCTGTGACCTAGGAAGTTTGCAATGACATAGGTTCTCCTTTTTTAAGTTGCATGAGGGTGCTGAAAGTGGAAGCCAGATTAAAAAGGGTTACTCCAAGCACCATAACCACAATAATTTGATGTGGTCATGGTGCTTGGAGTCTGTATGAGAAACATTTCAGTGCTCATACAAAGATATTTAATGTAACTCAGCGTTCATAGAAATATGGAACAAGAGTTCCGGGCTGGCTGATGTCAATTCTGTGTATTCCTTGTGTTTGTGTTTGCTTCCTTGGTTTTGCAATCAATGAGTGGCAGGATCAGCTCTATACAAGCCGAATGTTGTTAATCTGCTGCAAAGGAGACCCGGCGCCTGGGAACAAGATAAGAAGGTTTACAGTTGCAAATTATTTTATTTATAACTCGGGATGCTGATGTGGTGCTTGGACTTCTGTTATTGTGTGGTTATGATGCTTGGAGTAGACCTGTAAAGGAAAACCGTCATGACTTAACTGACCCTCTGCTCCCCTACCGCAACCTAATTAAAGAGGTGGGTGTTACTCCTCCTGCAGTCTTAGTTGATTTAGTTGACACATCCCCAATCAGAGCAAACCTCTTCCATGACAAAGACATGCTGGCTTCATTGTTAGTGCGTCGGCAAGTAAACAGAGTGACGTCTCCTCTCAGTTGAGAGTCTGCCAAGGAATTGAGTTAGGTGGGAGAAAAAATTGGTGTTAGGCAAAGCACTGATAACATTTCAATTGGATCAATTGGTTGTCAGATATCTTTTTTGTTGTCAAGTTGTTAAGGTCATACAATAAATTGATGTGTCTTATTGGTTTGCATATCGTGTTTGGTAGTTTGCGTGTGGGGTTTCCTCCTTGTGGCAAGATTGTTTGCCTGTTTTGCTTTTTAGGGGTTGTTGTCAGTCTATGCCTTTTGTGTAGGTAATGCATAAGAAAACCATATTGTATAAATACATAGAAACATATATATACTTAATTATATATACAAACGATTGTAACCATTGGTCTCGGGGGTTGAGTCGTGGTTCAACTGATCTTGCTGGGGGTACCAGCTTGGGGTCTCAGTTGTGTGTGTGGGCATGATTCGGTTCTACCTTTTGTGCGGGTGGGGGGAGGTCTTATGTGTTGGGTTTGTGAGTTGGTCACATATCCAGGCTCCCTTATGGGCCTGTGGCTGTGACCTGGACCAGGGACCGCGATGCTGTTGTCTGGGCAGGAGTGTTCCCCCCTGTGATGCATGGGTGTGGGGATTAAGCCTGCGTTCGGGAGCTTTGAGGGCCATTTTGCTACGGGAGTCGGTTACGATAGGAAGGGTTCATTCAATCACGGTTCCCATATCTTGTAAAATTGTTTTGATGTTTCGTGGACCTTGGCTGAAATCCTATCCATCTCTATTGCTTCCTTGGTTTTGCGGATGACTGTAGAGAGTGTGGGTATGTTTACGGTGCCCCAGAGTCCGCTATTGCCCTTCTCATCGCCAGGGCCATTTTATTGTGAGTTTATTTTGTGCTCTGGTTAAGGGTTCCCAGGGCTTCGAGAGGAGCCAGATCCAGGGGTCTAGGGGGATGGTTACTTGGAGTAGGTTGGAGATCAAGTTTGCGACCTCCATACATAGTGGTACCATCTTGGGGCATTACCACCATAGGTGTATGTATTGTTCGCAGCACAGGTCTGATTTGGACATGCCCATGTGGTATAGATGTGTGGGTGTGAGGTACCATCTTCGCAGGGTTTTATAGGCCTGTTCCTGATGGTTTAGCAGATGGATATAGATGCGGTGGCCTCCCAAATGTCTTGCCAGTCTGTCGGGTCTTCTAGTGGTCCCAGGTCCCTCTCCCAAGCCGACACATAGGCCAATGCTCCTGGGGGTAGGTTAGTGATTAGGAGTAGGTAATTGTTGGTGATCTGGCTCTTGTGGGTTGGGTTGTGCATGCATGCTTGTTCAAAGGTCGTGAGTTTGGTAGTGGCTGCCGTTGTGTTTTCTGAGAGTTCCAGGAAGCTTTTTAACTGTATGTATTTGAAAAAGCTGTGTGTGTTGTAGGGTGAGTGTTGTTGTGGTGGGTCATTGTATTGTAGTAATTTCCCGTCAGTGGAAGAGCCTGTAAAGATCGTTATATTCATAGTGCATAAAGTCTTTAGGGTTCATGTCTAAGGTAACGGCTTTGTTGCGCAGTATGGGGGTCAGTAGCATTGGGTCATTGATAATAGGGAATTTCCTGTTGAGTTTGTCCCATATGGTTATGGAGTTGCATAGTGTTGAACGTGTGGGTGGTGGTGTGGGACGAAACTTACGGGGTACCCAAAGGTATAGGGAGGGAAAGTCAAAGCCAAAGAGGTTGTGTTCTAGTTCTACTCAGCATTTGACCGAAGGTGGGGAGTGTAGGTTTTGTATGTGGGTTAATTGAGTCGGGTGGTAGTAATGCTGGGGTAGGCCTAGTCCCCCTGTTCTGTTAGGGATGTACATTGTTGTTCGTTTCACTCTGGGTCGTTTGTTTGAACATATGAATTTGTCTATTTGCGTATGTAAATATTTGAGGTCCGAGGTGGGTATTGGAATGGGGAGGGTTTGAAACAGGTAGAGAAAGCGTGGCAGTAGATTCATCTTTATCAAGGCTAGGCGTCCCAGCCACGACAAAGACAAGTCCCGCCAGCTGTGAAGGTCCTCTGTTGCTCTTTGTAACATCGTAAACATGAGGTTTAAGGCATATGTGCGGTGTAGTTCCGCTGGCAGTGCGATTCCGAGATACGATATGTGGGAGGTTTTGTACCTGAAGGCATATGTTTTGTGTAATATGTTTTTATGTCCTGCCTCTATGTTGAGCAGCAGAGCTTCGGTTTTGTCTAGGTTTAGCCGATACCCCGAGACCTCAGAGTATTCGTCTAGTAGCTTCAGGAGCAGTGGGAGGGTGTGTAGTGGGTTTGTGAGCATCAGTAAGAGGTCATCGGTATACGCCAGTGCTTTGTATGTTTGTGTGCGTACCATGATGCCGGTGATCGATTGTGTGGTGCGGATGAGATGCATCAAGTGTTCAAGAGCGAGGGCGAATAGGAAGGGGGATAGTGGGCATCCCTGCCTCGTTCTATTGTGTATGGCGCAGGGGCGGATCCAGAGCCTGATCTCGGGAGGGGTACTTGAAGATTATTTAAAGAAATAATCAAGGCACAATAACCAGCTGTGTAGTGGTTATAGTGCCAGGAGTGCTGGGACCACCTCCCAGAGTAAGTAGTCAAACTAAGAACAGTTTGACAACTTACTTGGGTTATGCTGGGATATGGAGCTGTAGTAGGGCATAGGAGCAGTAGTGTGTGTGTGTGTGTGGGGGGGTGTAGCGTGTGTGAGGGGGCAGTGTGTGTGTGAGGAGACAGTGTAGCGGAGAGCTGGTCTTTCAGGAAAGATCCCAGTGAGGCTCAGGAACAAGTAATAAACATATCATAGAGTAATAATCACAGCAAGCAAGGTAATCCACGAATATCCCAACACAGATCCCAATGACTGGACGACACACAGCATCAGGAGCAGAACTGACTTTTAATCCACACAACCTCCTTATAAAGCATTCTCCCATGCAAGGGAGGGATTCACCATAATTAGTCCAGTAGCCAATAATGTAACAGTTACCTCCCACACATCTCCTCCCCTCAGTGTGACACATAATCCTATTAAACATACTGTACTTTTCTCTGAATTCTAGATGTACCCCAAAACCCGCAGTTAGAATAATACTTTGGGTATCCCCTGGTAGCACTGATCTGGGTGACTAACATATCCAAAATTCACCCAGATCGGACCAGGTGGAGGATGTAATTTGACTGACTGCACACGAGGTGGTATCCGAAAAAGGCTCCATGTGTTTTGGCCTTGCGGTTGGTCTCTGTTCGGGAATTAAAACACATAGAAATACCTGCCATCCACAGCTAATGTTCCATTCGCATTAATTCCCTTGTTTGGAACATTGATCTTACCGAACAAGGTGCTGACTAGTCCCTCCGTTCATGAGTTACTGAGCTCTGGAGGTCTCAACGGTGTTCGGTCGTTTGAGTGTCCCATTTGAGTTCCAGACACTCGACGACCAAACACCGCTGAGATTTTCATGCGTAAGATGGCCGCCTCACGTGGTTCGTATGCCGAACGGCGACCACACAGGCACATACAATGGATCAATTAAGCTGCGGTTTGCAGAGTGTGAATGCTTAACGAGGCGTACACTTCTCACTGGGGTGGTCTGATGGTTCGGTAGATTAATTCGTATGAAACTACCGAACAATCATACGAAAACTACATACACTTTAAAGATATACTGGGAAACAATTACACGAATAAATTTTCTATACGAATTCCTAAGGACAGCCTCAATACAATCCGCTACAGACAGTGTGTGTGTGTGTGAGGGGACAGTGTATGTGTGTGTGTGTGTGAGGGGACAGTGTATGTGTGTGTGTGTGAGGGGACAGTGTGAGAGTTGCAGTGTGTGTGTGAGGGTGGAAATGTGTGAGCGGTGCAGTGTGTGTGGGCGGCAGTGTATGTCAGGAGTACAGTGTGTGTGTGAGGGGGCAGTGTATGTATGTGGGGCAGTGTGTGTGGGTGTGGGGGGCAATGTGTGTGTGTGTTGGGCAGTGTATGTGTGTGTATGGGCAGGTAGTGTATGTGTGTGGGGCAGTGTGTGTATGGGGGGCAATGTGTGTGTGGGGGGGTCAGTGTATGTTTGTGGGACAATGTGTGTATGGGGGCAGTGTATGTGTGTGTGGGGCAACCTGTGTATGAGGGGGCAGTGTGTGTATGTGTAGTGTGTGTTTATGGGGGCAGTGAATGTGTAGGGTTTGTGTATGTGAGGAGGGTAGGGAGGCAATTTTATGTAAGGAATAATTGACGACAGGCCATTGAATTATTAGAAAAAGAATGCACACCCAAGGTGGTAATGTGGTCACGACGCGAAGCGGACAATGTGTGTATGGGGGCAGTGTGTGTGTGTGGGCAGTGTATGTGTGTGTATGGGGGGCAGTGTATGTGTGTGTGGGGCAATCTGTGTATGGGGGGGCAGTGTGTGTATGTGTAGGGTGTGTGTATGGGGGGGCAGTGTATGTGTAGGGTTTGTGAATGTGAGGAGGGTAGGGAGGCAATTTTATATAAGGAATAATTGACGACAGGCCGTTAAATTATTAGAAAAATAATGCACACCCGAGGTGGTAATGCGGTCACGACGCGAAGCAGAGTGGCCGTTACACCTTGGGTGTGCCTTATTTTTTCTAATACTTCAATGGCCTGGAGTCAATTATTCCGCTTATACTACAGTTACCAAACCTCGAAACATTGTTCAGATGATGTATTTCAAGACGTTTGTCAAGTTTTTGTCATTAAAACGCTCTTGTATGTAGGACTAATTTCTTATGCATCAATTCCCATGCCATCGTTGCTAATTCCAAACCGTCATTTAAGAGTTCGTAACGGAGATTTGAGCCACTGATAACAAACTAATGCAGTTATTAGAGAGACAGAGAGAGGTTGCAATAATGAGACAGAAAAGCATGTGCGTCAATATTTAATTAATTTATTAATTCTTTAGTTTTAATTCATTTGTTAATTTTATTTTTCTATTATTGACAGTAGGCTGTGCAGCATGACTATCTATTCATGTATATTCAGTTCAATTTTCTATTGATTATAGATAGGACTATATACTTTATTTATTCCAATTAAACTGCACATTTCCATTGATTGTGAAGTTAGACATCGAAAATGGCAGATCAAGCGCATGGGGCTGCATGTTAGCGGAGGTTTTTTTTCCTGGTGATCCTTGGCTTGATTTTCGTTTGTATTTTTGTTTCCTGAGAGGATCAAGCTCCATTTCTTTCTTTCTGTAGTGGAAGGTGCCCAGTAGCTTCTCAGGCTTGTTTCACACTTGTGCCCTGTGACAGACATGATCTGCCTGCTCTCCAGCCCTGCTTCTGACAGCATTTGAACTGCAGTGCCTTTTCCGTTATTACATTTGACTACGCAAAGTGATATGGAACTGTAATACGATCAAGACCTGTCTGGAACTACTTTAGCTGTGCGTTTCCCTGAAAATAATGCACACATTAGAACATTCATCAACCAATCAGATTCAAGCATTCAGTGGCCCTGTAGTATAAATGTTTTTATTAAATTGAAAAAAATAATCTTATGTCCCCCATTCCCTTCTTACCTTTACTGAGAGAGGACGGGGACATTTCTTGATCCCTGGTAGTCCGTGGGGAATCCCTGGTGGTCCTAGTGGTGAGAGTGAACTCTAGCCCGGAGCTCCAGGGCTAGAGTTCACTCCTGCGAGATCCGGAGAGTTGCCATGTTGCCATGTACACATTTCTGCAAATATATACACTTTTACTGATAACCTGGATAGAAAAGATAGTATTTTGGGGTGATCCCCCCTCCCTCCTTTGTCTCTACCCCCCTCTCCCCTTCTTCCCTCCCCCCACTCGTCTGCTTAGTTGCCTTCGAGTTCATGTGGCTGATTGGTGGTGTCTGTCCCACCAAGTCTCGGCCGGTAGTCCCTGCGGGTTTATTGTTGTGTCCGTTTGGTGTCATCTCCGGTGCGTTCACAGGACTTGGGCCTGTGCTTGTGGTGTGGCCTGTAGGTGTCTTTTGGGTGGCCATGGCTTCTCCCATAAAGGTGGCTGTATTGGTCGGGTGCTGGTCGACGGGCTTGTAGTTGCGACTGGTGCTTCAGGTATATGGATGCCCAGTGTTGCCCCGAAGGTCGCCATCTTAGAGATATCTTGAAGGACGTGGGTGGTGTTCTTGCGGACTAGTAGTTTGAATGGATGTCCCCATCGGTATGCCATGTTTGCCTGAGCCAGAGCGTTTGTTAGTGGTTTGAGCTCTCTGCATTTGGCTAAGGTGATGGATGAAACGTCCTAATAGAACTGAAGAGTGATTGTGTCGAATTTCGGCGGGTTTATCTGTGTAGCTGCCATGATGGCTTCTTTGAATGTGAAATAGTGTAGGTGCACTATTATGTCTCTGGGCGCCATTTGGTTTTGGCTGGGTGGTTTTAGAGCCCTGTGTGCCCGGTTAATGGCCAAATCTTGTGGCGTCGCTTCTGGGAGGATAGTAAGGAATAATTCCTACAGCATGGAAGGCAATGTGTCTGGGGTGACAGTTTCAGGGAGGTATCTTATCCTTATATTATTGCACCATGAGCGGTTGTTTAGGTCCTCCATGCCATTTTCCAGTGTCTCCACTCTGCTTCTCAGTGGGGTGAGGTCTGATTCGTGGGTCTCTGACCCACTCCTGGATGTCTGGTGACAGCCCGTTGAAAAATTGCTCCAGCAGGACTAGTTGTAGCAAATCTTCTAGTGTGCGTCTTTGTGTGTCTGTACCCAGTCTAGTTCAGCTCTGTGCAGCTTGCATGCCCATTCTGCGTGAGAGTCCTTCTCCAAGGTCTCTGAACCGCCCATGTATGCTTCTGGTGTAATAGCATACCGGGCCAATATAACCTCTTTCACCCAGTCATAGTTCCTAATCTCCTCATCTGGAACAGTGCGTTATGTTTCAGCTGCCCTTCCAGATAATCTGCTTGCCAGTAAGGGCACCTATTCCTCAATATCAATCTTATGTAGGGCACATTGTCTTTCAAAGTCTTGGAGGAATGCATCAATAGCTTCCTCAGCCTCTACATAGTTTTTAAACGCTTGGTATGGGATTTTTGGCTTACCCTCTGGCACTGTGGTTACTGCTGGTGTTCCCTCTGGTATTTGCTGTTCTCTCTGCCGCAGCACAGATTCCTGCAACTCTGTCATGGTTCGGGCAATGATCTCTGTGGGTGGGTTTTCACCATAAATTGCCAAAATTGCAGCTCTCTCTGGAATTCCGACTGTTCCAGTTTGTTTGCCGAACAGATTCGATTGGGAGCCAAACCGCTATCCATCCAATATTCTGCCATTACTTTGGTAACAAGCACAGCCTTTTTCTTGTTACTTGCTGGGATGCCTCTTAGGAGATCCTTTAGCTAGGACCGTTTGAGAATAAGAGTAGTCGATCTCCATCCACGGTCCATTGGCACTGCTGACTCCTGGTGCTTGTTCCTTTGTGAGCTCAGGATCCCGACGCTGCCAACCAATGTAGTGGAGAGTTAGTGGTAGTAGGGCTTCTTCTCCGCTGGTTACTCCAACAGCTACTCAGGAACAAACAGGATAATTCACGAAAGCAGGCATAAGCATAAGATAATCCATGAACATCCCATCACCTTTCCCAATAACTGGACGACACTCCGTATCAGGAGCAGAACTGAACCTTTAATGGCCAGGCTGGCCTTTTATGCAGGTTTTGCCCAAAAGGTTACCACCCAGGTGGAAGTTGTTGGGCACTGGTAAAAACAGAAAACAACCAATACAGACAAAGTCAGGTAATAAGTCACTCCCATACATTTCACACAATTTCCCCTCTGCGCAGGAGATAATTGAGTTAATTACTGTATCAACTCAATTATCTCCAAACAGAAAAATCTAAATTTTCATATATTTCTAGAAGTCCCCCAAAAACACATCATACCCTCACAATTCTGACATCCCCTGGTAGCCGCGATCTGAAGGAGCAACATACTGAAAAATCACCCAGATCGGTTCAGGGGTTCGACAGTTTTATGGAGATCTTAGTTTTACCGACCGCACACGAGGTGTAAGCCGAAAATAGTTCCATGTGTTTGGGCTGTGCGAATGGTCTCTGTTCAGGAGTCTGAAATACATGAAAGTGCATAAAAACATGGTTTGTGCCTTGGTTCGTTCAAATCCTCTCGTCCGTGTGATTCCTATCACTGAATGCCGCTCTGTTCCCCTGAGTTTACACAAACTTACACGAAGATGGAAGTCTCTGCGGTGTTCGTGCCGTTGAGTATCTGATTTGGGTTCCAGACACTCGATGACCAAACACCACTGGAGTAATTCGTATTCAAAGATGGCCGCCGCCACGTGTTCGTATGACGAACGGCGGCCACCCAGGGGATCACCAAGTCACTTTGTGTGTTTGCAATTGAGACAGTGTGAACCAGGTTAGGGAGGTCAATTGTCGCCACGCTCCTCTCATGGGTGGCCTGGTTGTTCGATAGTTCGTTTGTCGAACCCTATAGTGAACAATAGCTGAAAAGGGGTTTGTGGCGGGATTGCCTAAACTGTGAATTGCCTGGTTTCTTTTGTGTGTGGATGTACCCTCCTAGAATGTGTTTCCCCTCTTTCCTATTCCTTTTTCTATAATTGTGACTATAAAATCCTGCACTACACCTTTTGACCGACCGGGGGTGCTCCGACAACCCCGGCACCCTCAGTTAGAACGTTTACTTAGAATGTTCACACCACTAATGAGGTGTGAAAACCACAGACCACAATGGAACGGGCGGCGCGTGCTTCCCTCGGGTGGCCACCGGTTCATATTACCGAACGCCCACCAGGGGGAGCGTTCATCTCCCGAACGGTGCTGGACCACCCTGATACTCCAATTAGAATGTTCACACCTCACTAACAAGGTGTGAAAACCGCAGGGGAATGAGCGGCGCGTGCTGCCCCTGGATGGCCGCCTGTTCGTGTTACCGAACGCCCACCAGGGGGAGCATTAGTCTCCCGAACCGGCCTGTGTACACTGTCTGATCCCGGTGTCAGGGATCACCCTACCCACTCCCAACGGAGCTATAATCTTCTATACTTCTGTTGTCTGTATGTACACATGCCAGCTGATTTAGTGGATGTTAGGTCCATATCGTATTGTTTCAGTCTCAGAAGCTACACAAATACCCACACCGGGCTCTCTACACCTTACATCCAAAGCAACACCCAAGACCAACGGAACTTAAGAGCATCAAGTCTCTCTTCTCACCAATAAGGTTGGACTTTATTTTTATTTTATTTTCCATTGCGATTTTTTTTTTTACTTGTATTTTTCATTTTTCAATCTTATTTTTTTTAAAGTGTGCACACTCCATATTCTACCATTAAATTACTAGGTATCAACATTTCTAAACAATATGTTCCATTAAAAAACTAGTATTTTTTAAAAATTATCTTTGTGACTTAATAGGACCAATAAATGTGTTTATTTTAAATTGCATGTGTAAGAATTGTAAGTTACAGAAGAAATGACGGAGACCCTTAAAAACAATACATATCACACACAATACACCATCTCCATGGTATTCCCCTCACCACACACTATACTCCTTCTCCATAGTATTCCTCTAATCACACACAATACACCTTCTCCATAGTATTCCCCTCATCACCCACACAATACACCTTCTCCATAGTATTCCCCTCATCACCCACACGATACACCTTCTCCATAGTATTCCCCTCATCACCCACACGATACACCTTCTCCATGGTATTCCCCTCATCACACACAATACACATTCTTCATAGTATTCCCCTCATCACACACTATACACCTTCTTCATAGTATTTCCCTTGCAACGGATCCCCTATACTCTAGCTGAGTATATCCGTGCAGAATCTCCCGAAATCCAAGTGTAGCAGAAGGTGTAGTGAATTATAGCTCCCAATCCCCCAAACATGAGCCAGGACTTCATGAAGGGGTAAAACTATCTGTTTAATGGTGGCCACAGCTTGGCCTTTTATGCAGGTCTGCCAGCAAGGGATACTTCCACATGGACCTTGTGGAGGACTGGGACACAGTTTACAGTAACCAATCAACATATAGTACACTGTAAAAACACTCCCACATAAACAGTAAAATTCCTCCTCTATATCCTGGAGATAACTGGGTTAAGTAGTAAACTTAATTATCTCCAGGTAGAGAAAATATTTCCAAGTTATAAATGTAACAAAACACATTAAAATACATAACTCATATTTCACATAACTGAACCCCCATATTCGACATATCCCCAGATAGCTTGGGTCTGAGCGCTCAATATATCTGAAAAGCGCTCAGATCCTATGAACACAGTCGAATCGCCATGGAGTTAGAAGGTTTTCACCGACTGTTCGGCATAAATCTTTCCAGAATTAGTTCACTGGCTGTTAGCTATCAAGGTCAGTCTAGTTCATGAGTTTTTAATGCACCGAACGGTGCTGTGTTCGTATGAACAGAAACGCAGGGATGGAAGTTTGGAAGTCCCAGTGATGTTCGTGGGTAAAAGTGACCGAAAACAGTTCCATGCGGTCGACGACAAAACACTGCTGGGCGTTCGACAGTTTAAGATGGCCGCCGCGTGTTCGTTCATACGAACGGTGACCACCCAGCCGTTCGTCAACTAGCTGTGGTTAACCACAGCTTCTAAGAGGTTAACAGGGTGCACACTCCCCTTGGGTGTGGTCCGGCTGTTCGTTCGTTTGTTCGGTAAACTAAATAAAAGGGAATAAATAGGGCTAAATACACAAACGGCATACAAAAAGGGCACTGTTATCCATAAAACAGGGGTTTTGTCACACCCCTCATCACACACAATACACCTTCTTCATAGTATTCCCCTCATCACACACAGTACTCCTTCTCCATAGTATTCCCCTCATCAAACACTTTGCACCTTCTCCACAGTATCATCATCACACACGATACACCTTCTAAACTGTATCCTCCCCATTACACACTATACACCTCCACAGTATCATTGCATACTATGCACCTTCTCCACTGTATCCTCCCCATCACACACTATACACCTTCTCCACAGTATTCCCTCATCACACACAATACACATTCATGTTATTCCCCTTATCACACACAATACACCATCTTCATGGTATTCCCCTCATCACATACGATACTCCTTCTCCATAGTATTCCCCTCATCACACACTTTGCACCTTCTCCATAGTATCATCATCACACACGATACACCTTCTCAACTGTATCCTCCCCATTACACACTATACACCTCCACAGTATCATTGCATACTATGCACCTTCTCCACTGTATCCTCCCCATCACACACTATACACCTTCTCCACAGTATCCTCCTCATCGCATGCTATATATCTGCTTTTTTTTTCAGTAATTGTGCTGAAGGTGACTATGTTACTTAATACATCAAGGCAGCACAGTAGAAGACCCGGCAATGCGAAACATTAAATCTAGTTGCAAGGTCTTGAATTTTTTGTAAAGAAGGGCAAGTATTAAACGTCTCACAGATTCATGGACTTCCCCTGCAGCCTGCATCTCCTCAGGATTATCTTTAATTTCCAGGTTTTGCTGTTTTGCAGCATCCTCCAGGGTGTCCATTCTGGACGAAAGGGTCCGTTGTGGCTTGTGCAAGGCGATCAGGTTCAAGGCCTGCTGGGTCATCTTCAGGTTAGATGTATCATCCTCTGTAGAATTTATGAAACCCGTAAGGGTATATAATTCCTCTTTGAGTACTGCCAAATCCACAGAAAATAGGTGTTTGATGGTTGTCAATAAATCCTGGAAATAAATCCCTTTTGTGCCTGGAGCACCTCTGGTGTCATCCCTTAGGCTGAAAATCCAACCTAGGGTGAAAACTTATCTAGGGCATCCAAGGGGTGTGAGCTGAGATCATCTTGGGCCTACTTGCATGGTAACTTTTAATTTTATTTGTCCATTGTGTCCTCAAGGGTTGAACATTCAATTGGTGAAGTATTAATTAAAATACTCTTGGTTAGATCAACTTAATCGTGAGTGTAATGTGGAGTTGATGTGATACACGTGTAACATTCAGCAGTCGCTGAGCCCTAAAATTGAGCCCTCCTTAAAGAAATTAAGTGAATTCCAAAGGATACTGCCCATTCATTTTAGTCAGAAAACTAAAATTTCCTCCTAGGTGATGTGAGATCGCTCAAATCTAACATATGGGATGTAAACCCTCCCAAAATGCTATGCTTTTGTTCGATATATAGCAAAGCACATAAGGAAGAAAAACAGTAATGGATGACAAAGAGAGCAGGGAAGTAGAAACACAAATACAGGCATCAGAACTCATGCAGGGTGAGCTTGTCAGGGCTCTCACAATTCAGGAAGGAAATAAATGTGTCAGGTAAGACAGAATTGTGAGGCCTCACCAACAAAAAATTAAGATAAAATTTTAAAGAAATGGGATTGTATATTAAAGCAGAGCAGGATATGAAGCCATCATAAAATACAGGGTGGGCAGAGGCAAGGCATAAATGGGAGCACCTTGGTTAAGAGAACAGCAGCTCAAAATCCTTACCGAGGCCACCCAGCAGGCCGACCGTCACGTCCAGCATCTGTGTCCAACTACTGACCCCCCCCCTGCGACCTTCACACCACCCGATACCAGCTGGCCCTTGGGCCAACCCCAAGGGGGCCACCCTAAGTGGGCAACATGCCACAACTACCATCAACCGGGCTACTTCAGGAGGGATTACCCTCAGTCCTGGAGCCGCCCCCAGTGGGTTAGCCCCGGAGCGGCAGCCCACTGTTACCAGGCCGCCCCCACGTATCCTCCAAGCACCTCAGAAGAAGCCTGGGCCATCCTGCACAAATCAGACCCCATCCAAGTCGCAACAGACAACTGGAACCACCACAGGCAGCTGGTCCGGTTGAATGGGCGTCCTATACAGGGCCTGCGGGATACTGGAGCCTCCTTGACCCTGGTGCAACACCGGCTCATCACCGAGGCAGAGAAGACTGGGAGGACCGTCGCGGTCCATGTAGCCGGGGGAACGGTTTACCGCCTATCCACTGCTCACGTTCGCCTCGACTGGGGCGCAGGGGACAAGAGAGTAGAAGTCGGGCTCATGACCAAGCTAAGACAAATGAAGGTTGCGCCAAAGCTGGCTGTAGTCCAGCTAATATGAACAAAGTCCAAAATAGTAAAAAGCAAAGTCCAAAGTAATATAAAACAAACTCTTTAGTGGAGCCTGATGGGGTATCAACGGCCTATGAAGAGGGATATTCTCTGTATGGATCAAATGGAGGCAGCTTTCCAGGATCCGTATGTGAAAAGTGAAAGGATAATAGTGCAAAAACGTCAAGTAAAAAGGTGGGATTGCAAGAAGACAAAGTCTTCTTTAGTCCTACTCACGTGTAGTTGAGCTAAACTAGATCTAGTGTGGATGGCGTACAGCGGTACAATCCCCGCTTATGAGATACGTAGAGGGGTGTTGGTCTTTTTGTCCGTATGTGGAGAAAATGGACAGATGATAGGGCAGTACGTCTAGTAAAAGATGGTATAACAACAATAGAGACTAATATAGTCCTACTCACGTGCCGTAGAGCTTGAACCAGCTCTAGTGTGAATGGCGTACGGCGGTATAATCCCGCTTGTAGGATACGTGTAGAGTGGCAAGTCTTGTGTAGATATATATATCACATAAAAGAAAAAGGAGACAACGAATAGTGCTCACTGTATAAAATAGTATGTAAGGAGTACAGTATTTTCTGGCGTATAAGATGACTTTTTAACCCTGGAAAATCTTCTCCAAAGTTGGGGGTCGTCTTATACGCCGGGTATAGGGTCTATATAGCTGCCGGGGGCGCCCTGCGCCCCCATCGCCGGCCCTTCTATAGAAAGCGCTCAGACGGCTGCCGCACTGCCTCTCTTCTCACCTCCCCTTCCCTGTGCAGATTGGGTGGCCGAGCTCCTCTTCGTCCTGTCAGTCCTGAGTGCTCACTTCCTTTCAGTCCAGCCGGGAACAGGTAACTGAATCTCCTGTACCGCGCAGGAGGTGAGAAGAACGTAGGGAGGATTGGGGGATGGGGGGGGAGTAAAAAGAATGGAGGGGGGGAGTAAAAAGAATATATCGCAATTAGCCTCCTGTGTGCCAAACCAGCAGGCATGGATTATATGCCCAAACAGCCTGGCACATACCTGGGCTTTAAATGCTATTTCAGATTATCATTATTTAATGTCTTGCTGTGTAGCTCTGTCTGCTCACTGTACATCATGGCTAATTTTTATTTGGTGTGCATTGGAAGAGGGGTAGTCTTATACGGCGAGTATATCCCAAACTCTATATTTTAACTGGAAAAGTTGGGGGTCGTCTTATACGCCCAGTCGTCTTATACGCCGGAAAATACGGTTTATAAAATAAAATGGGTACTCACATATGATTGAGCAGACGAACTGTGTAGTTTGCATATTGTATAATCTGTGCCCTTTCTGCCTTTGGAAGCAGTATCATCACTCTTCTAAGCAGAGTTTAATATTCTCGGGCATTACCCACGCCCACACAGCATCCCCCCTCCCTCCTTCACAGCATGATCAAATGCATACACTTCCTAGCCGACGGCATAAAAACACGCCCCCGGCCGCATACCACGCCCCCTCCACCTATCACTGCACACTCCCTCCCCTAAGCTCGGCAATACCTAGCCACTACTACAGTTCCCAATACCCCCAGCGGCACGTCACGTGATCGGCCCGATTCCCAATATGGATGCCGATCACGTGACCACCTTTAACATCACTTTTAATCTATTTATAACCCTCGTTTTTATCTCAAACTTTAGGGGAAGCTGCCCTGACTTCTGATCTATACATTTGTATAATTATTTATGTATTTTGAAAATACACTTCATTTCATGACGTCATTTGGACACCAAACCCTTTTACTGTTCAAAATCAGTCCCCCTATATAAACCCTACCCTACCAAGCATGTTTTTGGTCTCCACTTGAGAAAGCCATTATAGGTGAAACGCGTTGTGGATATTTTAATATTTTATTCTGTATTCTTAATAAAGGTATTTTGGCTACTTTTAATATACCTTGATTGTGCCATTTTACTTTTTTATTCATCATTTTATTTATTTTTGCTTGGTATCCTGTTTTTTTATCCTTCCTGCTGAGTATTACTCCAAGACATCCTAGGTGGGGATTATACCACTTACACCCAAGTTATTGAGCAGTTTGTCTGCTCAATCATATGTGAGTACCCATTTTATTTTCTTTACTCCTTATATACTATTTTATACAGTGAGCACTATTAGTTGTCTCCTTTTTCTTTTATGTGATATATATATCTACACAAGACATGCCACTCTACATGTATCCTACAAGTGGGGATTATACCGCTGCATGCCATTCACACTAGAGCTGGTTCAAGCTCTACGGCACGTGAGTAGGACTATATTAGTCTCTATTGTTGTTATACCATCTTTTACTAGACGTACTGCCCTATCATCTGTCCTTTTTCTCCACATACGGACAAAAAGACCAACACCCCTCTACGTACCCCATAAGCGGGGATTGTACCGCTGTACGCCATCCACACCAGAGCTAGTTTAGCTCAACTACGAGTAGGACCATCATAGACTTCGTCTTCTTGCTATCTTACCTTTTTACTTGACGTATTTGCACTATTATCCTTTCTCTTTTCACATACGGATCCTGGAAAGCTGCATCCATTTGATCCATACAGAGAATATCCCTCTTCATAGGCCGTTGATACCCCATCAGGCTCCACTAAAGAGTTTGTTTTATATTACTTTGGACTTTGCTTTTTACTATTTTGGACTTTGGCGCAACCTTCATTTGTCTTGTTTTGTGTATTAATTTTATCCGTAGGGCCAAGAGGGAGCCCTATACCCAGGTTTGCTGCCTCCCACTTCCCATACTTGTAGTGTTGGTTTATTTTAGCGTTGTTTCCTTTGTTTTGTATATTTCCATTCATGACCAAGCTACCAGGATGGGGTGCTCCTCGGCAACGACCTGGGCCACCTCACCTTGTATGTGCACCCCCGGCGTTCCTGAAGAGACTTATCCAGTGATGACCGGCAGCACACCCGCACCACCCAGAATGGCTCACACACTGCGGTTCAGGTAGGCACACATACCTGTCCCCGTGCCCCAGCTTCCAATAGTTGCCCCTTGTCCTCCATGCTCATCCCATTGCCCCAGCCTACTGCGAACCTCCATGTCCTCCAGACCCCATGCCCTGGGATACCTCTGCTGAATCGGGAGGGAATTGGTCTCCGATCCTACCCTCAAAACTTATAGGAGTCGGGTGGCCACTAGTCCAGCGGGGGAAGGGGGAGAACAGTTTATCTGGGAGCAGGGGTTATTATATCGCTTAGCTGTAAAAGTATGCAAAGGAACTGCCCCTACTACCACCAAGCAGCTGGTAATGCCCAAGAAATACCGCAGGGCGTTATTGAAGATAGCTCACGACATTCCGCTGGCAGGGCATTTGGGATAAGTCATACTAAGCATCGACTCACCCAAAGCTTCTTCTGGCCAGGCATTTCCAATGACTTGTGGCGGTATTGCCAGTCTTGCAATGTCTGCCGGAAAGTGGGGCAACCGGGACAAAGCCAAGCTCCAGCCACTACCCATTATTGAGGACCCCTTCCGCAGGGTAGTTGTCAACATGATAGGTCTCCTGGCTAAGCCTAGTTCCTCTGGGAAGAAATACATCCTGACCATTGTGAACTATGCTACTCGGTACCCTGAGGTAGTCGCCCTGAATAATATTCAGGCAGAGACTGTAGCTGAGGCCCTGATGCAAGTTTTCTCCCGGATGAGTTTTCCCAGGGAGAAATGACTCACCAACTCTGGAAGTTGTGCGGCATTAAACCCATCCCGAGCTCCCCCCATCATCAATGGCACCTTGAAGCAGATGCTCCGTACCTTTGCAGAGACTCACTAAGATTGGGAACGATTCCTGCCACATCTCCTGTTCACCCAGGAATCGACAGGGTTCTCTCCCTTCGAACTGATGTTCGGTAGAGGGTTAGGGGGCCCCTAGACCTGGTTCGTGAGCACTGGGAGGGGAAAGGGAAGCAGGAAGGCTGGAGTTTCAGGACCGGCTGGAGGAGCTCACCCACCTGGTGAGTGGGAACCTCCAGATGGCCCAGAGGCGCCAGCGCACCGGGTATGATCGGAGCGCCAGAAGCCGTAGCTTTCAAGTAGGACAGAAGGTTTTGGTTCTAAAGTCCGTCTGGCATGACAGGCTACAGGTGGCCTGGCAGGGCCCCTACCGGGTAGTGGAACGGATGTGTAACACTATCTATGTGATCAGCCCTTGCTCGGGTGGCAGGGTTAGCCGCAGGTTACACGTTAATATGCTCAAACCCTACCACAAGCGGACGGAGGATGTGGCCGTCATTTGTGCTCCAGCCTCGGAAGATTTTGACAATCTTCCCCTGACTGACCTCCTGGAGGATGGGGTTCAAATTGGGTCCATATATAGGCTGACCGAAAGGGAATGCCAGCAAGCATTGCAGATGCTGTCGGCCAAGAGGGAGACATTCTTTGACCTGCCTGGGTGCACCCTCCTGGCAACCCACAGGGTAGAGACCCCCGAACAGTCGCCTCTGAGGCAAACACCATACCGCATCCCAGAGGTGGTCCGGGAGAATATAAGGCAGGAGATCCAAGAGATGCTCCAACCAGGGGTAATCGAGCCGTCCCAGAGCCCTTGGGCCTCCCCGGTAGTGCTGGTCCCAAAGAGAGACGGAACCACCAGGTTCTGTATAGACTAATGGAGGCTCAACAACAAGATGGTCTCAGACGCTCAAAAGATTTGTGTAAAGGGTACTGGCAGATTCCCCTAGTCGCAGATGCAGTCCCTAAGTCGGCCTTCGTCACCCTATTTGTCCTATACCAATTCAAGGTAATGTCATTTGGGATGAAGAACCACTTTCCAGAGGATGGTAGACTGGCTGTTAGATGGCCACCAGGAGTATGCGTGCGCATACTTGGATGATATAGCCATCAACAGCGACACCTGGAAAGAACACCTGGGCCACGTGGGGGCAGTGCTAGACAGTATTAGAGAGCCAGGATTGACCTTGAAGCCTGTTGATGGCGGAAGTACAGTACCTGGGACACCGGGTAGGGTGTGGGAAGCAGAAGCCCGAGCCAGTAGCTAATTGGCCCTGTCCTCACACAAAGATCCAGGTGATGGCGTTTCTGAGGACCGCGGGTTACTATAGGAAGTTTGTCCCCAACTTCAGTGCCCTAGCTAAGCCCCTCACCGACCTGACCTGCACAGAACTTGCCCCAACAGGTACACTGGACCCCAGAGTGTGAGCAAGCGTTCCAAGCACTCAAGAGGGCTCTTATTCATGCCCCTGTCCTGGCTGCTCCTAATCCGAATAAACGTTTTCTCATTCACACAGATGCCTCCATGTTTGGATTAGGAGCAGTGCTGAGCCAGGTCGGGGATGATGGGGGAAATCACCCAGTGGCTTACCTCAGTTAGAGGTGAGCTACGCCGCCATCGAAAAGGAATGCTTGGCAATGGTGTAAGCCCTCAAGAAGCTGCAGCCCTACATATATGGACAACAGTTCACTGAGCTCACAGATTACAACCCGTTGGAGTGGCTTAACTGGGTCCCTGGGGACAATGTCAGGCTGTTGCGTTGGATCCTGGCTCTACAACCCTATGATTTCACATTCACTACCGAGCTGGTAAGCAGAATGGGAATGCCGACGGGTTGTCGAGGCAGACAGAGCCGGAGAAGTGCTCTGTGAGTTCTTCCCCGGACATCCCCAAACCGATCCGTTGGCATCAGACTGTGTATGCCACTGCCAGTTCATGGATTTCCCCTCTCTTTCACATGTATTTTCCCTGTATTTTCATTTGTTATGCCTGCTCCCGTTCGGGAATGCTCCCACCACACTACCTCATTTAGAATGTTAGTATAGAATGTTTACACCTCCTAATCACTGTAACGGACCGTTTTGCCCACAAGAGGTTAAAAACCGTTTAGGTGATAGTCTCCTTTTTCAGCTGCACCGACAGCTACTGCAAGCACCAATCTCCCGAACTGCAAACCCACAAATTCACCAACTCCCAAACTGCAACCAAGGGAATACTCGAAACTCCGAACTGGAGACACACGAATAGCTGCTAGCAGACGAACAGGAAAAGCCCCCAAGCGGCTTACACTCCTGGCAATCAGTCTCTAACAGCATACAGTAAATCCTCCCCCCAATAATTAGACAACACTTCACTTTGAGGGTTAAGCAGGGACTCATTTACTGGGGCTAACTGCCCGGCTTTTATGCAGGTCTCCCACCTGGTGGACACTCCCCTAGGGGACCAAATGGAAGACTGGGACACAAAGGGTAAAAGGACCAATCACAGACTTACACATTTCAACCATCCCACAATGCATCACAATCCCTCCTCTCTGCTCTGGAGATAATTGGGAAGTAATTCAATTATCTCCAAAGACAGAGGCAAAACTCCATTAACCACATGGCAGAAAACAAACAGTAAAAGACATAAAATTACCTACAGTTACATTCAGTACATAAAACATATATGTTCTACATATCCCCAGATAGCTCAGGTCTGAGCGCACATTATTAAGCGAATGGCGCTCAGACCACACAAATACAGTTTAATCGCCATGGAGCCAAAGTCTTTACACAGTCAGTTTCATGCGAATGAGCTCCATGGGATTCCTATCTGGGGTACAACACACTGAAACAAAACTACCGAACACCGGGCCGTTTGTGCACTTTCACCGAACAAGAAGGGGGGGGTCGGCGGCTTCAGCGGTGTTCGCGCAAAACTGTGTCCGATTTCAGTTCCAAGAATTAAGCGTCGAACACCGCTGTGCATTCGCATGTTTAAAATGGCCGCGACTTCGTGTTCGTGATACGAATGGCGGCCACCCAGCATTCGTCAATTAAGCTGCGGTTAACCGCAGCTTCAGGGAGGTTAATTGCCGGCACACTCCAGCTCCCAGGTGGTCTATTCATTTGTGCGGTTGTTCGGTAGATTGAATCTACCAAACACCCGGCAGAAAAGCATGAATAAGTCTTTTCTGCAGGGAAAAAGATGTCTTTTAACATGGGGCCATAGTCCAAAGGCAGCAGACGAGCAACCAGGCTTCTCCAGTGTACAGTGGCGAGGTTGGTTTCGCCACAATCACCTCACAACATAAGTGTCAAAACCGCAAGGAAAACAATTAATGAGTGCTTCCCTCGGTTGCCGCCATTCGTACAGACGAACGCCACCAGGGGGAGCGTTCATGGGTTTTTTCCCAACTCGTTCATATCCCGAATGAGGGCCTTCCCAGTGCCCCATTAGAACATTCACATCAATTATTCAGAATGCTCGCACCCGCAACATAGGTGTGAAACCGCAAGGGAAGTAATTAATGAGTGCTCTCCTGGGTGGCCGCCATTCGTACAAACGCCATCCAGGGGGAACATTTGTACCCCGAAAGGAGACGCATCCCTTGTCTGTGTTTCACACAAGAACTTCACGATCCTCTTCTACCACTGTGATTGATCAGCCACAATATTAAAACCACTGACAGGCAAAGAGAATAACATTGATATTGTTTTAATAGCACCTGTCAAGGGGTGGGATATATAAGGCCAGCCCATCTGATCCGATCATACAGAAAAACTACTGTAGCTCAAATTGCTGAAAAACATAATGCTGGCCATGAGAGAAAGTTGATAGAACACACAGTGCTTCGAATTTCGCGGCTTGTGAGGCTGCATAGCTCTAGTTCATTCAGAGCCCTGTCCACCACCAAAAGCACCTTCAATGGGGATGTAATCCTCAGAACTGGAACATGGAATGGAGCAATGGAAGAAGGTTGCCTGGTCTTGTGAATCAATGTTTTATTGTAGATCAGGTGTATGTCATTTACCTGGGAAAGAGATGGCAGCAGATTGCACTATGGGGGGAACGTAGGCCGGCGGTGGAAGCGTTATACTCTGGGCAATGTTATGATGGAAAACCTTGGGTCCTGGCATTCATGTAAATATTACATTGACATGTACTTTTTTTGGGGCAGAGCCTAGCTGTTGAAGGAGATGGACACATTGCCTCAGAGCTTCATAGAAACATAGAATGTGACGGCAGATAAGAACCATTTGGCCCATCTAGTCTGCCCGATTTTATAAATAATTTCATTAGTCCCTGGCCTTATCTTATAGCTAGAATAGCGTTATGCCTATCCCACACATGCTTAAACTCCTTTACTGTGTTGACCTCTACCACTTCAGCTGGAAGGCTATTCCATGCATCCACTACCCTCTCAGTAAAGTAATACTTCCTGATATTATTTTTAAACCTTTGTCCCTCTAATTTAAGACTATGTCCTCTTGTTGTGGAAGTTTTTCTTCTTTTAAATATAGTCTCCTCCTTTACTGTGTTGATTCCCTTTATGTATTTAAATGTTTCTATCATATCCCCTCTGTCTCGTCTTTCCTCCAAGCTATACATGTTTAGATCCTTTAACCTTTCCTGGTAAGTTTTATCCTGCAATCCATGAACCAGTTTAGTAGCCCTTCTCTAAACTCTCTCTAAGGTATCAATATCCTTCTGAAGATATGGTCTCCAGTACTGCATACAATACTCCAAGTGAGATCTCACCAGTGTTCTGTACAATGGCATGAGTACTTCCCTCTTTCTACTGCTAATACCTCTCCCTATACAACCAAGCATTCTGCTAGCATTTCTTGCTGCTCTATTACATTGTCTACCTACCTTTAACCCCTTAAGGACACATGACATGTGTGACATATCATGATTCCCTTTTATTCCAGAAGTTTGGTCCTTAAGGGGTTAAAGGACCACTATAGTGCCAGGAAAACATACTCGTTTTCCTGGCACTATAGTGCCCTGAGGGTGCCCCCACCCTCAGGGTCCCCCTCCCGCCCGGCTCTTGAAGGGGGAAAAGGGCTTAAACTTACCTTTTTCCAGCGCTGGGCGGGGAGCTCTCCTCCTCCGATCCTCCTTTTCTCTGACCCGTCGGCTGAATGCGCGCGCATTCAGCCGGTCGCATAGGAAAGCATTCATAATGCTTTCCTATGGACGCTGGCGTGCTCTCACTGTGAAAATCACAGTGAGAAGCACGCAAGCGCCTCTAGCGGCTGTCAATGAGACAGCCGCTAGAGGAAATAGGGGAAGGCTTAACCCATTCATAAACATAGCAGTTTCTCTGAAACTGCTATATTTATGAAAAAATGGGTTAACCCTAGCTGGACCTGGCACCCAGACCACTTCATTAAGCTGAAGTGGTCTGGGTGCCTAGAGTGGTCCTTTAAGTCATCAGAAATAATCACGCCTAAGTCCCTTTCCTTAGATGTTGAGGTTAGGACTCTATCAAATATTCTGTACTCTGCCCTGGGGTTTTTAAGTCCAAGATGCATTATCTTGCAATTATCCACATTAAATGTCAGTTGCCACAACTCTGACCATTTTTCTAGTTTACCTAAATCATTTGCCATTTGGCTTATCCCTCCTGGAACATGAACCCTGTTACATATCTTAGTATCATCAGCAAAACGACATACCTTACCATCAAGACCTTCTGCAATATCACTAATAAAAATATTAAAGAGAATGGGTCCAGGTACAGATCCCTGAGGTACCCCACTGGTGACAAGTCCAAGCTTCGAATATATTCCATTAACTACAACCCTCTGTTGCCTGTCACTCAGCCACTGCCTTACCCATTCAACAATATTGGAATCCAAACTTAAAGATTGCAGTTTATTGATAAGCCTTCTATGTGCAACAGTGTCAAAAGCCTTACTGAAATCTAGGTAAGCAATGTCTACTGCACCACCCTGATCTATAATTTTAGTTACTTTTATCAAAAGTTGTCTGATGACGCAGAGGAGGGGCATTTGCTTGCACTGTACTTGCTTGTACTTCTACTTGCCACCAGCAACCGGCTTTGCACTGGTGACAATAGCGGATATTAAGGAGCTCCTGTCGGACCTATAATAAAAAGATCTCAGTTGATATAGCCACCATATGTTGAGATCTATGTGGCCTGACTAGCCGACATAGTATTGGACGGCACATACTGCACTAACATGCAGCAGATTATATTGCTACAACAAGCAGTTAAAGAGTTGCAACAGCAGAACCAAACATATGAGCACAAATTTGCTGCCCAGGAGAATAGGCAATGTCAGAAAAACATGAAAATCAGGGGGCCTCAGAGAATATTCTGGAGGCCGAGTTGCCACACTTTGCAAGGCGCCTCCTCGTGGCCTTGCGGACAACAAAACAGGCCAAGACACCACCTACAGCTCCAAAGGACCTGGTGGTCCAATTTCAAAACCATAAAGATAAAGCGGCAGTCATCTTATCTCTTCGAAGAAATGTCATTGGCCTTCCATGCAGACCTCTCCAATGGCATGTTGGCATGGACACTGTCTCTTCGATCACTTACCTCCCTCCTGTGAAAAAACAACATCCACTACTGCTGGAGCCTCTCACACACCTTGATAGTTTCTCAGGGGGACTCAACGTACACGATCTTGAAGTAGCCGCAACGACTCTACAAAACTTGGCCCTTCTCTTGATTCGCTTGGTCCACCTGAACAGGCTGCAGCGACCATGAGTTCTCATGACTGGGACCCGGCGCACACACCAGAGTCCGTGCCAAGACCATCCACTTCGGACTCTTATGCCACAGTCTCAACTTGAACACTAGCTGGAATACACCAGAATAGCCCATCTGGAGAACCACACAATTTAAAAGTTTTACTTCCACTTGTTTTTTTTTTCCGCTTTAACATTCTATTATCACTTGTAGCATAGGCATACATAAAGCGAAAAAAAAACAAGTGCAAGTAAAACTGATGCACAAATCAGATCAACTGTCTATTGCCCATATACCGCTACCATTCACGCCCATATACTCATGCTAGTTATGTGTTAAATTTAAGATTAGCATGGTAAGGGTGTTTATAGCTCTCTTGTTTATAGAGAACAGCTACCGTATCTTTACTAGCTCTCAAATTCAGTTTAGACCTTTTATTTTACTTATGTTTAGTTCCTATTTTGTTACATCTTGATATATGCTATATACAGCTCCTGTTATTTAAGTAAAGTTAGTGAACTATAGCTACTCCCAGCAGACTTTTCAACGTAAACGCAGCCTTTTCAGAGATCAGGCAGTAGTTACTTTGCTGCCAAGTAACACCTCTAGTGGCAGTCACTCAGATAGCCACTACAGTTGCTTTGTATCTCAGTGCTGCACAATGTGCTCTGCATTAAGGTGCTGAACATGTCCCATAAAGATGCACTGATTTAATGCATCTTTATGAGGAGATGCGGATTGTGCAATAGCCTCTCATTACTTTCCTATGGGAAGGCATTGGATTGACTTAGCCTTAGATCATCTAGTTTGATAATCTCAGCCAGGAGGTGTCAATTCCAATGTTAGAAACAGAATTATGTGGAACACAAATTCAGACGTCTCTTTAAAAAGAAATTAAAATGAGCTTACTTGTTTAAATAGCCAGGAATTAGTAATGGATATATGAATTAAACAAGATATAGTTGAATTTCCTTCCTTCAAGCAGAAAAAAACAAGGAGTAGAAGTGATTAGTTTGGCTTGAGTCTGTATAGACCTAATCCAGCAGAAATAGTATGAAAGTTAAACTCTAATGACTTGTATTGAAGTAGTTATTTTAAGCAACTTAGCTTGAGTTGAAAGGTTGTAGAGTAGTCAGTTGTCCGGCCCGAGATATCAGCACAGTCAGGCAGGAATAAGCAGAGGTTCGGTACATGTTGATTCACAGGAGGGAGCTCAAACGGCAACTTTGTCTCGCTTTGCAACAAATTAACTGAGCGATTTCAAAGTTGCCGTGGTTGCCCTTTAAAGGAATTGCGTCTGATGTCAGATGCATAGGCGGAGTTGATCGGCGAAACCCGGAAGTGTCTCCGAGGGAGTTTCGCCTATTGTTAGGTATGACAGGAAGACAGATCCAACCACGGCAAGACTGGTGCGGCGTTGGAGAAATGATTAGTAAAACACAAGGAGCGGGCCACCAGGTTTGTATTCCTGACACTGTAGTGATCCTTTAACATGAGACTAGCAGCCTTCTACTATCTAGTCATTCTATGCTAACTATACACTTTATTCCTAACTTTACATTCCTCTGAAACCTGCAGCCTGTCACGGCCTAGTAATATGGAAATCCTAGACTCTCCCTTCCTACGTCAAGACTTCAGCTCCAAGTCGTTGTTAATACTATGATACCAATTACCAGTTAATGGTGTCATAATCTACAGCTTCATTGCAAATAAGGGGGGAGGGGGGAGTTGCCAAACAGGGCATGAGATATATAAATATAAGTATAGGTATCCATACATGAGCACACTTTCTTTATCTCAGGACTCTACTGCAACATTATTTTACCTCAGAACATAAAATGTATATGACAGACAATGAACTGGCGTGAACTGGACATCAAATTGCCAAATTAAAGTGAAAAGAGAAGATTTTAAAAATAATGAACAAACAACACTGTGACCTCTGACATTTAAATCAATGTCAAGTTTAAAATTAACACATAAACAGTGCTAGCAGACCTTAAAAAGAAAGTTATGACAGTAAATTTGGACCAAACTTACGGGTAATACTCAAGAGAGTGATCTAGTGCTGATTGCAGTTTTGAAGACGCCAAACGTCAGGATTTTAGTACTTTTAGTAAAAACCAAATGAAAAAAAAGTTACCTGCGCTCTTTCCACATCCCTATGTATTTTTAAACAAATGGAGGTTTTTAGTTACCACCAATGGCCATGAGAGTGTATGCCCACCTGCCACGTCAAGGCAGACCTCTTAGGTGGGTCCTAACTCTAACCATTCACCTTGCTTCCTTGAGCTTTTGGCAAAGATATCTCTAATGAGACAGAAAGGGGTATTCATTATATACATCCCTACATACTTATTAACCCTTAATAGGGAACACATGGGATGGGCAGCAGCATAGTAACCTAATGGTGTGATACAAAAGTGAATACAAATACAAAGAAACAAGTCTTTAGCGCAGGACTTGTTTCTTTGTATTTTAGTGCTTTTAGCACATTGCGCACATTGAGTAGATGATCAGATTGCATACTGAGCTCTCACTGAATAAAAAATAACTAATTGATTTGTCTGGATCCAACATCATATGTGGATGTAAGATATTAATAAAGACACATTTTACATATTACTTTTTGTCTATTTGAATTCCTGTTTACATAGTGTAATAGCCATATAAAAAGACAGATATATTAATAATCCAGACACAGTGATGTGTGATGACACCCAACTGAATTCCAGTTCTACATGGTGCGAGTTCACGGATGTCCACAGGTCAAAATCTACAGAGATCCTTCTGCCAAAACATCTAAAGAACCTTCTTCCCATCTTGAAAGGAAGGCCTCGTGAGTTATAAATACAAACCTCTAATATGAAACCAGAGCTACATGGCTCATCAGTATACACCTCTCATATGAAACCAGAGCCAAGTGGGTTAGTAACTCATGAGGTTCCAAGTCTTTGTCCAGTCACCATATAAGGTTCTGTGCATCTGTCTACTCACTATACTACATTTTAAGTTCTATCCAATCAGTGCATGAGGTTCTTTTAAAGGTCACTTTACAAAGTTCTTTGTCTTTGGTTTTTCACTACAAATGGTCCATGTTTCTACTCGCTAACAATAAAATATTTAGTTTTTGCCTGATAACTATAGAGGGTCACGCTGTCCAGTCGCTATACAAGGTTCCATGTCTGCGTCCAGTCACAATCACAAGGATCAATGTCTGCGTCCAGTCACAATCACAAGGTTCAATGTCTGCGTCCAGTCACAATCACAAGGTTCATGTCAAGGTATCATGTCTGCGTCCAGTCACAATCACAAGGTTCCATGTCTCTGTCCAGTCACAATCACAAGGGTCCATGCCTGCATCCAGTCACAATCACAAGGTTCTATGTCTGCATCCAGTCACAATCACAAGGTTTCGTGTCTCTGTCCAGTCACAATCACAAGGTTCCGTGTCTCTACAATAACAAGGTTTCTTGCCTGCGTCCAGTCACAAGGTTCCATGGCTCTGTCTAGTCAAAATCACAAGGTTCCATGTCTGCGTCCAGTCACAATCACAAGGTACCATGTCTGGGTCCAGTCACAATCACAAGGTTCCATGTCTGGGTCCAGTCACAATCACAAGGTTCCATGTCTGGGTTCAGTCACAATCACAAGGTTCCAAGTCTGCGTCCAATCACAAGGTTCCAAGTCTGCGTCCAATCACAATCACAAGGTTCCATGTTTGCGTCCAGTCACAATCACAAGATTCCGTGTCTCTGTCCAGTCACAAGGTTCCATGTCTGCGTCCAGTCGCAATCACAAGGTACCATGTCTGCATCCAGTCACAATCACAAGGTTCCATGTTTGAGTCTAGTCACAATCACAAGGTTCCACGTCTGCGTCCAGCCACAATCACAAGGTTCCACATCTGCGTCCAGTCACAATCACAAGATTTCATGTCTCTGTCCAGTCACAATCACAAGGGTCCATGCCTACATCCAGTCACAATCACAAGGTTCCATATCTGCGTCCAGTCACAATCACAAGATTTCATGTCTCTGTCCAGTCACAATCACAAGGGTCCATGCCTGCATCCAGTCACAATCACAAGGTTCCATGTCTGCGTCCAGTCACAATCACAAGGTTCCATGTCTGCGTCCAGTCACAATCACAAGGTTCCATGTCTGATTCCAGTCGCAATCACAAGGTTAACAAGGTTCCATGTCTCTGTTCAGTCACAATCACAAGGTTCGATGTCTGCGTCCAGCCACAATCACAAGGTTCCATGTCCGCTTCCAGTCACAATCACAAGGTTCCATGTCTGCGTCCAGTCACAATCACAAGGTTCCATGTTTGAGTCTAGTTACAATCACAAGGTTCCACGTCTGCGTCCAGCCACAATCACAAGGTTCCACATCTGCGTCCAGTCACAATAACAAGATTTCATGTCTCTGTCCAGTCACAATCACAAGGGTCCATGCCTGCATCCAGTCACAATCACAAGGTTCCATATCTGCGTCCAGTCACAATCACAAGGTACCATGTCTGGGTCCAATCACAATCACAAGGTCCCATGTCTGCGTCCAATCACAATCACAAGGTCCCATGTCTGCGTCCAATCACAATCACAAGGTCCCATGTCTGCGTCCAATCACAATCACAAGGTCCCATGTCTGCGTCCAATCACAATCACAAGGTTCCATGTCTGCATCCAGTCACAATCACAAGGTTCCATGTCTGCATCCAGTCACAATCACAAGGTTCCATGTCTGATTCCAGTCACAATCACAAGGTTCCATGTCTGATTCCAGTCACAATCACAAGGTTCCGTGTCTGCTTCCAGTCACAATCACAAGGTTCCATGTCTCTGTCCAGTCACAATCACAAGGTTCCATGTCTGCGTCCAGCCACAATCACAGGGTTCCACATCTGCGTCCAGTAACTATCACAAGATTCCATGTCTCTGTCTAGTCACAATCATAAGGTTCCATGGCTGCGTCCAGTCACAATCACAAGGGTCCATGCCTGCATCCAGTCACAATCACAAGGTTCCATGTCTGCATCCAGTCACAATCACAAGGTTCCGTGTCTCTGTCCAGTCAAAATCACAAGGTTCAATGTCTCTGTCCAGTCACAATCACAAGGTACAATGTCTCTGTCCAGTCACAATCACAAGGTACAATGTCTGCGTCCAGTCACAATCACAAGGTTCCGTGTCTCTGTTCAGTCACAATCACAAGGTTCAGTGTTTACGTCCAGCCACAATCACAAGGTTCCATGTCTGCTTCCAGTCACAATCACAAGGTTCCACGCCTGCGTCCAGTCACAAGGCTCCATGTCTCTGTATAGTCAAAATCACAATGTTGCATGTCTCTGTCCAGTCACAAGCACAAGATTCCATGTCTGGGTCCAGTCACAATCACAAGGTTCAATGTCTGCGTCCAGTCACAATCACAAGGTTCCATGTCCGAGTCCAGCCACAGGTTCAGTGTCTGCGTCCAGTCACAATCACAAGGTTTCGTGTCTGCGTCCAGTCACAATCACAAAGTACTATGTCTGGGTCCAGTCACAGTCACAAGGTTCCATGTCTGCGTCCAATCACAATCACAAGGTCCCATGTCTGCGTACAATCACAAGGTCCCATGTCTGCGTCCAATCACAATCACAAGGTCCCATGTCTGCGTCCAATCACAATCACAAGGTCCCATGTCTGCATCCAGTCACAATCACAAGGTTCCATGTCTGCATCCAGTCACAATCACAAGGTTCCATGTCTCTGTCCAGTCACAAGCACAAGATTCCATGTCTGCATCCAGTCACAATCACAAGGTTCAATGTCTGCGTCCAGTCACAATCACAAGGTTCCATGTCCGAGTCCAGCCACAGGTTCAGTGTCTGCGTCCAGTCATAATCACAAGGTTTCGTGTCTGCGTCCAGTCACAATCACAAAGTACTATGTCTGGGTCCAGTCACAATCACAAGGTTCCAGGTCTGCATCCAGTCACAAGGTTCCATGTCTGCAGCCAATCACAAGGTTCCATGTCTGCGTCCAGTCACAATCACAAGGTTCCATGTCTGCGTCCAGTCGCAATCACAAGGTTCCGTGTCTGATTCCAGTTGCAATCACAAGGTTCTGTGTCTGCTTCCAGTCACAATCACAAGGTTCCGTGTCTCTGTCCAGTCACAAGGTTCCATGTCTGATTCCAGTCGCAATCACAAGGTTCACTGTCTGCGTCCAGTCACAATCACAAGGGTCCACATCCTCGTCCAGTCACAATCACAAGATTCCATGTCTCTGTCCAGTCACAATCACAAGGTTCCGTGTCTCTGTCCAGTCACAAGGTTCCATGGCTGCGTCCAGTCACAATCACAAGGTTCCATATCTGCATCCAGTCACAATCACAAGGTTCCATATCTGCATCCAGTCACAATCACAAGGTTTCGTGTCTCTGTCCAGTCACAATCACAAGATTCAATGTCTCTGCCCAGTCACAATCACAAGGTACAATGTCTGCGTCCAGTCACAATCACAAGGTTCCGTGTCTCTGTCCAGTCACAATCACAAGGTTCCATGTCTCTGTCCAGTCAGAATCATAAGGTTCCATGTCTCTGTCCAGTCACAATCACAAGGGTCCATGCCTGCATCCAGTCACAATCACAAAGTTCCATGTCTGCATCCAGTCACAATCACAAGGTTCCATGTCTCTCTCCAGTCAGAATCATAAGGTTCCATGTCTCTGTCCAGTCAGAATCATAAGGTTCCATGGCTGCGTCCAGTCACAATCACAAGGGTCCATGCCTGCATCCAGTCACAATCACAAAGTTCCATGTCTGCATCCAGTCACAATCACAAGGTTCCGTGTCTGCATCCAGTCACAATCACAAGGTTCCGTGTCTGCATCCAGTCACAATCACAAGGTTCCGTGTCTCTGTCCAGTCACAATCACAAGGTACAATGTCTGCGTCCAGTCACAATCACAAGGTACAATGTCTGCGTCCAGTCACAATCACAAGGTTCCATGTCTCTGTCTAGTCACAATCATAAGGTTCCATGGCTGCGTCCAGTCACAATCACAAGGGTCCATGCCTGCATCCAGTCACAATCACAAGGTTCCATGTCTGCATCCAGTCACAATCACAAGGTTCCGTGTCTCTGTCCAGTCAAAATCACAAGGTTCAATGTCTCTGTCCAGTCACAATCACAAGGTACAATGTCTCTGTCCAGTCACAATCACAAGGTACAATGTCTGCGTCCAGTCACAATCACAAGGTTCCGTGTCTCTGTTCAGTCACAATCACAAGGTTCAGTGTTTACGTCCAGCCACAATCACAAGGTTCCATGTCTGCTTCCAGTCACAATCACAAGGTTCCACGCCTGCGTCCAGTCACAAGGCTCCATGTCTCTGTATAGTCAAAATCACAATGTTGCATGTCTCTGTCCAGTCACAAGCACAAGATTCCATGTCTGGGTCCAGTCACAATCACAAGGTTCAATGTCTGCGTCCAGTCACAATCACAAGGTTCCATGTCCGAGTCCAGCCACAGGTTCAGTGTCTGCGTCCAGTCACAATCACAAGGTTTCGTGTCTGCGTCCAGTCACAATCACAAAGTACTATGTCTGGGTCCAGTCACAGTCACAAGGTTCCATGTCTGCGTCCAATCACAATCACAAGGTCCCATGTCTGCGTACAATCACAAGGTCCCATGTCTGCGTCCAATCACAATCACAAGGTCCCATGTCTGCGTCCAATCACAATCACAAGGTCCCATGTCTGCATCCAGTCACAATCACAAGGTTCCATGTCTGCATCCAGTCACAATCACAAGGTTCCATGTCTCTGTCCAGTCACAAGCACAAGATTCCATGTCTGCATCCAGTCACAATCACAAGGTTCAATGTCTGCGTCCAGTCACAATCACAAGGTTCCATGTCCGAGTCCAGCCACAGGTTCAGTGTCTGCGTCCAGTCATAATCACAAGGTTTCGTGTCTGCGTCCAGTCACAATCACAAAGTACTATGTCTGGGTCCAGTCACAATCACAAGGTTCCAGGTCTGCATCCAGTCACAAGGTTCCATGTCTGCAGCCAATCACAAGGTTCCATGTCTGCGTCCAGTCACAATCACAAGGTTCCATGTCTGCGTCCAGTCGCAATCACAAGGTTCTGTGTCTGATTCCAGTCGCAATCACAAGGTTCTGTGTCTGCTTCCAGTCGCAATCACAAGGTTCTGTGTCTGCTTCCAGTCACAATCACAAGGTTCCGTGTCTCTGTCCAGTCACAAGGTTCCATGTCTGATTCCAGTCGCAATCACAAGGTTCACTGTCTGCGTCCAGTCACAATCACAAGGGTCCACATCCTCGTCCAGTCACAATCACAAGATTCCATGTCTCTGTCCAGTCACAATCACAAGGTTCCGTGTCTCTGTCCAGTCACAAGGTTCCATGGCTGCGTCCAGTCACAATCACAAGGTTCCATATCTGCATCCAGTCACAATCACAAGGTTCCATATCTGCATCCAGTCACAATCACAAGGTTTCGTGTCTCTGTCCAGTCACAATCACAAGATTCAATGTCTCTGCCCAGTCACAATCACAAGGTACAATGTCTGCGTCCAGTCACAATCACAAGGTTCCGTGTCTCTGTCCAGTCACAATCACAAGGTTCCATGTCTCTGTCCAGTCAGAATCATAAGGTTCCATGTCTCTGTCCAGTCACAATCACAAGGGTCCATGCCTGCATCCAGTCACAATCACAAAGTTCCATGTCTGCATCCAGTCACAATCACAAGGTTCCATGTCTCTCTCCAGTCAGAATCATAAGGTTCCATGTCTCTGTCCAGTCAGAATCATAAGGTTCCATGGCTGCGTCCAGTCACAATCACAAGGGTCCATACCTGCATCCAGTCACAATCACAAAGTTCCATGTCTGCATCCAGTCACAATCACAAGGTTCCGTGTCTGCATCCAGTCACAATCACAAGGTTCCGTGTCTGCATCCAGTCACAATCACAAGGTTCCGTGTCTCTGTCCAGTCACAATCACAAGGTACAATGTCTCTGTCCAGTCACAATCACAAGGTACAATGTCTGCGTCCAGTCACAATCACAAGGTTCCGTGTCTCTGTTCAGTCACAATCACAAGGTTCAGTGTTTACGTCCAGCCACAATCACAAGGTTCCATGTCTGCTTCCAGTCACAATCACAAGGTTCCATGCCTGCGTCCAGTCACAAGGTTCCATGTCTTTGTATAGTCAAAATCACAATTTTCCATGTCTCTGTCCAGTCACAAGCACAAGATTCCATGTCTGCGTCCAGTCACAATCACAAGGTTCCATGTCCGAGTCCAGCCACAGGTTCAGTGTCTGCGTCCAGTCACAATCACAAGCTTCCGTGTCTGCGTCCAGTCACAATCACAAAGTACTATGTCTGGGTCCAGTCACAATCACAAGGTTCAATGTCTGCGTCCAGTCACAATCACAAGGTTCCATGTCTGAGTCCAGCCACAGGTTCAGTGTCTGCGTCCAGTCACAATCATAAGGTTTCGTGTCTGCGTCCAGTCACAATCACAAAGTACTATGTCTGGGTCCAGTCACAATCACAAGGTTCCAGGTCTGCATCCAGTCACAAGGTTCCATGTCTGCAGCCAATCACAAGGTTCCATGTCTGCGTCCAGTCACAATCACAAGGTTCCATGTCTGCGTCCAGTCACAATCACAAGGTTCCATGTCTGATTCCAGTCGCAATCACAAGGTTCTGTGTCTGCTTCCAGTCACAATCACAAGGTTCCGTGTCTCTGTCCAGTCACAAGGTTCCATGTCTGCATCCAGCCACAATCACAAGGTTCCACATCTGCGTCCAGTCACAATCACAAGATTCCATGTCTCTGTCCAGTCACAATCACAAGGTTCCGTGTCTCTGTCCAGTCACAAGGTTCCATGGCTGCGTCCAGTCACAATCACAAGGTTCCATATCTGCATCCAGTCACAATCACAAGGTTCCATATCTGCATCCAGTCACACCGCTGGGCAGTTTCTGTCTCGCCCCGCCAAGCAATTACAAGTGATCTACTGCTCCTGGGTTCAGTCAGCAATCAAGGCAAAGGCCGTTCAAGGCCTGCTGCTACCTCCTCAAGGTTCCGTGTTCCTGCACCAGTCACATCATAAGCCCAGTGTTCGCGCCCCTGTTACAATCACAAGGTTCAGGCTCAAGGCCCAGCTACAATCAAGGTTCCATGCCCGTGTCAAGTTACAATCACTAGGTTCCATGTGTCTGTCCAGTCAGGACCAAGGCAGTTCCATGTCTCTGTCCAGTCACAATCACAAGGTTCCATGTCTCTGTCCAGTCACAATCACAAGGTTCCATGTCTCTGTCCAGTCACAATCACAAGGTTCCATGTCTCTGTCCAGTCACAATCACAAGGTTCCATGTCTCTGTCCAGTCACAATCATAAGGTTCCATGTCTCTGTCCAGTCAGAATCATAAGGTTCCATGGCTGCGTCCAGTCACAATCACAAGGGTCCATGCCTGCATCCAGTCACAATCACAAAGTTCCATGTCTGCATCCAGTCACAATCACAAGGTTCCATGTCTCTGTCCAGTCAGAATCATAAGGTTCCATGTCTCTGTCCAGTCAGAATCATAAGGTTCCATGGCTGCGTCCAGTCACAATCACAAGGGTCCATGCCTGCATCCAGTCACAATCACAAAGTTCCATGTCTGCATCCAGTCACAATCACAAGGTTCTGTGTCTGCATCCAGTCACAATCACAAGGTTCCGTGTCTCTGTCCAGTCACAATCACAAGGTTCCATGCCTGCGTCCAGTCACAATCACAAGGTTCCATATCTGCATCCAGTGACAATCACAAGGTTCTACGTCTGCGTTCAGCCATAATCACAAGGTTCTGTGTTCTCTCCCATGCCTACAAAAGATTCCATTAGGATGCCAAGTTGATACACAAGACTCTGATTCTCTGTCTGGCCACTATAAAAGGTCCGATGACATGGTAGTTTAATCCCCCTGGCTGTGTGCAGAATACTGCTTCCGAATCCTCTCGTAACGCTGCAGTTCATGATGTGATACTGATGGCTGAAGACAATCTGCGGCCTGAACAAAATGCTCCATACGAACAACAAGGTTTGCAGCTTGCCCCTCCTGCCCTGTAAAGGAAGACAAAGCATAGGATGTCTAAAGAAAAAGAAATGCGGTCATAGAAACTATTACCATAGGAAGTTTTCCTCAAATTATATATCGGTTTGTACTCACTATGCCAAGCTACCCAGAGCAAGGTTCCATTGCACCTTTGGATTTTCTATAGCTACATACTAACTGCCTGAAACATTGCCCATCAATCCTCTTCTCCCTTAACTCACCAAGCTCTAGTTTCTCAATTTTGTCCTTTACGGCACTCATCATTGCATTAGCACACAACGCATACAAGTCTGCACCAGTTACTGCAGAAGGTAAGTGCTCAATCACAAGGGAAAGGTCCACTTCTGGATCTAGGGAGAACCTGAAGCAAAATGAGAAAGATGGAATAAAACGAAAAATCATAGCCATACTTGGGACACTTTCTGGCACACATGACACTCCTGAATACTAAATGAGATTCATATCCCTTTATGGTGACAGTTCTCATTCTCACATGAAAACATTGAGTAGAATAATGTGCATGTCACAAAGCTCAGAGGTACAGTCTTAAAAAACAGTTACACATAGAGTTCCAGTAGTCCCAATTAATTTATTAACTGCCGAACAGCCCCACAAACACAGCGTTTCAGCTCCAGACATCGTTAACCCCTTAAGGACTGGACTGTTTTTGCAATGTTGTACATTTGCGACCAGGCATATTTTTACACTTTTGTGGTGTTTGTGTTTGGCTGGAATTTTCCGCTCTCTCATTTACTGTTCCCATACAAATTATATATTGTTTTTCAGGACAAAAGGGGCTTTCTTTACATACCATTATTTATATAATCTCATGTATTTTAATTTAAAAAAAATAAAAAAAATATGATGAAAAATTGAAAACAATACATGTTTTTTGACTTTTACTTGAAAAATCTTTTATTCATCTACAAAAGCGAATAAAAAAAACTGCTAAATAGATTCAAAATTTTGTCCTGAGTTTAAAAATACCCCGTGTTTACATGCTTTTTAGCTTTTTTTTGCATGTTATAGGGCTATAGGTACAAGTAGAATATTGCGGTTTCAAAACATAAATTTTTTAAATTTATCAATAGTGACATTGTAACACTATTATCTGTCATAAATCTCTGAATAACACCCCACATGTACCTATTTTTTTTAAAGTAGACAACCCAGGGTATTCAATATGGGGTATGTCCAGTCTTTTTTAGTAGCCACTTAGTCGAAAACACTGGCCAAAGTAAGCATTCATATTTGTTTGTGTGTGAAAAAAGTAAAAAAACTAAATTGAACGCTAATTTTGGCCAGTGTTTGTGACCAAGTGGTTACTAAAAAAGACTGGACATACCCCATTTGCAATACCTTGGGTTGTCTTCTTTTGCAAATGGTATGCCATCATGGGGGTAATTCTCATTCCTGGGCTACCATACGCTCTCAAAGGCAACGTAACCAACCTGGCCATTTTCAATGTAAAAATATTTGACCCATATATTTGACCTTGTAACTTTCAAAAATACTATAAAACCTGTACATGGGGGGTACTGTTTTACTCGGGAGACATCGCTGAACACAAATATTAGTGTTTAAAAACTGGAAAACGTATCACAACAATTATATCATCAGTAAAAGTGCTGTTTGTGTGAAAAATGCAAAAAAGTCACTTTCACTGACAATATCATCGCTGTGATATGTTTTACTGTTTTGAATCACTAATATTTGTGTTCAGCGAAGTCTCCCGAGTAAAACAGTACCCCCCATGTACAGGTTTTAGGGTGTCGTAGAACGTTACAGGGTAAAATACAGTGCTAGCAAATTCAATTCTCTGGAATTTCGGCCTGGGTTGGCAGGCAGGTCCCTTAAATTGCAATCAATAAAATTACTGAATTATGTAAAACTATTACATAAATACGCACGTAGAATTTAAATATATATGCATATTTATATATTTGAAGTCTACGTGTATATTTATATAATTATTTATGTAATTTTGTATATGGACATATGTATATTTCTTATTATTTTTATTTATTTTTATATACATAGATATATATACAAATTCATTCTAAGTGTATTTTGATATAAATATATATATATTAATTTTAAAATACATTTAGAATAAAATTTCATATAGATATATAATTTTTTTTATTTTTTTATTATTATTTTTAATTTTTATTTAATTTAAATTACTTATTATTTATATTTTATAATAATATATATATATACACAATATATATAGTTATTATATATATTATATATATATACGTGTGTAATTTAATTATAAGTGTATTTTTATATTAATATAAGTACATATTAATATAAAAATACACTTAGTATGGCATTATATATATGATATATAGACATATATTATATACATATAATATATGTCTATATATCATATATACACATATATAATTTTTTTTATTTTTTATTAACATTAACCTTTATTTTATTTTTTGATTTTACACTAGCAGGGAGACTGCCTGTCAGCACAGGCAGCCCCCCTGCAGGCAGCACTATGGACACCTATTGTGACCATGTGATCGCTGTGTTAAGCGATCACATGGCCACAGGGGTCCTAAATCAGTGTGGGGAGACTGTCTGGGCTGCAGGCAGTCTCCCCACAACGGGAGCAACGCTGATCGCCACCGGGGAAACGACGGCGATCAGGTAAGTAACGGAAACCGTTAGGACGGTTCAGGACCGTCATCGGTCCTCAAGGCAAAAATGCCGATGACGGTCCTGAACCGTCCTGGGTCGCTAAGGGGTTAATCATGTATAATGGAACTGCGGTAAATATACATGCATCACTGCCTGCAAGCACAATGCGACAATGAGCTCTCATACTCACTTGCGGGTTATTGCAGTCAGAACTTTGAACTGGGATTCACGGTTCTCATTTATTCCAACATAGAGGAGCTTGTCAAACCTGTCAAGAAACAGATTGTAACTGTAAGTGAAACAGGTAGGATTGGGAGAATAAAAACAGAAGCAAAACAAAAATTAAACACAAAAAAACAACACTGTAGGGGGGCGGAGCTTGACCACCTTGCTGTGCAGACGTGGGTAACACAAGCTCCTGGCGGGCATAAATTGGGGCAAAAGCGGCAGCTTAACAGCCCAAGGACTTACCAGGGTACACTACCCACATCAGGGATGCACCACTGAATCGAGTGATACCACTCCAAAGCCCGTTGGGGCCAGGGGAGCGGAACGCCAAGTGCGGCCTACTGGGGTTGGAGCCGGGGAGCGGCGGCCGCTCTCCACGACACCGGAGCCCCCAAGCGACTTCGCAAGCATCCTACCCAACCCCCCCCTTTGGACCGGAGGGGGTTATCCCGGTCCCCACTGGATAAGCAGACAAGGACTGATGGCGGACTTACCGGCTAAAACGCCTGCAGGGGTAACGAACCGCAGAGGCACAGCCAAGACACCGAGCACATGCACCCAGCAACCCACACATCCCCTGGAGGCTTTTGAACGGCTCTGCATGAGCTTCTGGACAACACTATGCAATCTTGGAGTGGCCTACCACCTAGCGGTAAAAGCGGTGGCTTCATGGATCCGCCCTGCAACCCAGCGACGCCAATATGGGCACCTACCTCAAGCCTCCAGCGCAGCCATTTGGCTACGCAGACACCAACGTGCATCGTGACGTGAAACAGGGCCCACACACACAGGAGCTAGATAACCAAGCAAGCCTTACATGCACGCAACTCACCTGACCTGAGAATCGGTGATCAGCACAGCGCAACTCTACCCTTTAAAGCCAAAGCTGCAAACCACATTGTTGTGCAGAGGTACACCCTACTGATTATAGCTAGAGCTGAATCCCAGCCCAGGGGCACCATCGAAGAGACCTACAACGACAATAATAGAGACATTCCTGCACTGGGCATAGGCAGAAGCGCCCATTACTATGCCTCACAGCGGACATGCCTTATTTGCATCTTGAGGGTTCATTTTCCATGGTCACTGTATGGATATATTTTCCAAGCAGCTAATGCTTGCCCATTTATTTAGTCTGGAACAACCTCCTAACAGGCAAAACCCACGACAACCTCTGCAATTAGTTTTAAACAATGCAGCAGTTTCCTTACTTTGATTTCTGTCTGTTGCTACTTGTTTCCAGTGGTCTCACATCTTGTCAGCTAATGATACAGCAGAATCATATTGTGACGAGACCAATCTCGCCACATTGCATTGCAGGAGCCTGGTTGCCCACCTGCTGCCTTTGGATTATGGACCGGCAGCTAAAGGGTTAATTTTACTGTGCAGAAGGATTTATTTCTCCCTTTCTGCACAGACTTCTATCAGCCTCCCCAGAGCTGTGGGAAGTCGGCCGGCGCCGTTAATTGGCCACCCAGAAGCTGGAGTGCGCCCTCCATTTACCTCCCTGAAGCCGTGGTTAACCGCGGCTTAACGAGCGTGTGCCGGAAATTGACCATCCAGTAGCTGCGGTTAACCGCAGCTTAATTGATTGTTACTGGGTGGTCGCGGTTACACTTAGCCGCCACACGATGGCGGTGTTCTGGAGCTCCCCGGGCAGCCAGCGCTTTTCTGCCCGGCTTTCCTGCACCAAACCCGGACACTTTTACATGCAGGCACCGCTGAACCTCCAACCCCTGGTTCTAATTCGTACGGATTTAACGAATGCATGTAAATTCGATATTTTATGTTGGAGGAATGTTTTACCCAGATAGCCATGCCATGGAGCCTGTTCGTGTAATTAAAGACTTTGGCTCCATGGCAATTAAACTGTATTCGTGTGGTCTGATTGCCATTCACCTAATAATGTGCACTCAGACCTGAGCTATCTGGGGATATGTTACATGTATATATTTACTGTACCATTTGTCCCATTATGTATTTTAAAGTGATAGTCTGTCTTTGTGTCCCCACGTGTGTAATGGAGTTTTGCCTTTGTCCTGGGAGATAATTGAATTACTTCTCCAGGGCAGAGGGAGGAAGCCAGGATGCATTGTGGGGATGTTTTACTTCTGTATGTCTGTAATTGGTACATGTCTGTCTTTTGTTACAGTCTTCCATCTGGTCCCCTAGGGGAGTGTCCACCAGGTGGGAGACCTGCATAAATACTGGGCAGGTAGCCCTCATTAAACAGACCACTGCTTGACCCTCAACACGGAGCCTTGTCTCGTCTTTGGGGGGATTTACTGTATGCTGCTAAGGACTGATTGCCAGGAGTGTAAGCCGCTTGGGAGATTTTCCTGTTCGTCTGGTAGCAGCAATTCGTATGGTTCCTGTTCGTGTATTTGGAGTGCTACCTTATTCCCTTGTATGCCGTTCGGGAGTTTGGAGCATTCACTTGTATGCAGTTCGAGTGTTTGGAGCATTCCCTTGTATGCAGTTCGAGTGTTTGGACCATTCCCTTGTATGCAGTTTGAGTGTTTGGAGCATTCCCTTGAATGCAGTTCGAGTGTTTGGACTATTCCCTTGTATGCAGTTCGAGTGTTTGGAGCATTCACTTGTATGCCGTTCGGGAGTTTGGAGCATTCACTTGTATTCAGTTCGTGAGTTTTGGTGATTCTACAGTAGCTGTGCTTGTCTCTGAAAGGGGATTATCGTCTAAGCGTTTTTTTTCCCTTTTGTGCAAAACGGTCCGTTACACATATATATGTCTAAATATTACTGCGGTGATCATATAAGCAAGGTCTAGAGATGTTCACTTAGCATGCTGGCATTTACGGTTACAGGACTAGCCAGTTATCATATCACTAAAAGCTGAAACATATAGGCTTTTCGTGTAACCATGTTTTTACTCATTAATATAAAATGTGCAATGTTTCTCATGTCACACAACTCTTATACTATATTCAATGTTATGTATGCACCAGCTGTTGTGGCAGTGCAATCCTGCTTGTCTAAACTATGCAAGAATAAAAAAAAAAAAAAAAAACCCCAAAAAACAACACTGTAAAGGTGAGATGCAAACAGACAGTGCCAGGTGTGTGAGTTACAGACAGACAGTGCCGGGTGTGTGGGTTACAGACAGGCAGTGCTGGGTGTGTGGGTTACAGACAGGCAGTGCCGGGTGTGTGGGTTACAGACAGGCAGTGCCGGGTGTGTGGATTACATACAGGCAGTGCCGGGTGTGTGGATTACATACAGGCAGTGCCGGGTGTGTGGGTTACATACAGGCAGTGCCGGGTGTGTGGGTTACATACTGGCAGTGCCGGGTGTGTGGGTTACAGACAGGCAGTGCCGGGTGTGTGGGTTACAGACAGGCAGTGCCGGGTGTGTGGGTTACAGACAGGCAGTGCCGAGTGTTTGTGAGTTAAATTCCGGCAGTGCTAGGTGTGTGTGAGATACAGTTAGACAGTGCCGGGTGTGTGAGTTAGAAAGACAGTGCAAAGTGTGTGTGAGAGACAGACAGTGCAGAGGGGGGTGGGGGGGGGTGTGAGAGAGACAGACAGACAGTGTAGGGTGTGTGTGAGTTGCAAACAGTGCTGGTTGTGTGTGAGGTTTTATATCAAGCAAATATGATTCTGAAGTATTTTTATTGGCAGGATATCGATCCGTGGCCTGCTATAGTAAGAAAGAACAATTGTACATAACTACAACAATAGCAGTAAAATAAGGGACGGACAGTATGGGGATGAAACTATTGAAGAAATTACCTTCCTGGACGCAGTAAAGCAGAATCCAAAAGGTCGGGGCGGTTGGTAGCTCCGATCACAAAAACATCATTGGAAGAATGAAGACCATCAAGTTCAGCAAGTAACTGAGAAACCACTCTGAAAAAGATACATTATCGCTATCTATGGATTTATATAGTGTATAAACAGAGTGAGCCCTGCTTCTATCTATCTATGGATTTATATAGTGTATAAACAGAGCGAGCCCTGCTTCTATCTATCTATGGATTTATATAGTGTATAAACAGAGCGAGCCCTGCTTCTAACTATCTATGGATTTATAGAGCGTATAAACAGAGCGAGCCCTGCTTCTATCCATCTATGGATTTATATAGTGTATAAACAGAGCGAGCCCTGCTTCTATCTATGGATTTATATAGCGTATAAACAGAGCGAGCCCTGCTTCTATCTATCTATGGATTTATATAGTGTATAAACAGAGCGAGCCCTGCTTCTATCTATCTATGGATTTATATAGTGTATAAACAGAGCGAGTCCTGCTTCTATCTATCTATGGATTTATATAGTGTATAAACAGAGCGAGCCCTGCTTCTTTCTATGGATTTATATAGTGTATAAACAGAGCGAACCCTGCTTCTATCTATGGATTTATATAGTGTATAAACAGAGCGAGTCCTGCTTCTATCTATCTATGGATTTATATAGTGTATAAACAGAGCGAGCCCTGCTTCTATCTATGGATTTATATAGTGTATAAACAGAGCGAGTCCTGCTTCTATCTATCTATGGATTTATGTAGTGTATAAACAGAGCGAGCCCTGCTTCTATCTATCTATGGATTTATATAGTGTATAAACAGAGCGAGCCCTGCTTCTATCTATCTATGGATTTATATAGTGTATAAACAGAGCGAGCCCTGCTTCTATCTATCTATGGATTTATATAGTGTATAAACAGAGCGAGCCCTGCTTCTATCTATCTATGGATTTATATAGTGTATAAACAGAGCGAGCCCTGCTTCTATCTATGGATTTATATAGTGTATAAACAGAGCGAGCCCTGCTTCTATCTATGGATTTATATAGTGTATAAACAGAGCGAGCCCTGCTTCTATCTATCTATGGATTTATATAGTGTATAAACAGAGCGAGCCCTGCTTCTATCTATCTATGGATTTATATAGTGTATAAACAGAGAGCCCTGCTTCTATCTAATGGATTTATATAGTGTATAAACAGAGAGCCCTGCTTCTATCTATCTATGGATTTATATAGTGTATAAACAGAGCGAGCCCTGCTTCTATCTATGGATTTATATAGTGTATAAACAGAGCGAGCCCTGCTTCTATCTATCTATGGATTTATATAGTGTATAAACAGAGCGAGCCCTGCTTCTATCTATCTATGGATTTATATAGTGTATAAACAGAGCGAGCCCTGCTTCTATCTATGGATTTATATAGTGTATAAACAGAGCGAGCCCTGCTTCTATCTATCTATGGATTTATATAGTGTATAAACAGAGCGAGCCCTGCTTCTATCTATCTATGGATTTATATAGTGTATAAACAGAGCGAGCCCTGCTTCTATCTATCTATGGATTTATATAGTGTATAAACAGAGCGAGCCCTGCTTCTATCTATCTATGGATTTATATAGTGTATAAACAGAGCGAGTCCTGCTTCTATCTATGGATTTATATAGTGTATAAACAGAGCGAGCCCTGCTTCTATCTATCTATGGATTTATATAGTGTATAAACAGAGCGAGTCCTGCTTCTATCTATGGATTTATATAGTGTATAAACAGAGAGTCCTGCTTCTATCTATCTATGGATTTATATATAGTGTATGCAGAGCGAGCCCTGCTTCTATCTATCTATGGATTTATATATGTATAAACAGTGCAGCCCTGCTTCTATCTATCTATGCTATCTATGGATTTATATAGTGTATAAACAGAGCTTGAAAGCCCTGCTTCTATCTATGGATTTATATAGTGTATAAACAGAGCAGCCCTGCTTCATCTATGGATTTATATAGTGTATAAACAGAGCCAGCCCCGTCTATCTATCTATGGATTTATATAGTATAAACAGAGCGAACCAACTGCCCCGTTTCTATCTATGGATTTATATAGTGTATAAACAGAGCGAGTCCTGCTTCTATCTATCTATGGATTTATATAGTGTATAAACAGAGCGAGCCCTGCTTCTATCTATCTATGGATTTATATAGTGTATAAACATAGCCAGCCCTGCTTCTATCTATCTATGGATTTATATAGTGTATAAACAGAGCCAGCCCTGCTTCTATCTATCTATGGATTTATATAGTGTATAAACAGAGCCAGCCCTGCTTCTATCTATCTATGGATTTATATAGTGTATAAACAGAGCCAGCCCTGCTTCTATCTATCTATGGATTTATATAGTGTATAAACAGAGCGAGCCCTCCTTCTATCTATCTATGGATTTATATAGTGTATAAACAGAGCGAGCCCTGCTTCTATCTATCTATGGATTTATATAGTGTATAAACAGAGCGAGCCCTGCTTCTATCCATCTATGGATTTATATAGTGTATAAACAGAGCGAGCCCTGCTTCTATCTATCTATGGATTTATATAGTGTATAAACAGAGCGAGCCCTGCTTATATCTATCTATGGATTTATATAGTGTATAAACAGAGCGAGCCCTGCTTCTATCTATCTATTGATTTATATAGTGTATAAACAGAGCGAGCCCTGCTTCTATCTCTCTATGGATTTATATAGTGTATAAACAGAGCGAGCCCTGCTTCTGTCTATGGATTTATATAGTGTATAAACAGAGCGAGCCCTGCTTCTATCTATCTATGGATTTATATAGTGTATAAACAGAGCGAGCCCTGCTTCTATCTATCTATTGATTTATATAGTGTATAAACAGAGCGAGCCCTGCTTCTATCTATCTATGGATTTATATAGTGTATAAACAGAGCGAGCCCTGCTTCTATCTATCTATGGATTTATATAGTGTATAAACAGAGCGAGCCCTGCTTCTATCTATTGATTTATATAGTGTATAAACAGAACGAGCCCTGCTTCTATCTATGGATTTATATAGTGTATAAACAGAGCGAGCCCTGCTTCTATCTATCTATGGATTTATATAGTGTATAAACAGAGCGAGCCCTGCTTCTGTCTATGGATTTATATAGTGTATAAACAGAGCGAGCCCTGCTTCTATCTATCTATGGATTTATATAGTGTATTGATTTATATAGTGTATAAACAGAACGAGCCCTGCTTCTATCTATCTATGGATTTATATAGTGTATAAACAGAGCGAGCCCTGCTTCTATCTCTATGGATTATATAGTGTATAAACAGAGCTATCTATGGATTTATATAGTGTATAAACAGAGCGAGCCCTGCTTCTATCTATGGATTTATATAGTGTATAAACAGAGCGAGCCCTGCTTCTATCTATCTATGGATTTATATAGTGTATAAACAGAGCGAGCCCTGCTTCTATCTATCTATGGATTTATATAGTGTATAAACAGAGCGAGCCCTGCTTCTATCTATGGATTTATATAGTGTATAAACAGAGCGAGCCCTGCTTCTATCTATCTATGGATTTATATAGTGTATAAACAGAGCGAGCCCTGCTTCTATCTATCTATGGATTTATATAGTGTATAAACAGAGCGAGCCCTGCTTCTATCTATCTATGGATTTATATAGTGTATAAACAGAGCGAGCCCTGCTTCTATCTATCTATGGATTTATATAGTGTATAAACAGAGCGAGCCCTGCTTCTATCTATCTATGGATTTTATATAGTGTATAAACAGAGCGAGCCCTGCTTCTATCTATCTATGGATTTATATAGTGTATGTTAGCCCTCTATCTATCTATGGATTTATATAGTGTATAAACAGAGCGAGCCCTGCTTCTATCTATCTATGGATTTATATAGTGTATAAACAGAGCGAGCCCTGCTTCTATCTATGGATTTATATAGTGTATAAACAGAGCGAGCCCTGCTTCTAGCTATCTATGGATTTATATAGTGTATAAACAGAGCGAGCCCTGCTTCTATCTATCTATGGATTTATATAGTGTATAAACAGAGCGAGCCCTGCTTCTATCTATCTATGGATTTATATAGTGTATAAACTGTGCGAGCCCTGCTTCTATCTATCTATGGATTTATATAGTGTATAAACAGAGCGAGCCCTGCTTCTATCTATCTATGGATTTATATAGTGTATAAACAGAGCAAGCCCTGCTTCTATCTATGGATTTATATAGTGTATAAACAGAGCGAGCCCTGCTTCTATCTATGGATTGATATAGTGTATAAACAGAGCGAGCCCTGCTTCTATCTATCTATGGATTTATATAGTGTATAAACAGAGCGAGTCCTGCTTCTATCTATATATGGATTTATATAGTGTGTAAACAGAGCGAGCCCTGCTTCTATCTATCTATGGATTTATATAGTGTATAAACAGAGCGAGTCCTGCTTCTATCTATCTATGGATTTATATAGTGTATAAACAGAGCGAGCCCTGCTTCTATCTATCTATGGATTTATATAGTGTATAAACAGAGCGAGTCCTGCTTCTATCTATATATGGATTTATATAGTGTGTAAACAGAGCGAGCCCTGCTGCTATCTATCTATGGATTTATATAGTGTATAAACAGAGCAAGCCCTGACTAATAAACACATTCTAACTTCACAAATTCTGCTCACCTGTCCATTACTCCTCCAGAATCTCCACTCTTCCCTCGGTTAGGAGCCAAGGAATCCAGCTCATCAAAAAATATAATGCAAGGTGCAGCTGCTCGGGCACGAGAGAATACTGTACGAGATGATAGTAGATAAAGCAGGAGACTTCATCAGATACTCAGTAATGTAAGTAAGGATTGTTCCTGCAGTGGCAACATATACAATAATGCTGTACGCAACATGATTATATTCCTATTATTATTATTATATCAACCAGAGGTTTGGATCTCGTAGCAGACACAGACAGACAGCAGGGAATGGCAGCGAGAGGAGACACAATATGAAGACAGCACTCACCTTCACGAACATTCTCTTCACTCTGCCCCACATACATATTGATTAATTCTGGTCCTTTAACACTGAAAGAGACAATATGCGGCTTGTGTCATGTATTGGCCTGATTGGTCACAAATGCCTATAAACTTGTTTAATGCCCATGGTCAGGTAAAATGTACACACAAGGTGAGTTCTTCAGCATAGTTTTTTTAAGTCAAAACTGTGGTGAAACCATCCTCGCCACTGTACACTGGAGAAGCCTGGTTGCTCGCCTGCTCCCTTTAGACTATGGTCCTGCATTTTAAACTTTTATTTTACCGGCAGAAAGGTTTATTCGTGCCTTTCTGCGGACTGTTAAAGCCATGCTACCCCAGATAGCTATGCCATGGAGCCCAGCCGTATACTGAAAGACTGTATGAAAGACTTTGGCTCCATGGCGATTGAACTGTATGTATGTGATCTGAGCGCCATTCGGTAGTAATGTGCACTCAGATCTAAGCTATCTGGGGATAGGTAGAATGTGTATGTTCTATGTGATAAATGTAACTGTATGTAATTTTATGTCTTTTATTGTCCTTTGTCTGCCATGTGGTTAATGGAGTTTTGCCTCTGTCCTTGGAGATAATTTGATTACTTCACAATTATCTCCAGGACAGAGAGGAGGGATTGTGATGTAATTGTGGGTGTGTTTTATGGTTCCCCTGTAACGATTGGTTATACTGTGTCCCACCCTGTGGGATGTCCCCTTGCATGGGGACTTGCATAAAAGCCAGTGTGTGGCCATTACAGAGATTCTGCTTGACCCTCAAAACGAAGTGTCGTCTCGTCTTTGGGGGGATTTACTGTATGCTGTTAGAGACTGATTGCCAGGACTGTAAGCCGCTTGGGGGCTTTTCCTGTTCGTCTGCTAACAGCTATTCGTGTGTCTCCAGTTCGGCTGTTTCCAGTGTTCGTGTGTTTGCAGTTCGGGAGTTGGTGAATTCGTGGGTTTCCAGTTCGGGAGATTGGTGCTTGCAGTAGCAGTCTGTGCAGCTGAGAAAGAGGAATATCGCCTAAACAGTTTTTAACCGCTTGTGGGCAAAACGGTCCGTTACAATTGGTGGCAGCAGTGGGATCATTCCCACAGCCCAGAAGGACAGCTACAAGGTAACACCATCCTCTGGACTTACAAATGGAGGGCAGCAGGGCAAGCATGGCACCCAGCTACACTCAGGAGCAGTATGACAGAGAATTTACCACGCGGATGGCTTTCTTTGGACCCAACCCCCCGGAGAGATGCATGCAGCTTGTGAGGAGACATGTAGAAGAGTACCTGTAGGTCAGACCAGGGCGGGCACGTAAGCTGGCAGGTTGGGAGAGTCCCCAGCGGCAGTGTGTGTCCCAGGGAGCTGAGGGTGTCGTCGTTCCTCCCCAACGGCAGTGTGTGTCACAGGGAACTGATGAAGGTGTCGTTCTTCCTCCCCAGCGGCAGTGTGTGTCACAGGGAGCTGATGAAGGTGTCGTCCTTCCTCCCCAGCGGCAGTGTGTGTCACAGGGAGCTGATGAAGGTGTCGTCCTTCCTCCCCAGCGGCAGTGTGTGTCACAGGGAGCTGATGAAGGTGTCGTCCTTCCTCCCCAGCGGCAGTGTGTGTCACAGGGAGCTGATGAAGGTGTTGTCCTTCCTCCCCAGCGACAGTGTGTGTCACAGGGAGCTGATGAAGGTGCCGTCCTTCCTCCCAAGCGGCAGTATGTATCCCAGGGAGCTGAAGGTGCCGTCCTTCCTCCCCAGCGGCAGTGTGTGTCCTTAGGAGAGGAGACAGTTGGTCCTCCTCCCCAGCAGTTCAGTAAGTTACAGGGAGATGAAGGTGTCGTTCTTCCTCCCCAGCAGAGTGAGTTACAGGGAGATGAAGGTGCCGTCCTTCCTCCCCAGCAGGAGTGTGTGTCCCAGGGAGCTGAAGGTGCCGTCCTTCCTCCCCAGCGGCAGTGTGTCCTGCAGGAAGCGAAAACAGTTGGTCTCGCGCCCCAGCAGCAGGACAATATATTAAAAGGGGAGATAGTTGGTCTCCCCCTCCAACAGCAGAGAGAGTGTCAGGGAGAGGAGCTTGTTACCCCCTCTCCCCAGCGGCTGAAAGTATGTATGGGAGAGGAGCTTGTCATTCCCTCTCCCCAGCGACAAAAAGTGGGTAAGGGAACTTGTTACCCCCTCTCCACAGCGGCAGCGTAGCCCACCAAGGAGAGACATTAAGCTCCCCACCAGCGCAGATGGGACCGTGGTCTCTGCGCTCAAGCTACAGGGAGTACGGACAGCCGGTCCGGCTCCCCAGCGGCAGAGTATTCTACCAGGAGGGGAGAATACTTCCCAGCAGCGGCCTAGTCCACCAAGGGGAGATGAGAAGCCCCACAACCGTGCAGATGGGACCGTGGTCTCTGCACTTACAGCACAGGGGGTCGGTTCTGGCCCCCAGCGACAGGGCTGTTTAGCAAAAGGGGAGACAGTCGGTCTCCCCCTCCAGCAACCAGGCTCCAACCAGACTACTTCCGTGGTAGTGCTGGCATCAGGACAGAGTACTGTTGGTCTCTGCCCACTCAGCAACCCACCCAGTCAGCCGCACAGCCATGGTGAGGCGCCTGGACATGGACAATGTTCTCCTCTACCCAGGTGTAGTAACCAGTTCTTGTGGGTGGGCTGTATTACTGATTGCATTTTGTGGGTGGGCTGCTGGACTAACAAGGGCACTGACCGGCATGAGGTCAGATACCCTGTTAGTCTGACTGGTAAAGGGGAGAAGTGTGGCGAAACCAACCTCGCCACTGTACACTGGAGAAGCCTGCTCCCTTTAGACTATGGTCCTGCATTTTAAACTTTTATTTTACCGGCAGAAAGGTTTATTCGTGCCTTTCTGCGGACTGTTAAAGCCATGCTACCCCAGATAGTTTTGCCATGGAGCCCAGCTGTATACTGAAAGACTGTATGAAAGACTTTGACTCCATGGTGATTGAACTGTATGTATGTGATCTGAGCGCCATTCGGTAGTAATGTGCACTCAGATCTAAGCTATCTGGGGATAGGTAGAATGTGTATGTTCTATGTGATAAATGTAACTGTATGTAATTTTATGTCTTTTATTGTCCTTTGTCTGCCATGTGGTCAATGGAGTTTTGCCTCTGTCCTTGGAGATAATTTGATTACTTCACAATTATCTCCAGGACAGAGAGGAGGGATTGTGATGTAATTGTGGGTGTGTTTTACGGTTCCCCTGTAACGATTGGTTATACTGTGTCCCACCCTGTGGGATGTCCCCTTGCATGGTGAATTGCATAAAAGCCAGTGTGTGGCCATTACAGAGATTCTGCTTGACTCTCAAAACGAAGTGTCGTCTCGTCTTTGGGGGGATTTACTGTATGCTGTTAGAGACTGATTGCCAGGACTGTAAGCCGCTTGGGGGCTTTTCCTGTTCGTCTGCTAACAGCTATTCGTGTGTCTCCAGTTCGGCTGTTTCCAGTGTTCGTGTGTTTGCAGTTCGGGAGTTGGTGAATTCGTGGGTTTCCAGTTTGGGAGATTGGTGCTTGCAGTAGCTGTCTGTGCAGCTGAGAAAGGGGAATATCGCCTAAACAGTTTTTAACCGCTTGTGGGCAAAACGGTCCGTTACAAAAACCATGTTTGCAGTGACGAAAACGATACTATAACTAAAATGACGAAAACTATAATGAAAATGTATGACATTTTAGTAAAAAGACTGACTAAAACTGAATCAAAACTTGCTTTCAAAATGAAAAGGGATTCTTTCAAGCAGAAATGCAATTTGAAAATATTATTTAAAATGAAAAACAGCATCTAACACAGGATGCATGTCCCTCTAGCAGATAACAGCTGAATCTTCTATATTCAGGTAATATGTGCAATGGCATTTTACAGCCAATACGGTTTTGATTTTTAATCATATTTTAGAGTTGTACTTCTGTTATAATGGATCCATAGCTAATGTCTAGTCTTTTGCGATAAAGAAAGGCCACATTTGTTTTTGTTTTTTTATGAGACTTTTATTTAAATTTAATATAAATAATAAATATATTATTTTACAACTGTGTGTATATTGCATATTCAAACCTTAATACCATAAATAACAGGTTTTACACCTCTAGAGAAATGCATTAACTCATTAGATTTTAGTTGAGTGAATCTACTGCAGGTATTGTTGACTAAAATAAATCAATTCAGATGACTAAACTAAATGGCAATTTAGTAAAAAAAAACTAATAAGAAATCTCACCACACAGTCCGATGAGATCCCTCTCTGGGCTGGTGCTCGACTACTGCCAGCCCTACTGTAACCGGCCTGGGAGAAAACCCCTCGGCATGCTGCCGACAGAGTGGATGGATTATTGAGACGTGCAGGAGCTTGCCGGCTGTCATGGTCAATATTGGTACCAATGACATAGACAGAGGAAGATGGAGGATCTTAGACAATGAGTTCAAAGAATTAGGAAGTAAATTGAAAAAAAGTGCCTGCAAGGTAGTATTTTCAGAGATATTACAGGTGCTGTTCACTAGGTGTGGAAAGAAGGACAGAAAGGAGATGGGATTTAGAAAAAGGGGTGGAGAGCAGCTCAGAGGAGGTAAATATTAAAGATTTGTCTACATTACAAGTGACTCATGACAATATTAAATGTAGGGTTACAAAATGGGGGACTAGAGGCAATAGGACATAACAGAAACATGGTGGGATGAAACAAATAACTGGGGTTTTAACTTAAATGGTTACACATTGTTTTGGGAAGGATAGAAAAAATAGTAAAGGTGGAATGATATATTTGTCTGTCAACCATGAGATAAAGTAACACTTTGTATACCTACACTATAGTGTCACTCTGCCCCTGTGGCAAGCAAATTGTTAAAACCCCTGTTTTCTGACACTGTATTTACCTAAAATGTTGGTGGTCTGCACGGAGATTGCCAGGCTGAACAGACACAACCTCTGAGTGGATTCCTAACTTGCCACGACCAGCTGTGTGCTGGGTTCTGGCATCATTTGAGGGAGAAACAGGCGGTCAACACCGGAATTAAAAGTTCACAGATGCTTCATCGCTCTCCTCAAAATAACGACTCGACACAAATTACTGAAGCAGTCCTGGCTAGGCCCTTATGGAAAATGGGCAGAGCGAGGAAACATCACCCACACCCAAGTCAGCGACAACCCTCGACTTCCTCAGCATAGGCTGATTGGTATAAACTGCTCCAGAGACTTGCCTTGCCCATCAGCATAATGAAGCAGGGTCCAACCTCAAAGCCCACAGTTGGTTTTGCTCACCTTTTTCCTGTTTTAGGAGTTCCTGTGCTTTTCTGTTATCTTTTAGCTCAGTCACCTACACAGGGCCTCTATTCTTAATATCATCTGCCCTATGAGCCCTTATGGCAGACATTCCTATTGATGATGTAGATATATACTAGCCTTGCAAAGTTTACTAAGTTTGCAGCTAATAGCATACTCATGCTTTTTTATACTCTTCATGCTCTCCTAAATATAAAATTAGATGTTCTCATCTACCAGATTGGCTTTTACCAAATGCTGTTTTCTACTCACTTGTTTGTATTTTCTTATGCTGGTCTCACTTGTCATATATTATTTGCCACCATCTTTCCTGAATCCAGAGCCGAAGTCTTTCGACACTGTCTCTACCTCATCTGACATCATCGCAAGTGGAAGATTAATGCACATGCGCACGCATAAGGCCTTCCCTACTGGAAAGCATTGAATCATTGCTTTCTTATGGGGTGTTTACATGACGTTTGATATCTCATGCAAAGCGTGAGGATGTCCAGAATCATTTTGCGTAGTCAATGGCGATGGGTGTCTATAAAGACAAATATTTAGATTTTTCGTATATTCCAGTAAGTATAACATACAATATATCAAAGCAGTAATATTCAAGAAAAACGAATGTTGCAATGTAATAATGTTATAATAAAACAACATCTATAACTTAGGTAGTGGAGTAGGAGTGTAGTGTGGATAGGCTAATGCACCATACGGCATACCTGGTAATATGAAAATTAAAAAATAAAATGCCAAACAGGTACAAGGAGGAAACTCCTAGACAAAAAAATAATTTTCCTGTATATGTCTGAAGCCAAGGAAAGATAGTACAGTCTTGTAGACAGGAACTTGAAAGAATAAAGAAAAAACTGTAAACTCAAAAACTAAACTAAACTACATACAAGAATGTCACTAAGAACAGTTTAGATGAAAATCATTGTTCTTGGGTAGAACACTGGCTTAAAAATAGAGTACAGAGAGTTGTCATTAATGGTATATTTTCAAGCTGGACAGAGGGGGCAAGTGGTGTCCCTCAGGGGTCTGTTCTGGGACCCCTTCTATTTATCATGTTTATAAATGATCTTGAAGACAGCATTGAAAGTCATGTTTCAGTGTTTGCAGATTATTATTATTATTGCCAATTACATAGCGCCAACAGATTCTGTAGCGCTTTACAATATTATGAGAGGGGGATTTAACTATAAATAGGACAATTACAAATAAACTTACGGGAACAATAGGTTGAAGAGGACCCTGCTCAATCGAGCTTACATTCTATAGCAGGTGGGGTGTAAAATACATTAGGACAGGAATTTGCAGTCAATTAAGGTGGGCTGCCCCACAAGTATGTGAGGTAGAGGTTACTCTGGGAGGCCATAAGCTTTCCTAAAGAGATGGGTTTTAAGGCACTTCTTAAAAGATGCAAGACTAGGAGAGTCTGATGGCGGTAGGCAGGCTATTCCATAGGAAGGGAGCTGCCCGCGAGAAGTCCTGCAAGCTTGAGTTGGCCGTACGGGTGAAGAACAACGGACAGGAGGTGGTCACGGGAAGAGCAGAGAGACCGAGAAGGGACATACCTATGGATCTGTGAGGAGATATAAGAGGGGCTAGAGTTGTTCAGTGCTTTATAGGTGTGAATTAGTACTTTGAATTGACTCCTATAGCATACAGGAAGTCAATGTGAGGACTGGCAGAGGGGTGAGGTGTGAGAGAAACAACTAGAGAGGCAAATCAGTCTGGCAGCAGCGTTCATTACGGACTGTAGCGGTGCAGTACGGCTTTTGGGAAGACCAATCAGGAGAGGGTTACAATAATCCATGCGGGAAATTACTAAAGCATGGACAAGCTCCTTGGTAGTATCTGGTGCAAGAAAGGGGTGGATGCGGGCTATGTTTTTAAGATGGAATCTACAGGATTTGGCAACATGCTCAAAGGTGAGGCCAGAATCAAGTATGACGCCAAGACAGCGCGCTTGCAAGGATGGACTGATGTGGAGGATCAGTATTAGTAGGGGGAAAGAAAAGGAGCTCAGTTTTAGAGAGATTAGCTATTGTTTGCAAATAAGCAGAGGCCTACCCAGGTGTTAAACACTCCTAGTGGGTGGTGATTTTAGGAGTTATATAAGGCCTGGTTCCATTAGTTTGTCTAATATAGCTTGGTTGCTACTTCTAAGTGCTGTTTCTAAGTGTGTAGTTGGAGATATTCTGGAGAGTGCTGTTTCTAAGTGTGTAGTTGGAGATATTCTGGAGAGTGCTGTTTCTAAGTGTGTAGTTGGAGATATTCTGGAGATATTCTGGAGATAAACTGGAGGTAATCTGAGGTATTTAGGAGGATAAATAAAAAGTTAAGATTTGTTTGATTTAAATTATTCTCCTCATTGGAATGGCAGACTTAGTTCAGTGTAATAGTTGCTATGCATTTGTTTCACGTTCCACTTTTTGGAGGTTTGGTTGTTGTCTAATCTGTAGACAGTTCTCTATCTTGCGGCAGGAGATTGTATTTTTGAAGTCTGAGATTTGTAAATTATCTGGTGAACAAACTCAGACTGGAACTGCTGCAAAGCCACTGCCGCAGAGACATACTAGGAATGGCAGATGGATTACTGTAGGATCTGGTAGACTTAGAGTTGTGGATAAAAGGCATTTTGCACAGTCTGTTACTCTTCATAATTCATTTTCTGCACTTTCAGAGTGTAATGGTGTTGTGGAGAGAGGCACTGAGGCTAGTGGTGTTGTGGAGAGAGGCACTGAGGCTAGTGGTGTTGTGGAGACCGGCTTGGAGACTATGGTGAGGCCTAATAGAAAGCAGTTGTTGTTGGGGGATTCCATTATAAGAGGTGTGGAGATGGACATTGGTGGTATTGTGAGGTGTCTTCCCAGAGCTACTGCTCACAGAGACAGGAGACATATCTGTAATATCGTTAAGCAAGCAAAGCAGGAAGGGGAATTGGATGTACTTGTCCATCTAGGGACAAATGACTTGGCTTGCAATGAGGTTTCAGAGGTTAAGGAAGTTTTTAGTGTTTTTGCCAATGATAAACGGCAGGTTGCTTCCACACTGTCATTCTCTAAAGTTCTGCCTGTGCATAACACTCAGAACAACAGGCGGATGCGTATTAGGTACTTTAATTTGTGGCTTGGTGAATGGTGTCGGGAGCAAGGATTTGGCTTTATTTCTCATGGTAGCTCTGTTTGGAATGGAGATAAGCTGTACAAAAAAGATGGTTTGCATCTTTCTCAAAAGGGAACAAATGTTCTCAGTGAGCAGTTCAGAGGTTTTGCTAGGATGTATTTAAACTAGGAGGGGGGGGCAAAAGGGTGATAAAACATCAATCCAATTGTCCCCCAAAACAAGGACAGAAGGTGCCTGTAGCAAGTGTGTTAAAAAATGATAAGCTTAGAGTCATGTCTACAAATGCTCGCAGTTTAGGGAATAAGATCCATGATCTTGTGGCAATAATGGCAACTGATAGTGTAGATTTAGTCGCTGTTACTGAGACATGGTACAATGAGAAAAATGACTGGGACATAGCAATACCAGGATACTCTTTATATAGGAAAGATAGGGAAGGCAAGAAAGGGGGAGGGGTGGCCTTGTATGTGAAGGATAGCATAAAATCTAGCCTAATAAAAGTTAGTGAGGCAAACATAGAGTCCGTTTGGGTTACGTTAGAATTTGGTAATCACACAGTAACTCGTGTAGGTGTGATTTAGAGGCCCCCAGGACAAATTGAAGAGTTAGATAATCTACTAGTTGAGTAAATAGCTAAAATGACAATGAAGGGGGAAGTTATCATCATGGGTGACTTTAATCTTCCTGATGTAAATTGGAAAACAAAATTAGCTACTTGTGCCAGGAGCACACATATTCTAAACTCCCTACTGGGATTGTCTCTAAAACAAGTTGTTGAGGAGCCAACTCGTAAAGAGGCCATACTAGATTTAGTGTTAACAAATGGAGATTTGGTATCAGATATTACTGTAGGTGAAAGTTTAGGATCCAGTGATCATCAGTCAGTGTGGTTTAATATAAGAACAGTGACTGAGTCACACCACACAAAAACAAAAGTTTTAGACTTTAGAAAAACAGACTTTTCTAAAATTAGAATATGGGTAGAGGAGTCATTATCAGACTGGAGCAATTTAAATGGAGTCCAAGAGAAATGGGATTATTTAAAAGTTGCACTATTGAAGGCAACAGAAAATTGCATTAGGCTTGTCAGTAAAAGCAAAAAATTCAAGAAACCACTGTGGTACTCCGCAGATGTGGCCAAAATAGTTAAAAACAAAAAGTTAGCATTTAGGAATTATAAAAAAACCCAGAGTGAGGAAGACAAAAGGATCTATAAGATTAGGCAGAAAGAGGCTAAGCAAGTTATAAGAGCTTCCAAATCACACACAGAAGAGAAAATAGCACAGTCAGTAAAAAAGGGGGATAAAACATTTTTTAGATACATAAATGAGAGAAGAAAAGTAAAACAAGGATTAGTTAGATTAAAAACAAAAGAAGGAAGGTATGTAGAAGAGGATAAAGGTCTAGCTGACTGCCTCAATGAATATTTTTGTTCTGTATTTACAGATGAAAATGAAGGAAAGGGACCTCAGTTGAGAAAAAGGATAAATGAGTCATTTATTACACGTGAGTTTACAGAGGAAGAGGTTCTATTTCAACTGTCAAAAGTAAAGACAAATAAGTCAATGGGACCTGATGGAATACACCCAAAGCTATTAAAAGAGCTTAGTGGTGTACTAGCAAAACCATTAACAGATTTATTTAACCAATCATTGTTAACAGGAGTAGTCCCAGAAGATTGGAAGTTAGCGAATGTTGTGCCTATTTACAGGAAAGGTAATAGGGAGGAGTCGGGCAACTATAGGCCAGTAAGCCTTACTTCAGTAGTGGGGAAAGTGATGGAAACCATGTTAAAGGATAGGATTGATGAACATCTAAAAACACACGGATTTCAAGATCAGAGACAACATGGGTTTACTTCAGGAAGATCATGCCAAACTAATCTTATTGATTCTTTTTATTGGGTAACTAAAATTATATATCAGGGTGTTGCAGTAGACATTGCTTACCTAGATTTCAGTAAGGCTTTTGACACTGTTGCACATAGAAGGCTTATCAATAAACTGCAATCTTTAAGTTTGGATTCCAATATTGTTGAATGGGTAAGGCAGTGACTGAGAGACAGGCAACAGAGGGTTGTAGTTAATGGAATATATTCGAAGCTTGGACTTGTCATCAGTGGGGTACCTCAGGGATCTGTACTTGGACCCATTCTCTTTAATATTTTTATGAGTAATATTGCAGAAGGTCTTGATGGTAAGGTATGTCTTTTTGCTGATGATACTAAGATATGTAACAGGGTTGATGTTCCAGGATGGATAAGCCAAATGGCAAATGATTTAGGTAAACTAGAAAAATGGTCAGAATTGGGGCAAATGACATTTAATGTGGATAAGTGCAAGATAATGCATCTTGGACGTAAAAACCCAAGGGCAGAGTACAGAATATTTGATAGAGTCCTAACCTCAACATATGAGGAAAGGGATTTAGGGGTGATTATTTCTGATGACTTAAAGGTAGGCAGACAATGTAATAGAGCAGCAGGAAATGCTAGCAGAATGCTTGGTTGTATAGGGAGAGGTATTAGCAGTAGAAAGAGTGAAGTGCTCATGCCATTGTACAGAACACTGGTGAGACCTCACTTGGAGTATTGTACACAGTACTGGAGACCGTATCTTCAGAAGGATATTGATACCTTAGAGAGGGTTCAGAGAAGGGCTACTAAACTGGTTCATGGATTGCGGGATAAAACTTACCAGGAAAGGTTAAAGGATCTTAACATGTATAGCTTGGAGGAAAGACGAGACAGGGGGGATTTGATAGAAACATTTAAATATATAAAGGGAATCAACACAGTAAAGGAGGAGACTATATTTAAAAGAAGAAAAACTACCACAATAAGAGGACATAGTCTTAAATTAGAGGGACAAAGGTTTAAAAATAATATCAGGAAGTATTACTTTACTGAGAGGGCAGTGGATGCATGGAATAGCCTTCCAGCTGAAGTGGTAGAGGTTAACACAGTAAAGGAGTTTAAGCATGCGTGGGATAGGCATAAGGCTATCCTAACTATAAGATAAGGCTAGGGACTAATGAAAGTATTTAGAAAATTGGGCAGACTAGATGGGCCAAATGGTTCTTATCTGCCGTCACATTCTATGTTTCTATTGAGTTTCAGAAAGCAGGAGGACATCCAGTCAGAGATGGAAGAAAGCAGTGACACGTTGCAGGACGGCATGGGAGAGATACGAGGAGGAGAGTTATAACTGGGTGTCATCAGCGTACAGGTGGTAGTGGAATCCAAAAGATGTAATAAGTTTGTTAAGAGAGGCAGTATAAAGAGAAAATAGAAGGGGACCAAGGACAGAGCCATGGGGGACTCCAACCGAGACAGGACGAGGGGAGGAGGTATCATTGGATAAAGAGACACTGAATGAGCGTTGGGAGAGATAAGAGGAAAACCATGAGAGGACAGAGTCACAGAGACCAAATAATTGAAGAGTTTGAAGAAGGAGAGCATGATCAACGGTGTCAAAGGCCGCTGAGAGGTCAAGAAGAATTATTATGGAGTAGTGGCCTTTGGATTTAGCTGCGATTAGGTCGTTAGTAACTTTGATAAGCGCAGTCTCAGTAGAGTGGAGAGGGCGAAAGTCAGATTGAAGAGGGTCAAGGAGAGAGTTGGAAATGAGGAAATGAGACACATGAGTAAAGACAAGTCTTTCCAGAAGCTTTTCAGGAAAAAGGGAGCAGGGATATGGGACGATAGTTAGAGGGGGTGGACGGGTCGAGGGATTGTTTTTTTAGTATAGGTAGTACAGTGAAACAAAACTTTGTAAAGTTATAAAATGTGAGTAGGATACTGCTTTGCTGCAGAGGAATAGACAGATTGGGGGACTGGGCACTCAAATAGCAGATGAAATTTAATTTAGAAAAATGCTAAAGAAGTTATGCACTTCAGGGTATGAAGAATGCACAAGCAACTTACAGCCTAAATGGCAGGGAATTAGGGATAACAACACACAAGAAGGATTTGGGAATTGTTATAGACAACAAACAAGGCAACAATGTGCAATGTCAACCAGCACTACCTAAGGACAGTAAAGTATTGTCACGCATGAAAAAGGGCATTAAGGGGGGCGTGTCCGGCTGCTGAGGAAGATGGCTGCATAAACCTGCAGCTCCTTGTGGAGCCCGCTTACACCGCAACCAAACCACTCACCTCGCTCACCCGCACAAGCCCAGATGGGTCACACAAAGAGGCAGACAGAAACCGCCAGTCCACCAGGTCCTTCCTCCACACTATGGCCCGAGGCCAGACACCACAACAGGAAGTAGAGGCCGCGAGCCTGACGCAAGACTCCTTCCCCTCTACCCCAGCTAGATTCTCGCCGGCACCATCCCAGACATCGGAGCCTCAGATGCTACCGGACAGTGAGTGGAGGGTGATACTACCTAATCTACTTACCAAATCGGACTTTGAGGCTCTATCAGACCGCCTGGGCCACATTGTCCGCAAGGAAGTAGCCCAACTGCATGCAGATCTGGCTAATGTGGAAGCAAGAATTCGGTGGCTGAAGCTGAAACCAGGGCACTCCACACAGACCTGGAGCAGACCAACACCACTGTCACGAGCTATGAAGTGGACATGGCCCACCTAATCACGTGGGTGGATGACCTAGACAGCCGCAGACTAAACCTGCGCGTCCGCGGAGTGAGAGAAGGAGGCCCATCTGAAAACGTCCCTGAACTCCTGAGACAGATCTTTAACCAGGTACTGGGGGGCCAACATATGCCTAGAATAAGCCCAGTTAGGGCTCACAGAGCACTAAGACCCTCACCAGCACCAGAAGACCAACCCAGGGATATTGTATGCGGTCTAGATAATGACAGGTGAAAGAAGAGATACTGTGCACAGCTCGCCGCATGGGCACCATCCGCCTAGAGGGCCAAACGATAATCATAATCTACCAAGGCCTGTCCCACTACACGCTGCTGGCCAGAAGAGCCCTACGCCCAGTGACCATCGCCCTGCAACAAGCCAGCATACAGTACTGCTGGGGTTACCTTATCAGCCCGACACGTCCCAGATTTGCTAGTGGCGAAGAAACCATCCGATGTCCCAGGATTCCTACGCACCCTGGGTCTCCCACCGGTATAGGTACCCAATTGGCTGGCGAGGTCATTCCTCCAACAACCACCTGGACCCCAGCAACCGCACAGACAAGACCCAGGCCCACAAAGACCCCAGCAGCAACGCCACTGAGACTGGTGCCCGGGAAGAAAAAAACAAAAACAAAAAAACATATATAAACATATGCCTGTGAGCTAGACGCTAAGTGGGGAGACCGGGCATAGTTTAAAGGAGAAGGGGACCTAGCCAGATAGATCACCCCCTCCTCACTTAGTCACACCGGAAAGAAAGACATGTTGGGGGGACACTGACATCGAGAGTCTCATGCTGGACTAACATCTTCAGCAGGTCAACACACACATAAAGTGCAACAAAGCGAAGTAAAAAAAGGTGGTGAGAGTACTCACCACCTTTTTTTTAACTTCACTATGTTAATCTTAATGTTGTATTTTTTGTACCAGGAATGTATGATTACCTGACGCACCACTACACCAGCTACAACCCCCCCCAAGACAGGCCCGTATGCAAACAGGTCACGATTAAAACTTAATTAAAACTGTTCCTGTTAAGTTTATCTGTTCCGATATATACGCCTCTGCGAAGGCAACCATATGCTTCCGCATTTACATATGCTATCAGCATTTACATTGTGATAACAATAAAAACCATTTAAAAAAATTCGAAAAAAAACCTAAAAAAAAAATCAGGGCATTAATTCTCGGGATGAAAATATAATTTTGCCTCTTTATAAATCACTGGTAAGACCACACCTTGAATATGCTGTGCGATTTCATTGCACCAGTTCTAAAGAAGGATATTATAGCACTAGAAAAAATGCTCAGGCAGGCAACAAAATTAATAAAAGGAATGGACAATTTTAGTTATGAAGAAAGGTTAAATTCAAATGAAATTCAAATGGCACCTCAGAGGCGATACGATAACAATATACAAATACATTCGGTGCCAATGCAAACTATTGTCTGGAAATCTATTTATAAATATGACTATATATAGGATAAGAGGTCACACATTTAGATTAGAAGAAAGAAGATTTAGTCTAATGCAAATGAAACTTCAAATTTTACTTACATTAATTTATTTTTCCTTCAGATTAGAGGCAGTGCACAACAACTGGGATTTCGTCAAATCTGGATCAGAAAGGCAGACATGCACCCAAATGTTTATTCACTGTAGACTCCTCCTCCTATAGGTATAAGAAAGACAAGAATCCCCCAAACCCAAGAAAATACAGAAGCCAAATAACAGTAAAAATATGTAATAAATACGGTGGGAAATATGTGCATTGCCTCTAATCCGAAGTAAAAATAAATTTACGGTAAGTAAAATTAGAAATTTTCCCTCCAGATTAGAGGCAGTGCACAACAACTGGGATAAACAAGCAATCCCTAAAGGTTGGGATACATCACTTCACCACAGCTTGTAACACTTTATGCCCAAAAACAGAATCCTCAGAGGCCTGTACGTCTAACCGATAATGCTTAGCAAAGGTATGTAGAGAAGACCTGGTTGCAGCACTGCATATCTGTGAAGGAGAAGCTGAAGCTCCTCAAGCCCACGAGGTAGCAATAGCTCTGGTAGAATGAGCCTTTAAATTCAGAGGAGGAGACATCTTAGAAGAACTGAATGCCAGTGCAATAGATTCCTTTACTATCTTGCCAATGAATCTTTAGATGCCATAAAACAATTGTTATTCCACTGGAAAAGGACAAACAACCTGTCAGAATTAATTTGGTTTCTCCAGGTAAAACATCCAGGTAATGGAATTTACATTAAGTAGCATTTTGAGGGTTTTGGCAAAATGAAGGGAGGACAATTTCCTGATTAATATTAGCAAGTGCCCACTTTGGGAATAAAAAAAGGATGAAGTTTCAGGACCACTTTAACCAAATGAAAAACTAGAGATGGTGGAGATGCAGTTCACCCAGACTTTTGCAGAAGTCACTGCAACCAAAAACACTGTTTTCAAAGTGAGAATCTTCAGACTGACAGAATCCAAAGGTTCAAAGGGTGCTTCACACAAAGCAGCAAGGACAATATTTAAATCCCAAGGGGGAACCAATTCCCAGACTGGTAGGTATAAGTCTATCAACCGCTCTGATGAAGCTGGAGATAAGAGCATCTGAAGCCAAGTCCCTAATACTAAAATAAATCTCTCTGAGATCTGGACTTTGAGTGTAGCAGGACAAAGGCCTTAGCAAATGCCAATTGATGGAAATTTAAAATCTGAGAAACAGAGGCAGAAAGGGGATGAACACCCATAATATAACACCATGAGCAGAATTTCTTCCAGATTCTAGTGCAAACTGTTGAAGTGGAGTCTTTCTTAGCTCCCAACAGGAGATCAATTACTTGAGGACCGAGTGCCCTCGATCTCAGGATCTGGAGCTCAGAAACTATGCAGTTAGTTGGAAGGTCTGAAAGGTTTTCGGAGGAACCAGGTTGTGTTCCAGAATGTGTTCTGACATTGGAAGTTTCCAAAACACTTTGATAGGTTCAATAGGATGGAAGGCCAACTTCTCCGAGGCCAGAAAGGGAGAATTGCAATCATCCTTGATCTGTCCCTGATGATTTTTTGTAGAATACGCAGGATGAGGGTAACTGGAGGGAAGATGCCAGTGTAAATTCCCACTGAATTGACAGAGCATCCAGGAAGTTGGGAATGTCTGTCAAATTGATGGATGCAAATCTTTCCATTTTCTTGTTTTCTCTTGAAGCCATGAGATCTATAACTGGAATACAGAACTTTGCCACAATTTCCTTAAAAATTGAAGAGATAGAGTCCAATCTCCCTGTTTCAGATGGTTCCTGCTGAGTGTGTCCACAAGTGTATTCCTTTCAGGACGCGTCGCCAGTATACATATGCCACTGCGGTTGAGTTGTACGACCTTATCTACCTTTGATGTCCCACAAGATGTCTTTTGAGGAGGAGAAGTTCCAGCCAGATGGCTTTCAGTTCCCTGAAATTTGAAGACTTCCTTGAATCTTGAAGATTCCACGTACCTTTTGTCACCTTTAGATCCCTGTGAGTACCCCGAGCCAAACTTGATGCGTCAGCTATTACAAAATAAATTTTTTTAAATTGGAATGATAGACCTTTCCGAAGGGAAATGTGATGTCATCCACCAATGGAAGCTTTGCATAGCCAAGGAGTTTAGACGCATAGACTGGTCTAGGGAGGAAGGTTTTCTGTCCTGGGAGTTGAGGATGTTTTTCTCTAATGGTCTCATACATGTTTTCCCAGTTTACAGCCGGAATTGCAACAGTAAAGAGGCCCAGAAGTCTCATTACTTCTCTTATAGCGCAAAACTTTTTTTTTTTTTTTAAGAAAATAATGGTTACTCTGATTTTGTTTAACTCGTCTCCTGGTAGAAAAATCTTCATTAGAACAGAGCCTAAAATTAGTCCCAATAATTGGATAGAACGTGATGGAGTTAGTTCTGATTTGTCTTTGTTGATAATACAAACATGCTTTTGGAGGGTGGTAGAAGCCCTTCTGACGTCCTTTAGAAGTTGTATCTCTGAAGAAGCTATGAGTAACCAGTCATCTAAATATGGGACTTGAGACTCTGTGTAGCAGACACCATTCCCTTATGTTCGGTTGTCCGCACCCCCTTGTTCATCTCCCGAAAGACTTGTGTGTGGTCCCTTGTTATGCCCCAGTGAACACCGCCTTAGGCGTAAAGTATTGACCAATGGGAATTCCCTTTTTTTGGGGAATTGGATGATGACTCCTCCAATTTAGTAGGCTATTTGTAGCCGTACTCTTATAGTCCCATTGGGATTCGGGATTAGGGTAAGGTCTAAAAAAGTTCCCACCTCTGTTGTAAATCTAAGGTTTAGATCATTGGTATTGAGTATCTGTACAAAGTGAGAGAATTGTTCAACTGTACCTGTCCATATGATTACAATGTCGTCTATGTATCTTTTCCAGTAATGAATGCATTGAATTAAATTATTATTTGGATCTGCAAATACTATTTGCTCTTCCCACCACCCTAGGTGCAGGTTAGCGTATGAGGGCCCGCAAGACGTCCCCATCGCTGTTCCCTGCACCTGGTGGTAGTACACCCCATCAAATAAGAAGAAGTTATGAGTCAAGATAAACTTGAGTAATTGTATAGTGAAATCACCATGTTTATCTAAATGTATGCCTCTTTTCCGTAAAAAGTGATTGGTGTGTTTTAAACCTAGGGAGTGAGGGATTGAGCTATAGAGGGACTCAACGTCCAGGCTACATAATATAGAGTGTGGGGGCATATGAATTTTCATCAATTCTGCCGTTCACTGCTATGTGGGATAGTATATTAACTTAGGAATCCCGCTCATGTGACCACCCATAGTCACGTGGTATGGTATGATAATAGAGGAATTCCCTCTACATTACCACCCACTGTCACGTGGTACGGCGCGTCATCAGTGACTTCAGATTAACCTCGTACGTCACTAATGACGATAGAGGGGATTCCAAATTATGATTGGTTATTGTGTATTTAAAAGTCCCGGCTTCTTTGGCTGACAATCCTTAGCCCCTGACGAAGGTGCCGTTAGGCACCAAAACGCGCGTCGGGCTTTAGCTCTTTCTGTTCCTTTCTCACAGTTTTGGGATACTTTATTGTACTATATGGGTATCTAAACCCATTTTTTCATTTTCTTATAGTTTTAGCTCTTGGCTATTTATGGCTATGGCAGATTAGGCAGCCTCTAATGTTCAGAGTGTGTTTAGCTTAGAACACCCATGAAGGTGTTGGAGGAGACTTAGGGTTATTCAGGAGGATTGTGTTAGAGAACTTTCTTTCTTCAGACGATATTTCTCCAATTACTAGTCCAGCACCTTTGGGGAACGAGTGATGGGAAGGGATGGAAGTCTGTCTATAGCATATTTACATTTTGAAATCTTTTCTTGGTCTTTGCAGAGATTAGACAGCCCTCTCTTTTAGATTCTTATTTTCTGCCTATATCCATACATCAGTAGAAGGGGTCTTTTTCGCTGCCCGTTGGCAATATCGATCAAACATTTTTAGCACTCTTTTAAGCCATCAAGGGGGAGCGATTACAGTGTTCCTTTGTCAATTAGTAAGGATTAAATAAAGACATATGTCCACAATATTATTTTGTTTGACAAGGGCACTAGTTAAATATAATTGAATGTTGTGTATGTTTCCCCATTGATGAATACCAGAACAACCAAGAGTTTTTTAGGTACAACTCTACTATTATTGTCTATTTACGTTATTGCCAACACTAGATCTCCATAATTTTGGAGGTCTTATTTCTATTCTCTAGTTTATCAATTTGTCAGGGTACAAGCCCTTGGTGGTGCTGGCACCACCATCTGACCACTTGCCATTGTATTTACCTCTCATACTTCATTTTTTCATCTTTGGAGTTGACTGGTGAATACAAGGTGATTTATTTTCTATGTGTAATAAATCTTAAAAACCTTCCGCTGCTATAAGTATGTGCAGATAAGCATCTTTCAAATCAATGGAATTAAGTGAGTAGCGGAGATATTTTTTACGTGAAATTTTTTCTGGAGAACGAATGTTTACTACTTTTAAATCCAGAAGAGGATGGAAAGAACCATCTGGCTTTTTGACCAAAAAGATTCTTGAATAAGACCCTTTGAATTTTCTTTTGGAAGTAATTCTACCACCTTTTTCTCCCACAAGAGCAAAATCTCTCGGAGAAGCACTGATGCAACTTTTGTGGAATGAATGGTTGAACAAAGGAATTTGCTTGAAGGAACATCAAGCAACTCTATCCTGTATCCGCATTTAATAACAGAAAGGGCACAGCTGTCTGTAGTAGTATTCTGCCATTCCGAACTGAATATCAGAAGTCTGCCACCTACAGGAATGGCGTCATAATCTATGCTCTTTATTCTCTACATAAATAAATTTTCCCTTTGTCTTGAAAAGAAAATGGTCATCTTTTATTTTTCTTATATAAAAACCTATGAAAGGAATCTCTGTAAGAGTGTTTGTTTCTGTTGAAGCGCGGTTTATTCCATGAATTTCTCTTCCTTTCTTCAGGCAAGGATTTTTTACCTTTCGCCATATGCTTTAGTATGTCATCCTGTTGAGACACAAACAGTCAAAGGGGTGCTCACACAAAGAATTCTTAGAAGCAAAGTCATTGTACGAGCTTCTGAGCCATACTGCTTGTCTGGTTACAATAGAAAGCCCCATCATTTACACTGAAAGCTTCAGTGCCTTTGATGAAGAGTCGGACAGAAAATCATCAGCCATCTTGATATTTCTCAAAAGTTTAACAGTTCCTGAATCTTCCCTGGATTAACCCATATTAAGTGTTTATAAAGTATCCAGCCAGCATCTTTGGGCTTTAGCCACTGAAGTACCTAAAATGAGCGCCTTACTCTGGACCGCTGCAGTTCCATTCCCTTAGTATCCGCTGCAGCACAGATGGGTGAATAGGGAAAGATTTAAGCTTTCTATTTAACGGTTTCCTGAAGAAGATTCTCCCAAATCCATAAGGCTATAAACTTATTTGATGAGTTTATGCAGATACTGTTCTTGAAAGCAAATTCCTAGTCAGAGGAATCACTAGACTCTACAGAAGAATATTCATTAGATACGGTTTCAGAGCTCAATTCTGGAACCTCCAAACATTCCATCTTTCTTTATAGAAGGAGGAGATAAAACGGATTCAGATCTCTGTTTAGTGTCTGATAGAACAGAAGACTTTGCAAATAGCATAGTGGCTTCCTTTATGTCAACAAACGTTTGCTGCAAGCTATTCTGGAACCATGTCATTAAGGAGGAAACTTCAGCCTTTTTTGCTTCATCTGAAGCCTCTTAAGAGCAAATGCCACATGTTTTCTTCTTATAACCATCTGGCAAAGGCTGGGAACCAGTGGAACACATTAAATGCTTTGTTTTAGCTATACATTTCTCCTTTTCTCCAGGGTTATCCATCTGCTCTAGGTTAGAAATACAGGTGAAAAATAGAGAAGAGAAAAAAACATATATACAGTTGCAAGAAAAAGTATGTGAACCCTTTGGAATGATATGGATTTCTGCACAAATTGGTCATAAAATGTGATCTGATCATCATCTAGCTCACAATAGACAATCACAGTCTGCTTAAACTAATAACACACAAAGAATGAAATGTTGCCATGTTTTTCTTGAACACACCGTGTAAACATTCACAGTGCAGGTGGAAAAAGTATGTGAACCCTTGGATTTAACAACTGGTTGAACCTCCTTTGGCAGCAATAACCTCAACCAAACGTTTCCTGTAGTTGCAGATCAGACGTGCACAATGGTCAGGAGTAATTCTTGACCATTCCTCTTTACAGAACTGTTTCAGTTCAGCAATATTCTTGGGATGTCTGGTGTGAATCGCTTTCTTGAGGTCATGCCACAGCATCTTAATCGGGTTGAGGTCAGGACTCTGACTGGGCCACTTCAGAAGGTGTATTTTCTTCTGTTTAAGCCATTCTGTTGTTGATTTACTTCTATGCTTTGGGTCATTGTCCTGTTGCAACGCCCATCTTCTGTTGAGCTTCAGCTGGTAGACAGATGGCCTTAAGTTCTCCTGCAAAATGTCTTGATAAACTTGGGAATTCATTTTTCCTTCGATGATAGCAATCCGTCCAGGCCCTGATGCAGCAAAACAGCCCCAAACCATGATGCCCCCACCACCATACTTTACAGTTGGGATGAGGTTTTGATGTTGGTGTGCTGTGCCTTTTTTTTGCCACACATAGTGTTGTGTGTTTCTTCCAAACAACTCAACTTTGATTTCATCTGTCCACAGAATATTTGGCCAATACTGCTGTGGAACATCCAGGTGGTCTTGTGCAAACTGTAAAAGTGCAGCAATGTTTTGTTTGGACAGCAGTGGCTTCCTCTGTGGTATCCTCCCATGAAATCTATTCTTGTTTAGTGTTTTACATATTGTAGATTCGCTAACAGGGATGTTAGCATTTGCCAGTGACTTTTGTAAGTCTTTAGCTGACACTCTAGGATTCTTCTTCACCTCATTGAGCAGTCTGCGCTGTGCTCTTGCAGTCATCTTTACAGGACGGCCACTCCTAGGGAGAGTAGCAGCAGTGCTAAACTTTCTCCATTTATAGACAATTTGTCCTACTGTGGACTGATGAACAGCAAGGCTTTTGGAGATACTTTTATATCCCTTTCCAGCTTTATGCAAGTCAACAATTCTTAATCGTAGGTCTTCTGAGAGCTCTTTTGTGCGAGGCATCATTCACATCAGGCAATGCTTCTTGTGAAAAGCAAACCCAGAACTGGTGTGTGTTTTATATAGTGCAGGGCAGCTGTAACCAACACCTCCAATCTCATCTCATTGATTGGACTCCAGTTGGCTGACATCTCACTCCAATTAGCTCTTGGAGATGTCATTAGTATAGGGGTTCACATACTTTTTCCACCTGCACTGTGAATGTTTACATGGTGTGTTTAATAGAAACATGGCAACATTTCATTCTTTGTGTGTTATTAGTTTAAGCAGGCTGTGATTGTCTATTGTATTGACTTAGATAATGATCAGATCACATTTTATGACCAATTTGTGCAGAAATCCATATCATTCCAAAGGGTTTACATACTTTTTCTTGCAACTGTAAGTCCCTGTATAAACGGCTGCAATGGAGTCTCCTATCTCCTAGTAAATATAGGTTAGCCCTAACTTAACCCCCTGGAGCATCCTCACAATAAAAACACAAGTGGTGTTCAAGCTTATGCATAGTGAATAAAGCGCTAAGTGAAGAAGTTAATAAAGTCCCGACGCAAGTTTCAAACTTAAAGCCTTGAGTTTTAAATGGTGATCGATCCCACCTTCATCATGCTTCCACCTATTGCGTCTCATGTTCCATCCCCCAAAATGACATCATCTAGGTGGGCGGATCTTGCAAGTTTAACCTTGCGTGGTAGTTCCCGTTAAGGATCTGCGATAAATGATGGCAATTCTTAGAGGAGTGGGTTTAAATAGACGGACAACAGACGGACAGTGTGAACTTCAATGGAAGTAAAGGATAGGGCAGGGGCAGGGAGGTTGAAAGGAGAGAAGGATGCCTATACCACCACCTTTACAGTTGTTTGGTCTAGGAGTGTGGGAGAATTATAGCCCAGCATAACCTCAGGAAGCAGGAGTAAAAGTATTGGAGGGGGACAGCCAGGTCTCAGTGAGTGCAAGAAGTGTGAAAAAATTTGAGATGAAGAGGTAGTGTGTGGCTGTTGATTTTATATTGCTATGTTTATGGTACTGCCTCTGAAAGCCCCCCGTTACATGTATCTTAACCATGTCTTCAGAACTTCCTCCTGATCTAGGTGGGTCCTTAATGGTCTACTTACTGCAAGCCTGATTTCTCTTTTAGCTTCCTGACCTAATAGTCACCTTCAGTCCGTCAGTATATTTATACTGGCAGACATTTTGTGTTAAGACAGAAATTAAAAACGTATACTGTAAGTCACCATCAGAACAGAGGTGACTCCATTTTGTATCACAATGCAAAGACAGAAACATTTTTACTTCTGTGTAACTCAATTCATTCAAGCCTGAGCTAAGGAATAGTACTAAGTTAATAATATAGAATATTCATGGATATATTATAAATGAAGAAATGTCATGTTATTTACGAACGTTAGTGCAATATGTGTAATAGACATGTATAAATAATATTACTATGTGCTACACACAGGATTACCAATGACAGATAACACTAAGTAATTACTTTCTAAAAACTAATGGAATCTTACAATGTTCCATTGTAAGGAACGGGGGAAATTAAGGCTACAGGTGTCAAATTCTAATTTTATCACAGCAAAACCAAACGCTCTGTCTGGAAAACGAAAAGAAAATGCTTTGAAGTGACATGTCTTTGATGGACGGTTATCCATAAAGATAACCAAGATGACGTCAAACGCATCACGAAATTCAGTTAACCCATTATACAAAAAGGTAAATGGACCCCCTGACAAGGATTTACTGTGATGTAATTGCGCCATCTACTGACTAAAATCTAGATGACAGGCTGTAGGGAAGACATGCCCACAGTTCGCTATTGGTCACTATAAACTAGTGATGTATAGAGAGGAGAACTTCTCCTTTAAAATTAAGGACAAAGGAGAGAGAGGGAACACTCTTAGACTCTCACAACTCAGACTCAGATACACTCTCACTCTGAGGATGGACTCACACCTAAGATCTGACATCTGGAGCCAAAGCTGGACATACCTAATTCTATATATTTTTTCCAACTAACACAACTTCAAAACTCTGAAAACTTGTTTATTTTTCCCACAATTCTCATCATACTCGCATTCACCATTTATGGGATACATATCCGAGCCTGAAAATGAGAAATTCTACAACATAACTGGTAATTATGATGATTTTTAATTAATTTAATTAAAATTACTTAATTTTTACTAATAGCAGGAATGTATATCTGGATAAATGTTGGTCAGATTTCAATTATTAGAAATCATAATTAGCTAAGGAATATATTAATGGTAAAATTTGTCAAATGTTAGCATACCAAACTTTTATCCAGAGGTATTGACTTTTTCTGAAATTAAGGATAGTGAATCTTAATTAGGAAAGTTAAAATTCTGCAAACGTAAAATCTGGTTAGAATTATTCTTATTGGATGGACATAGGAATAGTAAATGATTTGGCATGAGAAATATTGTATTTGTAAAATTGCAATATAATCGGATATCTTGCCTATGATAATTGTAGCCAGCAGTGAAAGAGTTAATTCAGTGTGACGTGACTGTCAGCCAAAGTTTTTATTGCTTTACGCTGTGCTGCTGTGAGATGCTGCGTTCTGTGTTAAGTTGATTTCAAAGTGAAGTGTCCTATCGTAACTCTTGTTAAAAACTGCATACATATAACTGTCGCTATTTAGCTGTCTGTAATTGTGTTAAACCACTGCCATATTTTATACTTATGTTATACCTAAATATTCACTGATATTATCATGCATGTTAAATATTATTATTATTGTCACAATAAATTATATTTTTATAATTAAATTGTGATTAATGTGTGAGAGAAAAATCCTCTAATGAAAATTACTTCAGGATCTATGAGAATTAAAATAGTGGGTAATACTCAGCTTTAAATCATTAATCGGGGAAACAGTGCCAAGATATCAATATTTAATATCATAAAAATTATTAAATACATTTTTTATGAAAATATTATTTTTAATACTTATCCCCGCATAAATATCCTCACAAATCAGCTCTGTGTTTTGTGAGCAGATTTCTTTGGATAGTTAGTCACACATCACTTATCTATTGACTTAAAAAAAGAAATAAATCAGTAAGTGTTTAAACTAGAAATTGTATTCCTGTGTTAAGGATCTGCAAGCATGGGAAAAGCATAGGGCAGAGGAGGAGGTGCAAGCGAATCAGTTAATGTTTACTGTGATAGCAATGCAAAGGCTTCTCAGATTACCGCTAACCCAGTCTCCACTCCCAAAAAACGAAAGCGCATCAATTAAACTGTTAGTAGCTCCTCGGCAACACCCTGATTCCTCTCCTGCACCTGTCATTAAAAAGCCACTAGGTCTTCACTGAATACTACTTTTCCAGCTCATTGAGCAGGGCCCCCAATCCCTCTGTTACTGTGTGTACAACCCGTCTGATTAGAAATACTTGTCTGTTAGTCCACCCATTGTACAGGCAGCAGAATTAGTTAACGCTTTATAAATAATAATAATAAAGGCAAAAGCCTAGGCCCTGTGCTGTTGGCGGTAATTATTTGCACTGGAGTACTATAACCTTTACCCCCTAAGCTGGAAGAGCGCGTATCATGGCTTTAACATTCATATACAATTCTCCACACCACATGAAGCTTCAATTTCTACCTTATACAAGGTTTCACAAAACTAGAATTGTCTCTGTTTTCACCTGAACAACAGGTATCAGGATCAGACTAGCTTCATCTGTATGTGTCCAAACATTTGTCCTCAGAATGATAACACACCCCACCCAGAAACTTACCTTAGGAAAGTCAGGGAACACTCTGTGGCTACAGCTTTGGCTAGCAAGGTTTTCCCTGTTCCAGGGGGACCATACAGAAGTACCCCTGACCGTCGAAGACCAAGAGACAATAACTCAGGATGTTCCAGAGGTAGTTGCACCGTATCAAGGAGCTGGCGCTTAACATTATGCAGCCCTCCCACATCCTTCCAATGCACACATGGGACCTGACAGAGACAAGAAATAATACTTACATATCAGAATAGACAAGAAGGCCCTGACTGAAAGATAGAAGCTTTAACTGACACGTCGGTCCACCCCCTTAGCAGATTGACAAGCTCCTGTCTGTCTTTGGGGGGGCAGGGTGTCTGTACCCCTCTAGCAGGGTGACATGACTCCTGTCTGTGTCTGGGGGGAGGTCTGTACCCACCTAGCAGGCAGACAAGGCTCCTGTCTGTCTGTGGGGCGCAGAATGTCTGTACTCCCCTAGCAAGGTGACAAGGCTCCTGTCTGTCTCTGGGGCAAAGGATGTCTGTACTCCCCTAGCAAGGTGACAAGGCTCCTGTCTGTCTTTGGGGGGGCAGGGTGTCTGTACCCCTCTAGCAGGGTGACATGACTCCTGTCTGTCTCTGGGGGGGGAGGTCTGTACCCACCTAGCAGGCAGACAAGGCTCCTGTCTGTCTCTGGGGCGCAGAATGTCTGTACTCCCCTAGCAAGGTGACAAGGCTCCTGTCTCTGGTGCGCAGGATGTCTGTACCACCCTAGCAAGGTGACAAGGCTCCTGTCTGTCTCTGGGGCCGGGGGGGTAGGGGAGGGGGGAGGAAGATGTCTGTACTCCCCTAGCAGGGTGACATGACTCCTGTCTCTCTCGGGGGGGGGAGGGGCGGCACCCACCCAGGTCTGCACCCACAAGGCTCCTGTCTGTCTCTGGGGCGCAGAATGTCTGTACTCCCCTAGCAAGGTGACAAGGCTCCTGTCTGTCTCTGGGGCAAAGGATGTCTGTACTCCCCTAGCAAGGTGACAAGGCTCCTGTCTTTGGGGGGAGGGGGGGGGTGTCTGTACCCCTCTAGCAAGGTGACAAGGCTCCTGTCTCTGAGCAGGATGTCTGTACCCCCTAGCATGGTGACAAGGCTCCTGTCTGTCTCAGGGGGTCAAGGTGTCTGTACTCCCCTAGCAGGGTGACATGACTCCTGTCTGTCTCTGGGGTGGAGGGGGTCTGCACCCACCCAGCAGGGTGACAAGGCTCCTGTCTGCCTCTGGGGCAAAGGATGTCTGTACTCCCCTAGCAAGGTGACAAGGCTCCTGTCTTTGGGGGGGGGGAGGGGCAGGGTGTCTGTACCCCTCTAGCAAGGTGACAAGGCTCCTGTCTCTGGGGCGCAGGATGTCTGTACCACCCTAGCAAGGTGACAAGGCTCCTGTCTGTCTCTGGGGGGGGGGAGATGTCTGTACTCCCCTAGCAGGGTGACATGACTCCTGTCTGTCTCTGGGGGGGTGGAGGGGGTCTGCACCCACCCAGCAGGGTGACAAGGCTCCTGTCTGCCTCTGGGGTGCAGGATGTCTGTACTACCCTAGCAGGGTGACAAGGCTCCTTTCTATCTCTGGGGCAAAGGATGTCTGTACTGCCATAGCAGGGTGACAAGGCTCGTGTCTGTCTCTGGGGGGTAGGGTGTCATCACTCCTGTCTGTCTCTGGGGGGCAGGATGTCTGTACCCACCTAGCAGGGAGACAAGGCTCCTGTCTGTCTCAGGGAGGCAGGATGTCTGTACCCCCCTAGCAGGGTGACAAGGCTCCTGTCTGTCTCTGGGGGGCAGGATGTCTGTACACCCCTAGCAGGGTGACAAGGCTCCTGTCTGTCTCTGGGGGGCAGGATGTCTGTACCACCCTAGCAAGGTGACAAGGCTACTGTCTGTCTTTGGGCGGGAAGGATGCCTGTAATAACCTAGCAGGGTGACAAGGCTCCTGTGTGTCACTGGGGGGCAGGATGTCTCTACTCCCCTAGCAGGGTGACAAAGCTCCTGTCTGTCTATTGGGGGCAGGATGTCTTTATCACCCTGGCAAGGTGACCAGGCTCCCGTCTGTCTCTGGGCATGAAGGAGGTCTGTACCCACCTAGCAGGGTGACATGACTCCTGTGTTCCTCAAAGGGGCAGGGTGTCTGTAATTTGCAAATACTTAATATACTTTTGAATCCATGTAGAAAAGCCCAAACTGTTACCTTGGGTGCCCCAACGGCTTGAGAATGAGATTCCTGCAACCAAGCAAGAGCTTCTTCAAAATCCTGAGAAATAATAGGAAATCCTGCCGCCAGGAGACTCTCTTCCTCTTCCTCTGTGACAGCGCTGTGGAAGGACAAAGGGCCACCGTTACCAGACATGGAAAAAGGACTCCTCTACCTACCTGAGCTCATCTATCTAGGTCTGATTTCTGTGTTTCAAAGAATATATGAAGGCACCAGGTGATGGCTTGCTATCACTAGAAATCATGCATTAAACAAACTCTGTAAAAAAAAAGCAGATCTGAAATAGTGAGCGTCTGAACAGGAGAATGTCTGACTTATGATATCCACCTGATACAAAATGAAAGCCATATTGTATCTCAAAGAGAAGACGATGTGCAGGGAGTTTAGTATGCTCCCGTAATTCCTAGTGTTCTCCCTAGGAATGACACAATATGCATCTCTTTCTGAGCCTTGCGTTGCAGATAGACATTTGTCCTCTCAAGTTCTCGATAACTCAAGAAAAGCCTTCACATGAATCAGTATTCAGAAATTGCATGTTCATTTACAAAGTAAACAAATCCTAAAAGGAACACTACAAGCACCACAGCCACTGCTGCCTTGGCACCGCTCTTCCTCCCAACGTAAGTAATCCAACGATTTTAGAGTGTTCCTTGCATAAGGTACTTACATTAAAGGACCACTATAGGCACCCAGACCACTTCAGCTCAATGAAATGGTCTGGGTGCCTCTAGTTTTAACCCTGCAGCTGTAAACATAGCAGTTCAGAGAAACTGCTATGTTTACACTGAGGGTTAATCCAGAGACAGCCACTAGAGGCGCTTCCGCGATTCTCACTGTGGAAATCACAGTGAGAAGACACTGGACGTCCGTAGGAAAGTATTGAATAATGCTTTCCTATGGGCGGTTTGAATGCAAGCGCATTCGTATCTGACATTTGCAGGGGGTGGAGAGTTCCCCAACACAGAGGGAGCCCGGCGCTGGAGAAAGGTAAGTGGCTGAAGGGGTTTTAACCCATTCAGCCCAGCGTGAGGGGGGCCCTTAGGGTGGAGTGGACCTAATGACCCTATAGTGCCAGGAAAACAAGTTTGTTTTCCTGGCACTATAGTGCTCCTTTAAAGAAATAATTTTTTTAATACTTCTTAATACTAAGTATATTATTCTTATATTTACCCCATAGCATTTATTTCATATAAACATGGTATATATAACATTTATATATTAGATAAGTAGCACTTATGAGCTTATTATAACTAGGCTCGGCCAAATTTGGTCAAATTAGCGCTCTGTTTTCAGGCCCTCTAATATAGGCCACTATGGCTCTCTTCAAGTATGATAGATATTACCGATGGATCTGACCAAGGTCATTCGTAGCTTATAGCGTTTAGGGGACAGAGATCCAATTTATTTTAAAAACTTTACTGATCCATATTCTGATTCCTTCTTCAATAGAGTGACTGCCGACATCAACAGAGTCCAACATTGAGAGAATGACTGCAGACATCAATAGAGTCCACCACTGAGAGAATGACTGCACTCCTCGATAGAGTCCAACACTGAGAGAATGTCTGCAGACATCAATAGAGTCCAACACTGAGAGAATTACTGCAGACATCAAGAGTCCAACATCGAGAGAATGACTGCAGACATCAATAGAATCAAACACTGAGAGAATAACTGCAGTCTTTGATAAAGTCCAACACTGAGAGAATGCAGACATCAATAGAGTCCAACACTGAGAGAATGACTGCACTCCTTGGTAGAGTCCAACACTCCTCGATACAGTCCGAAACTGAGAGAATGACTGCAGACATCAATAGAGTCAAACATGAGGGGCGTGGCCTGGACGAGCATGGTGCAGGACACACGATAAACGAGCTCTGCACCCATGACCGAATAAAATAGCGATTCTCAGCAAAATAACGGGGAGAGATGGTCCAGAACAAGAAGCCAAACACCCCAGGACTGACAGTGACCAATTCCCAGTGGCGCTACACTGGTCCGATGGATGACTTTGGCGCTACACCGTCGGACCTACGGGGCCTGCAACCTGCCGACAAAATGGCGCCCGCCTCTCCGGGCTCGAAGAGCGCGGGAGAGTCTCCAGCAGAGAGTTCACGGGCGAGTGACCTGGCACAGATGCGGGCAGAACTCGACGATTTTGACGAGGATGCTGTTTAAAGCTGATACAGGAACATTGGTGCAAGAGCTCAGAGCGGCGCTGAGGGAAGAACTAGCTGGCCTGCGAAGGACTTAACAACACTAGAACAGAGAGTGGAAGAAATGGAAATGGCGGCCCATGGCTGCGAGCAACAACACAAAGCAACAGAAGTAGCAGTCACTACACAGGGCAACATGTTAGTCACCCTCCGCAGACAGGTTGAAGATCTATAGAATAGAAGCAGATGCAAGAATGCCTACCAGAAACTGAGGCTGAACCTCTTCAGGACACGCTGACTGCTCTGTTTAAACAGTTGCTGGCAGCGGAGGCACCAGAAACTATCCTCATGGACCACGCGAACAGAGTCCTGGGGCCGGCGAGACAGGACGGCAGCCCCAGGGACGTGATATGCTGCATAACCACGCAGGACCTAAAAGATAAGATAATGGCCGCCACAAGAGACTCGACCTCCACATCGTTCCGTGTGAAGGAAATCTCCCTTATCAAGATCTATCAAGTCTAACGCTCAATGCCAGGAGAGCACTGTGACGGGTATATTGCGGGACAAGAGGATCCCATATCGCTGGGGCTTCCCCTTCAGCCTTCAGGCGAAGCAGGGGAACATGTGGATAATGGCCCGCTGGCCAGAAGAGGTACCAAGTTTCATGAGGATCCTTAATCTGCCACCTGTCTGAGTGAGGAACTGGATCCTCGAGAAAGCCATCGCTGCAAGACAAGACCCAATGAACCCAATGAGATCCGCTGACTCATCCGCTGAACGGACCGCACAGCCATATCAGAGAGAAGGGCCAAACGGCCCAGAAAAATAGAATTGTTGGAGCCAGGCTGGGTCGACAGAGGTCTGGTGAGTAGCAATTGACACCAGGGACATGAATACTCACATAGGCTGGGAAGTATTCAGAGGAATCAAGTTAATCAGGGGGCTTAGGCCTACTTTGGGGTCGCACAGGATCCTCTCTCAATAGAGACAATAGCCCACCAGAACTGAACTGCGGTCTACAGCAGTGACCTGATGGGGCTCACTAGCCGTGTCTCCACCATATGGGGTTGAATGGGGGTATAAGGGGGCACGTTATAAGCACAGGACTCCATCCCTGACACTTTTCCCTTTGGGAGGGAAAAGTTTCAGGGATGGAGCAAGCCACTGGGGAATATCTTTTGACTATCCACACATCACCGGAAGCACATGGACGACCTGATACAGAGGCTCCGAGCCTCTCTGGTAGCTGCGATGGGCCTGTTAGAGGCAGGAGGCCGACGTCGAGCCAACCATACCCGGGCTATAAACTCTGCGATATATATGCCTGATGCAGGTTGTAGTAATCAGGGGGTATAGGTGGAAGCTGGGAGCAAGAAGGGAGTCACTCGGGGCATTATGTATTGAGAAATTAATATTGGGATAGATGTTAACGCTATCATAACATAACTGCATGTAATAATGATACTTAGATGTGTGCCCGTTGCTCTGGGGGGGGGGGGGATAGCGGGTGGGCCAGAGATGCCACCGAGGAACAGTGAAGGATACAAGGGGTGGTGGGAACCAGGGAGGGCCTCACGCTCCAATGTGCCATAATAGAATAGACTGTAGCTGAAAATGTCCCTCACCACCTCGAGACAATACGAGCGCACATGTGGCCTCCCGACTAGCTGACCTTAGCTGGGGGAACATGAAATACTACACCCCGAGAAGACAGCAGGCCTAGCCCGACTACTCTAAACCCGGGGGCACTCCCTCTCGACCCGAGATCCCTGGAGTTCACCATGTCGACCCAAAGCCCGCGTCTAACCCCACGTCCCTGACGCATCTTCACGCCTACTGAACCCTTATGCCTCCCGTAGCAACTTGCCTGCCTCGGCCAGGGGGTTGGGACATGGAAGGTACTGTTTTTAACGTACTTACCTCCTGTGTTGGTGCTTCCCGGGACAGAAGCCCAGTGACGGACACCTCCTCAAAACTGGTACAGGAGGGCACGGACCACTCTTCTGGAGTGCCCCGCACAACGCCCTTGCCACAGGTGTAGAGTCACCACAAGCCCACACAGGGTTAGACACACAGATCTCACCTTCACTCTTACCCATCTGACTCTCCCAACACCACCGCCCTCTCCACCCTCCCTTTCCCCCCCCGGTGACCATGGGGTCAGGGTTTTCTTCCGCGCCTCTCCACATCTGGTCGAACAATGTCCAGGGCTTGAACGTGCCGGAACGGAGGTCGCATTTCCTACGCTCCCTCGGAGCAGCGAAGGTGTCCATCGCGTTCTTGCAAGAAACCCACTTCCGAGGAGAGGCGGTGTGACGAGACCAATCTCGCCACATTGCATTGGAGAAGCCTGGTTGCTCGCCTGCTGCCTTTGGACTATGGCCCCCTTTTAAAAGACATCTTTTTTTACCTGCAGAAAAGCTTCATTCGTGCTTTTCTGCCTGGGGTTCGGTAGATTTGTTTGAATGTGTTATACCCCAGATAGGAATCCCATGGAGCCCATTCGTATGAAACTGACTGTAAAGACTTTGGCTCCATGGCGATTAAACTGTATTCGTGTGGTCTGAGCGCCATTCGCTTAATAATGTGCGCTCAGACCTGAGCTATCTGGGGATATGTTACATGTCTGTGTTTTATGTATAAAAGGTGACTTTATGTATTTTAAAGTGTTTTGTGTCTTTTTGCAACCATGTGCTTAATGGAGTCTTGTGTCTGTCCTGGGAGATAATTGAATTACTTATCTCCAGGATAGAAGACTCTGAAACTGGTTTGGGCCAGAAAGCCATGCTTCATTTAGTCACAAAGGACTTTTTACTAACTTTTGAACCCCTTGTCTGATTTGTGCCATTTTTTAATATGTTGCTCCCCTGAATGGATTGATTGTTTTTTTTGTTTGTTTTTTTGTTTTTTTTTAAGATGGGCAGGCCTATGTGTCATGTGGTTTTGGAGACTGAACGCAATAAAGATGAATCTCCTCCCCAGCCTCTTATATTTGTTTCAAACTATTCCGATCAGACTACTCATAACCTTCTTCCAAGAGATGGACAAGGCCATCTCCAGGTTCATCTGGCAGTCCAGGGCTCCCAGACTGAGCAGGGCGCACCTCCGCATGCCAAAAGCACAAAGGGGCGTGGGACTTTATACTGGACTACTACAGAGCAACCCATTGTAGCGGATGGCACTGGGCTGTCCTGCAAATGTCTTCGAAATAATTGCATTCGGGTGATCTGCTGGTTTTCTATGTGTTTTAAAGCCTTGTATTCTTGTGATTGTTCGGTAGTTCCATTCCCTTAGTTTATTCGAATGAAACTACCGAACAACCAGACCTCCCCTGTGTGAAGTGTGTCCTCAATTACCCGTTGCAACATTGTTGCGAACTGGTAATTGAACAGTAAAGTAGCCGTCCTTTGTTCTCGGCGGCCATTTTAAAACTCCCGAACAGCGGTGTTTTGCCGTCGAGTGTCTGGAACTAAAATCGGACACTCGAGTAGGCGAACACCGCACGGCCCCTCGTTCGGTAGATAGAAAATACCGAACGAGGGGATTCAGGCGAACCCTCCCTAGCCTCTATAGCTAAAGGTTTTCGTGTATTTTATTCCCTTATGCCAGGACCGACCGCAGGGCCCATTCACATGGAACCGAATTCGGCTATCTCAGTTCGTGCGGTCGGTCATTTTATTCCCCCCATACTTTTCCCGAACCCCTGGTCTGATCTGGGTGATTTTTTGATATGTTGTTCACCCAGATCAGGGCTACCAGGGGATGTAGGATTTAAAGAGGTATCCCTACGTTTAGGGGTACATCCAGAAACGGGGGGAATTGGTGTACTGGATAAGGGGATTATGATGCTGGCTGAGGGGAGGAGATATGTGGGAGGTTACCAGGACAGGATTGGCTACTGTAATAATTACTGTAAATCCCTCCCTTGCAAGGGAGCATGCTTTATAAGGAGACTGTGATTAAAGGCTAGTCAGTTCTGCTCCCGAAACTGTGTGTCGTCCAGTTATTGGGATTGCTGTGGGGATATTGCTGTATTTTACTTGCTGGAAACCTTGCCTTTGGATTTATTATTTACTTGTTCCTGAGCCTCACTTGGATTACAAGCGGAGATAACCTGGGGAATATTGCATCTCCGCTACACCCATCTACATCAAGTAGTCGACTGGCACGTCACCAAAACCAGTAAGGCCTGGATAAACATGGAGAAGACACAAATGGACGGAACAGGCAGCAGTGTGGTTGGGCAACCCCCTGAGGGGCACGCGGACACGGAATAACCCGTTCATCGGAGCCACACTAGGAGTTTGGTACTCAATTAGGACCAAACTCATGCTAACCACCACCCCGGGACCACTGACACCGATAACACATAACCCTGATCTAGCAGGGGTTCTAACACCGCAGGACATCAGTGCATTTGCTGAAGCAGACTGGACCAGATACAAAAGTGGTGTACGGATGACTGTCTGAAGCAATTACCGGATCTTATGCTGGAGAAAGAGCCAAGGGGCCTCAATAGATTCAGATATTTCCAAATTAAGTCCTACTATCAATCCCCCGCAGGGCGCCACCTGTTCCATAGGCCCCTGATGGGGTTTGAGAGACCGTGCGTGGCGCGAAAGCCTATGTATCGAGGTGTATCAACTCTATATGCACTGCTCCAGACCTCAACACAATAGATACACTTGAAACACCCAAAGAGGTGGGAAGACGCCACGGGAATCGCACTCTCGGACCCTCAGTGGACTAAAATACACATATTGACCCACTAGAGCTCTATGTGCTCCAAATAACAAGAAATCAGCTATAAGCTACTGACAGGGTGGTATAGAACACAGGAGCGAATACAAAGAATGCTGCCGAAATGCTGCCGAAAGCTATGGACACCTGCTGGAGATGTGAGGCCTCCACATTTGGTGGACCTCCATATTTGGTGGACCTGCAGGAAAATCGCCCCATACTGGACACAAATCCATACGCAGATTAAGAATATACTAGCCTGTTACAATTGCCTCCGGTCTAGCAGGAGGTTGGATCGCTTGGATGTCCTGGTTCCCGAAATCAGAGAGTCGAACGAGAGTCCATTCGGTAAAAACCTGCAAGTGTAGAATATCCCACTAGCGATAGTAGCGCTAGTATTCCCGGATCCCTACGAGGCTGCGAGTTGAGGGTAAAAATTAACTGGCTTTACTGGCACACAAGCATGGCAATTTATGCAAGTCCCCAGGTGCAGGGACAGCCCCCTCTGGACCTGATGGGATACAGGTACAGTACAAGTATTCAACCAATCACCATACAGTGTCTCATTCAAACTAGTACCCGCCCAGCTTGGAGATATTGAAGCCAACGGTTATACAATCCAATTATCTCCAAGCGCCCAAAACGACCATGCTTTATTATGTCCCAGAAAACAGCATAAAAATATATAATTCAGGCATTATCCAGTGAATATAGTCCTTTCTACATATCGTTCGGTAGCTCCGCGTTGGATGAATTAGGTGTGCGAATAGCGCACAGTTACCACGAACAGAACAGGAGATCTCTACCGTATGAAATCCTGTTCGGTAGTTGGTTTCCAAGCCCTCGATGGCGGCCATGTTTTTGTGTCCGTCAATGGCCAGCGGGACCTCGCTGCTGTATTCATGGAGCGAAGGACGGGTACAGAATCATGCGAATCCCCGCTACCCGTCTGGTTGTCCCGTCCGTTCGTGGTACGAATGGAGCCCGCCCGGGAGAGGTACTTAACCTTCGGTTAACCGCAGACCGCAATGCCTGAGGGAAGGTTGATAAGCGGCACACTCCGCTCGCGGGGTGGCCGGCTATTCGGTACTTTGCGGGGTGACGGGGTTAAGTGGAGGCAAACACCTAGGGCTGGCTGGTCGGTCGTTCGCACCGACGAATGAGGCTTTATAATAGTTTGTCTGATCCGTTCGCCTGGTCTGAATGCTGTTAAATAGAGTCTCAATAAGCAGAAACAGGGAAAAAACAATATAACAAGTCTGTGTAACGGAGTCTTTGTAACATAGCCACTCCAGATGCTCCTTCACCACATCGTGATGCCTCTATCGAGGTATAAAAAAATTACTCACCATGCACCTCCTTAATGGGGCCAAACAGCTTATCCCACCCCACTGGTGGACCTCCCAAGTACCAACCCAACAACAATGGATGGAAAAGGTGGAGGAGATTCATGGCATGGAGCAGCTCACGGCCTCCCTACGGGGAATGACGGAACATTACCTACAGACCTGGAGACCATGGCTTGAATTTATCTCAGGGAAGACAGCAGAACACTTGCCTGGGACGAGATGGGAGGGAGAGACTGTACCCGCACCTGAACTACCTGGGTGTGTAACCAGGACAGGGCATGGGCGGCTGGAACAACGTGGGGGGTCGCGGGGCATCCCCGCCCCTGGAGCCCTCCAACCAACAACTTCCCTACCTCTCCTAATTCTTACAATTCCAGTTCCCTTGATCTCTCTCAGACCCGCTACACTCACACATAACACCCGCTGCACCCACACATAACACGCACCCCTCCTTTTTTTTTTCTCACGTGCCCTACACACGCCATGTGCACTACACATGGGATAGAATACGCCTGACACAGGGGCCGACTGGACAGGGTCTCTTGAGCAAAAGAGCGGGCGGGAATACAGAACGGAACTCCGGGCCCATAGAGAAAGGCTGCGGAGCTACTATAGGGAGGCATAACGGGCACATCGGCCAACTGGTCCAATAGACATCCAACCGACGTTACAGTCTTGCTCACGACAGAATCATACAGCATATGATGGAACAGGCGAAGATAGAAACAAACACCCTAGGATGGCTGCCTCCTGTACAAGATACTAAGACACATAACCCAGAGAAAATAAACTTAGGTGCCAACGTTCGCCACAACACCGGACATTAACCTAGCTACTGCCCAAAACAAGGACCTGGCCCAGATCAATATACCCACAAAACACTAACTAGAAGGGTAGTATAGGTTGGACAGTATGGCATAGGGGCACAAACACGCACTCCCTAATACAACACAAATAGAAATAGTTTAACCTCGGCGTAAGGGCAAGATAACCTAGACAGTCCAGATAGATGGACGATGTTAACTTGTTTATTTCTTGTGATGCATCGCAAATGGAGCCAACTGTGACACATTACCATGTTATGATCCTGTTCTCCTACATATACCTCTGAAATAATTGTCAACGCTGTTGAAGCACAAATGGTTTACATGCTTTTATAATGCCATATAAAAAAATTAAAAAATAAAGATTGTCAAAAAAAAAAATAGAGTCAAACATGAAGAGAATGACTGCAGACATCAACAGAGTCAAGCATTGAGAGAATGACTGCAGGCATCAATAGAGTCCAACACTGAGAGAATGACGGTAGACATCAATAGAGTCCAACACTGAGAGAATGACTGCACTCCTCGATGGAGTCTAACACTGAAAGAATGACTTCACTCCTCGATGGAGTCCAACACTGAGAGAATGACTGCAGACATCAATAGAGTCCAACACTGAAAGAATGCACTTCTCGATGGAGTCCAACACTGAAAGAATGACTGCAGTCCTCGATAGAGTCTTCTAACAGCTGTGGGATTCAAGCATTATCTCGCTCATCGTGACACATGATCGAGGGACCCGCGGTCTTGCCAGATCTTCTTTAAACGATAATGTTGTACTCTTGTGCGTGTGTAAATGCAGCAAAAAAAAAAAAGCGTGCCAGAAACCTGTAGAAGGAAGACGGCAGTGGCCATAACGGACAGCTTCAGGTAAGTAAACCTCTCTTTCATTGCACCCCCTGACCTCAGACCCTAACTGTAGATACCACGTTCAGAATTCTTTAGAACAAACATGTCAAAGTTGTGGCCCACAATGAATATATTTGCGGCCTACCTGCCCTGGGCCACTTTGTGCTGTGACTGCGACCAGCCGTAAGACAGGAAAGATATTTCCTGTCTGATTCTTGCCTTCCCTCCCACAGCCACTAAAGGGCAGAGAGGCTGTCTTTCTGCAGAGCAGGCCAGCCACTCCCCCTTCCCTCCTGCTCACAGTGCCAGAGGAGCATCTGGCCTACTTGAGCAGAGAAGAGCAGGGTGGGTCACTGATCTTAAGGTAGGAGAAGAGGGGCTTGTGGGACCTTCCTGTGTAGTGTGTAAAATTGGGGAGGAGGGCAATGTATTAATTTGGGGAGGGGGCAGTGTATTGATTTGATGGAGGGAGGGGGCCAGTGTATAAATTGAGGGAGCCAGTGTAGAGTGGTGGGGGTGGCAGTGTATTATTTTGAGGGAGAGGGTAGTGTATTCATTTTGGGAGGGAGGGGGAAGTGTATTAAATTGGGGAAGGGAGAGGGTAGTGTACTAATTTGGGGAAGGAAGTTGGGCTCTATATTATAGTGGTGGGGGAGGGCAGTGTATTAATTTGGGGAGGGAGTTCGGTTGTATATTATAGTGGTTGGGGGAGGGCTGTGTATTAATTTGGGAGGGAGGGGGGCAGTGTATTAAATTGGGGGAGGGAAAGGGCTGTATATTATAGTGGTGGGGGGAGGGCAGAGTATTAATTTGGGGAGGGAGGGGCAGTGTATAAAATTGGGAGGGAAGGGCAGTGTATTAATTTGGGGGGAGCAAGTGGGGCTGTATATTAAAATGGTGGGGGGCAGTGTATTAATTTGGGGGGAGCAAGTGGGGCTGTATATTAAAATGGTGGGGGGCAGTGTATTAATTTGGGGAGGGAGGGGGGCAGTGTATTAAATTGGGGGAAGGAGGAGGAAGTGTATTCAATTTGGGGATGGGGCAGTGTGTTCGAGTGGTGGGAGGAGGGGATAGTGTATTAAATTGGTGAAGGCAGAGTGTAGTGTATTAAATTAGAGTGGTGAGAGTGGGGGCAGTGTATTTGATTTGGGGTCACTGTTTTAGATTTGTGAGCAGTGTATTACCATGGGGGGAGGGGCAGTGTATTAGAATGGATTTTGGGGAAATGTGTTGGATTTGTGGGCAGTGTATTAGAATGGGGGGAGGGGGCAGTGTATCATATTGGGTCTGCATCGAGGTACTGAATGCTCCCCATGAAAATGCTGATTGGCCGTGCAACCGTGCCACACATCCATTATAGCCTCTCAATGCTTTCCTATGGGAAAGCATTAGATTGGCTGAGATCATCAAGTTTGAAAAAACACACTCATAGGACTTCAAAATTCACAAGATAGCGTAATTTGTTTTTCACAGCTGTGCAACAGCATACATTCACCATTTCATTCCCAAACTTTTCTTAATATGTCAAGGTAGTTGTCTGAAACAATGGTTATATGCAAATGCACTTCTCCGTAAAAGAAATTTGCTCTTTTGTTTACTTTGAAGCCCTACGAGCGTGAGGACGTCAGTTAGGCAACTGTTTTATATTGTACTTTTCTAAATAAACCTAAGTTCTATGAAAAAAATGTTTGCGGCCCACATAAACTTAGACATTGTTTATTTGGCCCGTGTTAGCGTTTGAGTTTGACATGTTTGCTTTAGGATATATGCAAAGACCACTGAAATTGACCAATCCACTTTAAAATACCAGTCCTCCCCAAATTATTATATTTTTTCGGGACCTCTGCCATAGCAACTCCGCTCTGCTCAACCAGATACCTCTGTTCATTTAGCTCAAAAAGAGTCCTAAAATATCCCTTCAAGAAATCCATTGATACAGGGAGGCTTGGATTTACCAAGTTTAAAGATTAGCAAAGAGCAGCCTTAACTGCTAAGGCAATTTCCTTCCAGTAACGAAGAGAGCCCCCCACAATAAGTATTGATAGTAAACTCCTTTTGCGCGCAATCTGCTCACTTATACAGAATCCTGCAAGCAATCTCCCCCAAAAAATAAATACATTTAAAAAAGAAAGCCAGATCTTCCATAACAAGTCAAGAGAAGGCGATAAATGCAAAATAAGGGGGAAAAGTGCAATTCTCACCACGAGCTCCTGACCCTGGCACAGGCGTTCTTTCCAGCTTTAGTCAGGAGAGCACAGAGGTCGCCCAATACAAAGCCCTGATAGCAAAAAAAACAAAACATATCATTACATGTCATAAACACACACACCATAACTACAACTACACCTGCAATACACACACCATAACCACAACTATACTGCATCATACGCACACCATAACCACGACTAGAACTGCATACCACCACTTACACTGCCACATTATAATACACGTCACCACTCACTGCCACATTATAATACACGACACCACTCACTGCCACATTATAATACACGACACCACTCACTGCCACATTATAATACACGACACCACTCACTGCCACATTATAATACACAACACCACTCACTGCCACATTATAATACACGACACCACTCACTGCCACATTATAATACACGACACCACTCACTGCCACATTATAATACATGTCACCACTCACTGTCACATTATAATACACACCACTCACTGCCACATTATAATACACACCACTCACTGCCACATTATAATACACGACACCACTCACTGCCACATTATAATACATGTACAATAAATGGTGTAACCAGTACCCTAGTGCTTCCCTTATGCACCAGATATAAGTAATACAATTAAAGAGACATGTACCAGTAAATACACCTCCCCAGCAAAACCGGAAGTGACGCAACGCTGGTACGAAATTGCAATCAGGTGAATGGTGAAGACAGGATTATATAAGAAGAATGAACAGGACATAAAGACAAGCACTGGAAGAAGGCTGTTTAGCCGAAACGCGTCTGCTTTGACTTTTGCACACCTGTTATTTGTTATTTTATGTGTATTTCCACACTCTGGGCTACTATATTAATAGGGGTAAGTGGAATTCCGATTTTGTTACATGTTTACTATTGCCTGTTTTGGGTTCCACCCCCATAGTGCCCTGAAGTGTATACATTTTTAAATATATATTTTTTTACAAAAAATATATTTTATACTTTCATTTGGAGTCTCATCTACCTGAATTATTTGGATCGTAAGCCAATATTTGGCACCCTTGAGCCTGATTTTCAGAGCCTGGGACAGCTCTGGATAATGTGAGTGAGAGTCATGCATCCACCTATCATTCATCAGTCACTATACAGTTTGCACTATGCTGTTTTTTATCTTTTTCTTGTTTTAGTGTATATTTCTAATTGAACACTACGCTCTGTTGCAATACTATCAAGCTTTGTACTGGTAATATTACCCATTTTTTTGTGACCACACCGGGGAGGTGTATTTACTGGTACATGTCTCTTTAATTGTATTACATTATAATATATGTCACCACTCACTGCCACATTATAATATAGGTCACCACTCACTGCCACATTATAATACAGGTCACCACTCACTGCCACATTATAATACATGTCACCACTCACTGCCACATTATAATACACAACACCAATCACTGCCACATTATAATACATGTCACCACTCACTGTCACATTATAATACATGTTCCACTCACTGCCACATTATAATACATGTCACCACTCACTGCCACATTATAATACATGTCACCACTCACTGTCACATTATAATATATGTCACCACTCACTGCCACATTATAATACATGTCACCACTCACTGCCACATTATAATACATGTCACCATTCACTGCCACATTATAATACATGTCACCACTCACTGCCACATTATAATACATGTCACCACTCACTGCCACATTATAATACACAACACCAATCACTGCCACATTATAATACATGTCACCACTCACGGTCACATTATAATACATGTTCCACTCACTGCCACATTATAATACATGTCACCACTCACTGCCACATTATAATACATGTCACCACTCACTGTCACATTATAATACATGTCACCACTCACTGCCACATTATAATATATGTCACCACTCACTGTCACATTATAATATATGTCACCACTCACTGCCACATTATAATACAGGTCACCACTCACTGTCACATTATAATACATGTCACCACTCACTGCCACATTATAATACATGTCACCACTCACTTTCACATTATAATACATGTCACCACTTACTGCCACATTATAATACATGTCACCACTCACTTTCACATTATAATACATGACACCACTTACTGCCACATTATAATACATGTTCCACTTACTGCCACATTATAATACATGTCACCACTTACTGCCACATTATAATACATGACACCACTTACTGCCACATTATAATACATGTTCCACTTACTGCCACATTATAATACATGTCACCACTTATACTGCCACATTATAATACATGTCACCACTTACTGCCACATTATAATACATGACACCACTTACTGCCACATTATAATACGTCACCACTTACTGTCACATTATAATACATGTCACCACTCACTGCCACATTATAATACATGTCACCACTCACTTTCACATTATAATACATGACACCACTTACTGCCACATTATAATACATGTTCCACTTACTGCCACATTATAATACATGTCACCACTTACTGCCACATTATAATACATGTCACCACTCACTTTCACATTATAATACATGACACCACTTACTGCCACATTATAATACATGTCACCACTCACTTTCACATTATAATACATGACACCACTTACTGCCACATTATAATACATGTTCCACTTACTGCCACATTATAATACATGTCACCACTTACACTGCCACATTATAATACATGACACCACTCACTGCCACATTATAATACACAACACCACTCACTTTCACATTATAATACATGTCACCACTTACTGCCACATTATAATACATGACACCACTTACTGCCACATTATAATACATGTCACCACTTACTGTCACATTATAATACATGTCACCACTCACTGCCACATTATAATACATGTCACCACTCACTTTCACATTATAATACATGACACCACTTACTGCCACATTATAATACATGTTCCACTTACTGCCACATTATAATACATGTCACCACTTACTGCCACATTATAATACATGTCACCACTCACTTTCACATTATAATACATGACACCACTTACTGCCACATTATAATACATGTCACCACTCACTTTCACATTATAATACATGACACCACTTACTGCCACATTATAATACATGTTCCACTTACTGCCACATTATAATACATGTCACCACTTACACTGCCACATTATAATACATGACACCACTCACTGCCACATTATAATACACAACACCACTCACTTTCACATTATAATACATGTCACCACTCACTGCCACATTATAATACATGTCACCACTTACACTGCCACATTATAATACATGTCACCACTTACTGCCACATTATAATACATGTCACCACTTACACTGCCACATTATAATACATGTCACCACTTATACTGCCACATTATAATACATGTCACCACTTACTGCAGTTCTTCGGGCCAAATGTCCAATGCTGAGATCTCGACTGAGAGGTAAGGGAGCAGTGAGAGCTGTGAGCATGGACAGACGTTGATCTTCTGAAGGAGAATCCAAGTGAACCTCATGGACAAAGCACGTCAGTACATCTAGAGGAATTTCATCCGGAAAGGAGGAGGTGGCAACAATCAGAACGGGCAGGTATCTGAAAGGCAAAATGGCATCAGTTTAAGGTTGAAATCCATCATGTAGTATTACTAGAGTAGGTGCTAAGAAGGGCATATCGATCACATTATAGGATATCACAAAACACAGTAAAAGAACACAACGGTAGATTGTAAAAAAAAAAAAAAAAGAACAGTTCATTGATGCGGTTCACAAAAAATCTAGGGACAGGAACTGAGATGGTACATCAACACGGGATCCATCATCAATTTTATTTAAAATCCCTGCTGAAGGAGATCTCAGTGTATATTATGCAGATCAGGTGGATAGACACAGAAGATTAGTTTGGTTCATCCAAGTTTGCCATAAAGTATCTGTGGCGAACCTATCCTCGTCATGGGCTCCTTGAGGAGCCTGCTATCCAATCTCCTGCCCCAGGATTACGGGCCATGCAAAATACAGTGAAAAAAAAAAAAAGGTTTGGTTTGTGCAATTTGGCTTATATTGTTCGGGAACCGAACAGTCGTACGAACCAGAGACCACTCGGGTGCTTGTTAAGCCTAATTGATACTTTGTAGCAACTTCCACTGCAGTGTTCGTTTGGGTGGCCGCATTTCCTATGAACGACCACGAGGTGGCGGCCATCTTGTTCCTGCGAAAGCATGCAGTGGTGTTTGGGCATAAATCTCATGGAACTAACATCGGACACAGAAACTCCCGAACACCAGTGGATTTCTATCATCACCTGCGTTTGGTTCTACCCCACTTAGAAAGGTACTGTTTGGGGGAAACTTTCCCACGAACAAGGGGAACAGGCTACACAAATAATTTAAAGGGTGGTCTGGGTGCCAGGTCCCTCAGGTTTTAACCCTTCAGTTTCAGAGAAACTGCTATTTTTACATAGCAGGGTTAATCCAACCTCTAGTGGTTGTCTTCCTGACAGCCGCTAGAGGTCCATCTGCGACGCTGGATGCAAAATCTGCATCCAGCGTGCAGAACGTCCATAGGAAAGCATTTAGAAATGCTTTCCAATGGACTGTTTGAATGCACGCATGGCACTTGCTGCACATGCGCATTCCGCTCCACTCGGGAGCTGAAGTCAGCGGGGGAGGAGAGGTCACCAGCGCCGAGGGAGCCTGGCACTGGATTAAGGTAAGCTGCTGAAGGGGTTTTTAACCCCTTCAGCGCCAAGGGAGGGGGACCCTGAGGGTGAGGGCACTATAGTGCCAGGAAAATGGATTTGTTTTCCTGACACTATGGTGATCCTTTAAGTATTCCTTTCGGTAATTTATGTACTCTTGTGCTACCGAAAAGAGACCAACCGTTAGCCCTGATTTCCTGGAACTGTTTTGGGCATAGGACCATGTGCATGGTCAGTCAAATAATTGACTTCCATGAAAATCCCGAACCCCTGAACCGATGTGGGAGATTGCTTTTGGATATGTTAGTCACCCAGACCGGGGCTATCAGAGAATGCAACTTTTGTGGGGTATTTTTGTGGTTTGTTAAATTGTATGTTTTTGTACCTGAGAGATAATTTAACTATGTGTTTGTGTGCTCAGGTAATTATCTCTCAGGCACAGGGGAGGAGTGTGTGCAATGTTTGCTTGTAACTAGTTCCCTCTTAAGGAAACCCTTGCATAAAAGGCTGTGTGTGGCTCCCATTAAACATCCATTCATGAAGTCTAGGCTCATGTTTGGGGGATTAGAGAGCTCTAATCACTACTCTGCTGGAAACAGGAGAGCTATAATCACTGCAGCACTTGGGATTTGGGAGACTATTAATATATATATATATATATATATATATATATATATATATATATTCAGCCAAAGTATAGGGGATATGCTACAATATCCATGGACACAGAAAAGAGTAGCTTAGACCAACACAGGACCAAAGAGTACATGGGTGTACATCCATCAGTAAAGGCCCCCATAAAAAGAATTAACCACTGTTCAAACATCATATTAGGATGTATTTTACTTTACTTGTCTAAAAACAGAAGCAAAACATTTACAATCACAGAGAAGCCCAATAAACCCCTGCTTCAAATTGTTCAGTGTTTTTTTTCCTGCTTCTCCTTTCTCAGTATGGCGGTCTGCCAAGGTATCACCGCCCAATTTTTCCCAATACAAGAACCCAAAATAACCAATATTCCATAATCCCCCACACATGAGCCATGAGTCAGGAACTGTACTAACACAATTATCTCCAGGGACAGAAAAGTATTACAATTTCTGAACACCCCAAAACTCCCCCCAACATAAATGGAAACCCTACAAAAGTCACATCATCGGATAGCTGGGATATGGGCGAACAAAATATCCCAAAATCACCCAGATCCGTTTGGTAGTTTTGGATCGCCATCGCGGGGAAGTTTTCACAGGTCTGCCACGAGGTTGAAGCCCAAAATAGTTCCAGGGAAGTTGTGGCAAGAGCCAATTTTCGTACGTGGGCTTTTTTACGAAAACCACACCATTAAGACGAAAGCAGATCAATAAAGAATGCTCCCTGTGTTTTGTAGCATAGATCTCCCGAACGCCGTTCGTGTAGGCGGGGAACAGGAACGGGCAGCAGGTACGGGAGTGCCTGGCCGAAATGAGTTCCAGACACTGGACGACCAAGTCCCGCTGCCTGCGTTCGGGAGGCAAGATGGCCACCATCCATTGTCCTGAACACGTGCATTTGCATGAACAAAATGTCGGCCACCTAGGGGAGCATTCAATTAGTTCATTCTCTTGTGGTTTTCATACATGATCCTTAATGTTCCATGTTCTAATGGGTCTCTGGGGTGGTCTCAGTTCAGGAACCAAACAAAATAAACTAGGGCACGAATCCAGAGAATGAAAAAGAGCCAAAAGTGATAGGGGTATTCCTTCACACTGCTCCCCCCTTGCTCACAGCTCCGGCAGACACTGTTGGACCCTTTTTGGGTCAACTTGGGGCTGTACGGACACAAATAACATAGTCAAGCCACCAGTTCGGTCTGGCGGGATAGCCCGTATATGGTGAAATCATATGGTTGTAGTGCTAGACTCCATCTCAGAACACGTTCATTATCTCAGTGACAAGAGTGAGGGTGCGGCCATAAAGGTAGGGAGTTTTTTCAGTGCCCACACTAGGGCTAAGCACTCTTTTTCAAATGGCCGCGTAACTAACCTCCTGAGGTAATAGCTTCTAGTTCAAATAGGCAACTGGGTGCTCGCCTCTGTCTTCGCCGACCTGGCTCAGAACTGCCCCCAGTTCAAACATCAAAGTGTTTGTAAGGGTCTGGGGCAGCCAGAACAGGAGCATTAACAAGGCCTTGTTTCAGGGATTGGAAGGCCGCCTCACATTCTGTGGACCACAGGACCTGTCTCAGTAGGTTCTTTTTGGTCAGGTCAGTGAGGGGTTTGGCCATGGTGCTATATTCTGGTAAAAAGTGACTATAGTAGCCGGCTGTTCCTAAGAAGGCCATGACTTGCGTCTTGGTACGGGGAGTGGGCCAGTTAGCAACGGCCTCGGTCTTAGCGGACTCTGGTATTTGCTTACACGGTGGCCAAATACTGCACCTCCACCATGCCAATGTGACACTTGTCAGGCTTCAAAGTTAAACCAGCTCCCCTAATTCTGTCTAACACTGTCCCTATGTGGTCTAGGTGAGCCTCCCAGGTGTCGCTATAGCTAGCAATGTCATCCAGGTATGCACAAGCATAATCCTGGAGACAATCTAGGAGGCGATCCACCATCCGTTGTAAAGTGGCTGGGGTGTACTTCATCCCAAACGGCATAACCCTGATCTGGTATAGGCCAAACAGTGTAACTAAGGCCGATTTGGGTATTGCCTCCTCGGCTAGGGGCATCGGCCAATAGCCTATACACAGGTCGATAGTGGTCAGATATCGTCCCTTAGCTATACGGTCCAACAATTCGTCTACCCTCGGCCTCGGGTAGGCGTCTGTAACCGTTTTATCGTTTAGTCTCCTGTAATCCACACAAAAACGTGTTGTATTATCCCATTTGGCACCAGGACTACAGGAGAAGCCCAAGGACTCTCGGAGTGTTCTATGACTGTTAGGCGGAGCATCTCTGCTATCTCCTTTCCGCATTCCTTCCCAGACTGCCTCGGGAATGAGGTATGGGGTTGTCTCAAGGGGGCCTGTCCTGGGGTGTCTACCTTGTGGGTCGCTAGAGGAGTATACCCAGGCTCCTGGGAGTAGGTGGCTTGTTTGGCCTCCAACAGTTGGATCGCCTGGGACTGCAGGAACGAGCCCAAGCTGGACCAACTCTATAGTCCCCTCACTAGGTCACCTCCTAACAGGTCGGGTAATGGTAGGGCATTGGGGTCCTTAGATCCCGGAGCGCACACGGCAGTCACCTCTTCCTCTCTACCTTTATACTCCTTGTGCCTTTCACATTCTCATTCTTGCAGCTGGCTATCGTGTACGTGGTGTCACACACCTGCCCAATAACCTTATAGGGTCCTTGCCAGGTTGCCTGTAGTTTATCTTACTGGACTGCAAAAAAAAAAAAGGGGCGCAAAAGTATACTGAGAACAGGCAGCAGCTGAAATAGCCTGCCCTTCGGTGGGTCCCCGCTCAGATCTTGTGCCACATCTCTGAAACATATAAGACTGGTCCGACCCATACAGGCAGTCCAGATCCGAAATGCCAGCAAGTTTCCTCTGCACGAGAGACACAGTAACCCCAGACGATCGTTTCAGCCATCATCAGTGAGGCATAGCTGAAATCTCTCTAGGCACCGTGAGCCTAGGGGTCCACGTTTGGATTACCCTTTAAACTTATGGAGAGCAAAAAACGTGGCGAAAGAGTATACTGAGAACGGGCAGCAGCTGAAATAGCCTGCCCTTCGGTGGGTCCCCGCTCAGTTCTCAAGCTGGTTTTAGCTCATCTTGTGCCATTACAGAGAGAACATCTCTGAAACATATCAGACTGGTCCCAGCCATACGGGCAGTACAGATCCGAAATGCCAGCAAGTTCCCTCTGCACGAGAGACACGGCAACCCAAGACGATCATTTCAGCCTTGTTAGGCATCATCAGTGAGGCATAGCTGATTTCTCTCTAGGCATCGTGAGCAAGGGGTCCACGTCTGGATTACCCTTTAAACTTATGAGTACCAATCCGACCCGAAAACTATGGGGCCTGGCTCTCCGTTCATACCGTACCCGTTGGCATTGCTAAGCCGCCTGGAGGTTCTCTCTCACCGTCTGTGCCAATGCCTCCATTCGGTCCATCTCCAACACATATGGCACAATCTGGGTCCCTGCAGTCTCTGTCACACCTTCCCAGTGTTCGGGGATAAGGTCTAGGGGCCCCTCGTTCGCCTCCAATACAATAGTTCAAAAGGTGAGAACCCAGTGGATTCCTGCAGCACTTCCCTGTAAGCAAAGAGGAGGTGGGGCAGGAATCGCTCACAGTCTCTGCAAGCGGCTATGAACGTCTTCAGCATTTGCTTAAGTGTCCCATTAAACCGCTCACAAAGACCGTTCGTCTGGGGGTGATACGGGGAGCTCATCAGGGGTTTTATCCCGCAGACCTTCCATAACTGATGGGCCACTTCAGCAGTGAACTGAGTACCCTGGTCAGAGAGAATCTCCCGGGGAAATCCGACTCGGGAGAATATCTTCACCAGAGGGTCAGCCACAGCCTCTGGGTATCGAGCATAGTCCACTACAGTAAGTATATAGCGCTTACCAGAGCGACTAGCTTGGGCCAATGGTCCTATTAGGTCCACTGCTACCCGTCTAAATGGTTCTTCAATTATAGGCATAGGGACCATTTTAGCCTTGGTCTCCTCTTTTGCCTACTCGTTGGCACACCTCACAGGTTTGGCAATACCATCGGACATCACTGGATACCCCAGGCCAGAAAAAGTTCTGAGTTGCCCGGTATGATGTCTGGCAGATTCCCAAAATGTCCAGCCAGGGGCACGTCGTGCCCGACCCTCAACAACTCCAGCCAGTATTTCCGAGGGACTACCAGCTGGCGTTTTTGTGTTGGTCCTGGAGCGTTAACCCGGGAGTCGGTGACTCTGTATAGCCTGCAACCTTACCACACAAACTGTTCCCCCCTAATCCCCTCTGGTCTGACACCGCTCTCTCCCTATACTTTTGCAAAGTGGGGTCTCCCGCTACCTCATTCCCAAAATCCTCAGGGGTATCCAAGGGTGTGGGCTCTACCGTCAAAGTCGGGGAAGTGGGGCTCACCTGGGTCTAGGTGGAATGTGGGTGGCCCTCTGCAGTGCAGCTCTGGGCCCTGGCGGTCACGACTTGTACATCCTGTTGGGTGGATGGTATAAAGGCCGATGTCAGTGGCCCCAAATTGTTGCAAAGCAATACGTAAGCGGGTGGGTCTTTCATGACCCCAACATTTAGGGTACCAGCTCATTGTTGTTGAGCAAGTGTCGTGGCCCCGGGGTCTCGGAGGCCATGAGCAGTTTTGCCGTTAATTAGTACAAACATGCGGTGATGCTTCCGGTTGTCTGTGTTGGCAGCCTGTACCGGGTCGGCCTCATAGTGGAATCCAGGGGTTCTTCCCGAATCATCTTTCGGGCTTCCCAGGAGGTGGGCACAGGGTAATCCACGCAGTGTGAAGCTGCCTGCCGGTTGGGGATCCCTGGTTGGGTCCAGTTGGATCTGGATTGTTCCAGGGGACAATTTTTGCGGTAGTGTCCCACTTGTTTGCAACGGTAGCAGTGAGGACCGTTCGTCTGGGGTGGTCGATACCCTAATGCAGAGGGTCGTGGTGGAGGTTGTTGCCTGTGCGGGTGGGTCGCTAAGGAGAGGCTGGACCCTGGGTGAAGGATGGTCCAGCTTGCGGGCATCATTCATCCGCTAGCCAGGCCGCTAAGGGGTCTGCGGTCTGTTAACCACTCCTTGACGTCTGGTTGAACAAAGTTAAAAAATTGTTCCAATAGTAAGAGTTATAAGACATCTTCCAATGTGGTTGCTTGACAACCGGTAATCCAATGCGATGCAGCTCGGTGCATCCAGCAGGCCCACTCTGTGTATGAGTCTTTGTCGGTTTTTCGTATGATTTTTTGGTTATGTTTATATTTAAAATGTGCTGATTCTGAATATGTAATTTTTATGAAGATTGGATGTATGGTTTTAACGTTATAGTACATGTATAAAAACTGTATTTTCCCTGCCTGTGATAATTATGTTAACCATTGTGTAGCATAATTATATCACAGGCAGAGGGGGAGGATTTTTTGTGTAATTGCTGGGAGTGTTTTCTGTTATGTACGTGTTATTGGTTGGTCTGTAAAACCCTGTGGGTGGTCCTATGTAAGGAAAACCTGCATAAAAGAAGGTCCTTTTGGTGCCAATAAAACAGAATGACTTGACCCTCTAACTTGCAGCCTTGACTCATGTTCGTAGGGGACAGCTATAATCACTAGAGAGATTGCTATGCTCTTCATACTCCTGCTTCGCTCGACAGAAGGAAGAGGTTCACCTACTGGAACCTGGAGTGTGGTCGTAGGTCCAGGGTGGATAGCAGACGGCGAGATCCCATCCCAGCAGGGGCGGTTCGTGGAGTCTGCAGTGCTTATAGTGTCTACGGTGCTGATGATCCTTTGGTGAGCGCTAGAAGCATCCTTTCTACGGTCCAACTTCCAGCCAGCCTGGAGGCAACTGTAACATTTGTGCTCCCTCCTAGTGGAACACTCTGGCAGACACGGTCTGACCCCCTTTTCGGGGCAGACTAAGGCTGTCCAGACTGGTGGGTTAGGTGGGTTAGGCTGGACTGAGGTCTGTTTGTCGGGATAACCCGTCAGTGTTGCCATTCTGTTTTCTGGGTCTGTAGGTGATGGTAAAGTTAAAAGGTTGTAATGATAAGCTCCAACCTAAGAGTCTGCCGTTGTCCCCAGAGACCCGGTTTAGCCACACCAACGGGTTATGGTCAGTCACCAGAGTGAACTCTTATCCATACAAGTAGGGAGTCAGTTTCTTTAGAGCCCACACCAGGGCCAAACACTCCTTTTCCACTGCGGCATAGCTGACCTCGCGTGGCAGGAGCTTTCGGCTGATGTAGGCAATCGGGTGCTCCCCTCCATCTTCTCCTACTTGGCTGAGGACTGCCCCCAGCCCGAACATGGAAGCGTATGTATGAACAATAAAACGTTTGTTAGGGGCTGGGGCAGCCAAGACGGGAGCATTAACAAGAGCAGTTTTGAGGGCTTGAAAAGCAGTTTCACAGTGGGGAGACCACAGGACCTGTCGGGGAAGGTTTTTCGGGTTATGGTCAGTCGAACTAGAACTACCGGGGATGCCCAGGGACTATCGGAAGCCTCAATCACCCCTAGTCGGAGCATCTCCTCAATCTCCGTTTTCATCCCAGCCCAAACTGCCTCGGGGATTCGGTAGGGGGCCTGTCGTAGGGGTTGTTGCCCTGGAGTATCTACCTGTTGGGTAGTTAGGTGAGTGTACCCTGGTTCTTGTGAGAATGTAGCCAGTTTAGCGTGGAGTAGCTGCTCTCTCTCCGTGCCATTGAGTCGGTCCCCTATCTGGACCTGGGCTACTAGGTCTGTGTGGGCGTTCTTTTCCAGCAAGTCTGGGATGGGGAGACTGTCTGGGTCCTCATGAGGGGGAATGCCTCGGGTCTCTGTCATGTCCTCGGGTCTCTCTAGGTACTCCTTAAGCATATTAATGTGAAAGGTTTTTCTCAGGTTTTCGTCATGGCAACTGGCTATTATATATGTGGTGTCCCCCTTCTTTTCTACAATCTGGTAAGGACCTTGCCAGACGGCCTGCAGTTTGTCTGCCTTGACTGGTACCAGCACCTTCTGCCCTATGGTAAAGCTCCTTGCTCGTGCACACCGGTCGTACCATACCTTCTGTCTCCTCTGGGCTGACTGGAGATTAGCCTGGACAGACCTGGATAATTGCTCCATTCGGTCCCAGAGTTCCAACACGATGGGGACTCCGGTATTCTCGGTTTCCCCCTCCCAGTGCTCTCGATCAGGTTCAGGGGTCCCCGTACCTTGCGTCCGTAGAGCAACTCAAGAGGTGAGAATACGGTCGTTTCCTGGGGCACCTCCCGGTATGTGAACAGGAGGTGCGGTAGGAAGCATTCCCAATCCCTATATTCCCGAGTGAATGTTTTGAGCATCTGTTTGAGGGTCCCGTTGACCTGCTCACAGAGCCCATTAGTCTGGAGATGGTAGGCAGTGCTAAGGAGAGACTTAACCTTGCAGACATGCCATAGCTGCTGTGTTAATTCATAGTGCCTATGTCGGATAGGATTTCTTTGGGGAATCCAACCCAAGGGAACACCAACCGTAAAGTCCATTCACCCAAATCAGAAGGAAATCTCTAATACAGGTTTTTCAATATGTAATAAATGTCAAGGATGCAAAAATAACCCTCAACAAGAAAAAAGAAGAGTGACATTCACATCTATGGATGATGGGAAAGAATATAAGATTTGATCCAATATGAATTGCAACACTTCTGGGGTACTATATTTAGTTACGTGCCCATGTCTTAAACAATAAGTAGGGAGGACGAAAAGACAACTCAAGACGAGAATTTCAGAACATATACGGAATGTGAGAAAGGGCTTACTGACACACAACTTATCTAGGCATTTTAAAAAAATGTCATGGTGGAAACCCAAGAGGCCTAGGGTTTATGGCAATAGAAAAGGTAGAAACCAATTGGAGAGGTGGCGATTTAGAAAAGAATTTAGATAAAAAAGAAGCTAAATGGATTTTCACCCTCAATACCCTAGTACCAAAGGGTGTCAATGTGGATTTTGAGTTGAATGCCTTTTTATAAGAAATTAAACATATTAATATTTTTTATTGTGTTCAGGACTATTGTGAGGTTTTATTTTCTTCTGCCATACTTTACCATCTTTGCCTGATTGTTTTCTCCATTTTTTAATTTTTTTTTAATTTTTTAAAATTTTGTAAAATAATTTTTATTTTATTTTTTATTTTTTAATTATTACTATTATTCTTATTATGATTCATTGTGGATATATTAAATTATTTTACTGGTATAAACTTCTTTTGGAATGCTATCGATTGCTAATCTGTATATAACCGACATTTTAAGGCCCCCCTTTTTTACTGCAGAGCTTAAAAAGTATTTCTCAGAAAAAACTAAATGTTTTAAGTACATTTACTTCCTTTATTATACTTACTTTCTCCGATTTTTCACTGTCTTTTTCTGCTATTTTTGTATATGCTAATTAGTATTACATTACATATATTTTATCCTTCATCATTTCAGAATATGGACCCAAACAAGAAATTTTAATGCTACAATTGTTGTTGTTTTTATAGAAAGGTCCGAGGTCTTTGATTTAATAAGTATTGAAAACATGAATAATGAATTCACTCAGTTTATTTTTATTCATATCTTTATTTTTATACATTCACTTTTCATATGTGTGATGTATATATGTGATTTATGTAGTTGGGACATTTATTTATTTCTATTTGTATGTGTCCATGTATTGATATAAATATGATCCATCTCATATGTTTATTCTCATTTTAAATGTGGATCCCGATTTTATATGCAATTATAAATAAATTGATGACTTGTAGGAAATTGGGTATATATACACCAATATGGACTAAGGTTAAGACATGCCTTTAATGAAATAGGGCAGTACCCTATGAAACGCGTAAGGCTGTGAAATCCACACAAATGGATTGGAGAGAACAGATTTCTGGTAATCTACAGACGTCTTCATTCACAACACAACGTCATTCTGGAGGCTAACCTCTTGATGTGAGATCAGAGGTGAAGTGCCAAAGAAAGCGGACACTGTCCTCACCGGCTGCTGCAGAATCAACTTGGAAGGGGAATATCACCATCCTCAGCCATCCAGACGAACTGCTCAGGTTACGTTATCTTTTTACCTTCTCTCATTTTGGAATATCTTTGTGGAATATATTTTAACCAGTATTTTATGTTTCTATTAGAACTGTCTATTATTTTTGATGTGAATAAAGGTTTTATTTTTAACAAATATTTTCTACAAGTCATTTTGGATACACATGGACACATTTTAAAGTATCATTTGGGTACCAACACGGAATATTTTAATATTCATTCCGGCTGCTACAGTTGCGATTTTTTGGCAGCTGGCCTAGACTGCTGTTTGAAACTGTCAATTAGGCTGTTAGTTTGCGATACTAACAAGCCTAGATTTTATTACAACATTTGTATTTTTTTTTCCAAGACCTTCTTACATGAATGTAAATTGAATTCATAAAAACCTCATTTGATTCTGTAAAGGATATCCCGACAGGTCAGAGGTCATTTATGATACATGTTCAAGGACTATATGTGCTATAACTATTTGCTTTTCTGTTTGGACTGATCCCTTATGCATCTACAATTTGGACTTTTATACATAGCGATTATCTAGCAATTCATTTTTCTGCATGCGCTTAGCATTCTAGATTGTATTAATACTATATGTGCTAATACCGTTATTTACATTTTCCACCAATATATTTTATATTTCATTAGATATATGTTATAAGCTCCTGGATATCTTTTACTCTTATATTCATCAGGTGTGCCTTAGGATGGTCACCTCTCCTCCCTACCCGCTGACACACATTGCATGTGTTGCAATGTGTCCTAACGTCCGCGTGTACCCCAGGCCAGAAGAAAGTGTGGGTAATACGGTGTAGGGTGCGAGTTACAGCCAGGTGACCAGCTAAGGGAATATCATGCCCTATCCTTAGTATCTCCTGTCTGTACTTATACGGGACTACCAATTGCCGCCTATGCTGTCCCTTCTTTTCTGTCAGACGGTACAGTTTCCCCTTCTCCCATATGAATGTTTAGTTATCTAGCCCCCCTCCCCCAGATTCAGCTTTTTCCGTGTACTTCCGTAAGTCCAGATTTGGACTCGTTCTCAAAGGTGGCTGGGGTGTCCCAGGGTATGGGGTCTAAGGGGGCAGTCAGGGTCAGAGTGAGTCTTACATGTGGCTCCCGCACTGGTGAACGGTCTGGCTGGTTCCTGGCTTGTGCTCGGGTAGTCACTGGATGAGCATCGGGGGTATAGGATGGGGCATAAGCAGATGTCATAGGTCCCAAATCGTTGCCCAATAATACCTCTGCTGGCAAATTATCCATGATTCCCACGTTCACAGTCCCTTTTCCCGCCCCCCAATCCAGATGGACCTTGGATTTTGTATACACACGGGGCTCTGGCGGGCCAGGAAGATCCTGTAGGGTTATTGTAATTCCGGGGGGTTTGGTGGTGATTGTTGAGAGGGCAATTTGCCATGAGATGCCCTGGTTGCTTGCACCGGAAACAGGTTGGTCGTGGTCATTCTGTAGTGTGGCTACTGGGCGGTCCGGGGTGCCTGGTAGGTCTTGCATGTACCGGAGCCCTGAAGTTAGGTCGGGACGTTGTTCGGTAGTTCTTCTGGCTTTCGGTACAAATCGTCGGTCGGTAGTTGTTGCTTTCGTGTAACCGTGAATCACAATGTTCATCAGCTAAACTAGCGGCCTCTGTGAGGGTAGGGTGTCTACAATCACTAAGCCATTCCTTGAACTGTTGATCTAAGCCATTGTAAAAATGTTCCAAAAGAAATAATTGTAACACCTCCTCACCCGTTACGGCTTGGCATCCTTTCATCCAGTGATCGGTTGCTCTCCTATGAGCCCATTCGGTATGCGTATTGTTCGGCTTTTTCTTCGTGTTCCTAAATTGCCTGAGATAAGTATCTGGGGTTACTGCATACCGTTGTAACAAGGTGTGTTTAACCGAGTCACCTCCTCGGAAGATAGTGTCTGGAAAGCATCAAGGGCTCGGCCCGACAGTTTCCCCGATAATATGGTGGGACAGTCCTCGCTGGGTATTTGGTGGAGCGCACACTGCCTCTCAAAGTCGGCCAGATATTCGTCGTTCCCCATCTCATTCTCTAGGAATGATCGGAAAGCTGCATGGGGAATTTTTGGTTTCCCAGTCCTCTCTGCCGGGTTAATTGTCATCTCTGCAGCGGGGTTTTGCTGGGGTGTGCACAGGCTGAGCTCGTGTGCTCTGGCCTCTCAAATCTCCACACCTACTTGTGCCATGGTTTGCTGTATTAATTCCACGGTCGGGTTCGGGCCGAACCAGGAGAGCCTATCCCGGACAATCCTGTTCTTTTCTTCGCTAGCGGACATCGGAGCCTCCGTCATTGTCAGGCTTTGATCCAGTTCCGTCAGCTCTGCGATCAGCTCCCTCCGAGGTCGGTTGCTACCTCGGCTTTCTAGCAGATCCTTTAACGTGGTGCGTTTCAACTTGTCATAAGCACTCTCCATCCGCTCTGTACCTCTGTACCGAGGAATTCCAGGATGATCTCATCGCTGCCACCAAATGTTACGGTTACCTCCAAGCTAGCTGAAGGCCGGACCGCTTGGATGTCCTGGTTCCCGAGTGTGGAGAGAGAGTAGCGCCGTTCCGTTCAGCATACCATGAGAATCCTGCGAATATAAAGCAATCCCACTAGCTATGGTACAGCTAGGATACCCTTGTTCCCACAAAACGAGTCGAGGCTGCGATTTGAGGGTCAAAATGAACTGGCTTTAATGGCACACAGGCATCGCTATTTATGCAAAACCCCAGGTCCGGGGACAGCCCCCTCTGGACCTGATGGGATACAGGGACAATACAAACAGTTGACCAATGGCATTACACTGTATCGTTTGAAATGGTCACCACCCAGCTTGGAGATAATGACTCTACCGGTTATGGCAATTTAATTATCTCCAAGCGCCCAAAATACCACGTTTTATTGTAACATAAAAAACAGTGTAAAAATACATAACTATAACATTTTAGTAGATACATATTATATTCCACCATTCGTTGGATAGCCCAGATCTGAGCACGGCAGATAGGCGAATAGCGCTCAGATCTCACGAACAGTATAGCCAGTCTCTCCAATACAAAGTCCTTTCATGCCTTTTTGTCCCGGACACGAGATGGCGGCCATGTTTTCAGGCTGGTGAATAGAGAGCGGGACCTCGCTCTAAAACCCCTAGAGCGAGTAGCGGCTGAACAGTTCCGCGAACACCGCTCAGAGGATGGTTGTCCCAGCCCTTCGTGAGCCTAACAGAGACCGCAGACCCAACGTTCTAATTGGGGCCAAACGCCAGGATGTAGGTGGTCCTCGTTCGGGAGTCTTTCGGGAGTTTCAGTTCGGTGAATTATTACCTGAACGAGGCCACCTTGAGGCAGTCAATTAGGCTTGCGGTTAACCGCAGACCGCAGTTTCCCGGTGGTCAATTGAAAGCACACTCCGCTTGTAGGGTGGTCGATCGTTCGGTTGTTTTAAAGGTGAAAAAGGTTAAGTGGTGTATGCACGAATACATAGTCCTGACTGTTCGTGTAAGGCATTTTATACATTATAACTACCGAAACAGAGTATACGGTAAAATGAACAGGTTAATACCGTAACGATTTGTAGAGCGCCCGTAACAGAGGGGTATCTGCCATTGGAGACATCCTTCTTCCCGGCAAGGTGCTGTGCTGTAGTGGAGTGGTGATATCTCATCCGCTGGATCCTTGTAGAGAGAGCAGTGATTAAGCTGAGCAGGTTCCCTTTCAATAACGAGACGATGCTACGTTTTGGAGGGTTAAGCAGAACTGATTTAGTGACCACACAAGCAGTTTATTTTATGCAGGTTTTACAGTAAAGTTACCACCCACTGGACCTGGTGGGGCACTGACAATGGAAATACAGCAGCCAATCAGTTACAGATTTACAGTAAAAGCACACCCATTAATTATAGTACATTCCTCCCCTCTGTTTAGGAGATAATTGAGTTAATCGTTATATCAGCTTAATTATTTCCAAGCTAAAAAAATATACTTTTTCACATTTTCTATAACTCTAAAACTATGCATCCGATTTTAACAAAAGTTGCATTTTAATAACCAGTACATTCAGAGAAACAACATATCCAAATGGCTTGAATTGGACCGGTGGTTCGGGAGTTAGTAAAAAGGTGGATGCGACTGACCGCTCGCACATTTCCTTGCCCAAAGCAGTTCCACAGATTCAGTCTGTGCCGTCAGTCTATTCTCCCTTGACAATAAGTGTAAATTACACGCACAGAGCCGTTCGGGTCTACCATCAATGAATACAGTTTGTTCGTAGGATTATATTGCTGAAATAGCACTGTGTTCGTATGGTTCCAGTCGAACGCACGGAAGGTAGAAGTTCAGCAATGTTCGTGGAAAAAGGTAGGCGAAATTAGTTCCACGCAGACGACGACCAAACACTGCTGAGTGCGTTCGACTAAACAAAATGGCCGCAGCCACGTGTTCGTACAGACAAACGACGACCACCCTGTTAATCCATTAGAACGTTGGAGGTGTTTGCGGTTTTACAGGTCAAGAGGGTTAATTGGTGCCACACTCCTGCTCGGGGTGGTCGGTCATTCAACAGAATATTCGTATACGAACGGTTATGGCCAAATACATGATCAGTCATTTTAAGAGAATGCAAATAAACAAATGGTCTTTGTTCTTAGCTGCGTGCAGAAATTACAGGGACTGAAACAAGGGTTTAGTGCACACAGTTGGGCTGAGGCTTACAAGCAATAACAGGGGTTCTGTTATAGGCTACATTGTGTAGAGCGCACTGGCGTTCGAACTCTGCCAAGTAGCCGTAAATTTCCCCTTCTAATTCGCTGAAAGCTTTGAAAACACTAAGGGTACCTTTCGCGGTTTTGGGTTTAAGCTGGAACTGTTCGGTGATACTGCTGCAGTTTGTAGCGCCTCCAGCAGGCGTACTCTCAATTCGCCCCGTGCCCTTTTGTTGGCGTTTGCATCATCGATAATCTTTCTGATGATTTCGGGAGAAGGGTTTGACCCGAACTGTGCTAATCATCCCCTTATCGCCCTCAGCGTGCCCCTTTCGTTCGTACGAACAGCCGGGGTAGCCACAACCAAGTTCTCTCCATACAGCTCCATTAGTTCGCTGATGAGATGCTTGGCTTTATTGCTGGCAATGCCCCCATGATCCTCTAGTAGTTCCTTTAAAGTGTTGAGCTTAAGTTGGGTGTACCAGCCTACTATCTGCTGTACTCCAGTGTCAACCTTGGATTATAAATCCAGGAAAAAGGGACGATCCCGCCGCTTCCACCAAATGTGGCGATCTGCCAAGGTATCACCGCCATGGATACCCATTTTCCCAATACAAGAACCCACAATAATACACAAGGTAAAATAGCACCAATATTCCATAACCCCCCACACATGCGCTAGGAAAAGACTGTTTAATGGAATCACAGGCATCAAATTTATACAGTCAGTAAACTCCTCCTCTGAGATAATTGAGTCAGGAACTGTACTAACACAATTATCTCCAGGGACAGAAAAGTATCACAATTTCTGAACACCCCAAAAGTACCCCCAACATACATGGAAACCCCACAAAAGGGATCTGGGTGAACAAAATATCCAAAAATTACCCAGATCCGTTGGATAGTTTTGGATCGCCATCGCGGGGAAGTTTTGACCGGTCTGCCACAAGGTTGAAGCCCAAAATAGTTCCAGGGAAGTTGTGGCAAATCCGGTCTCCATTCGTGGGGTTTTGTACGAAAACCTAAAAAACACCAGCAAAGTTTATGGTATGTGTAGAAGCCCTATAAAGGCTGCTTTTAACTAAATGATTCTTTATACTTGGTATCCCTCTATAAATAATCCCCCCCCAAGAAGACCCCCAAGAAGACCAAGGATTATTTATAGAGGGATACCAAGTATAAAGAATCATTTAGTTAAAAGCAGCCTCAAACAGGAAAATCAAAGTAAAAACTTCCTTAATCAAGATGTAGGTTTTTTCCAATGTGGATACTGCTTGGCCTGCAGAACAACAGGAGCCTCCAAATTTGTTAAAAAAGAGTTGATAGGAAAGAATACACAACAAATATATAAAGTTAAACAACTTATAACTTGTCACACAACTTATTGTGTTTATGTCCTTACATGCCCATGCAACATGCACTATGTGGGTAAAACCACTAGACAAGTGCACGTTCACATTGAAGAGCATGTACGGAACATCAAAAGGGGATTTAAGGAACATCCTCTATCCTCACATTTTATCCATAAACATCAGGGGGATGTTACGAAACTACAGTTTATTGGAATGGAAAGAGTGAGTAGGAATTGGAGGGGTGAAAATTTGGATAATAAATTAGCGAGACAAGAGATGAGGTGGGTGTTTAAATTGAAATTGCTGTCCCCAAGGGGTCTAAACAGAGATTTTGAAGTTTGTCATTTCTTATAAACACCTCTCTGTAACTGTTTTTTTTTCTTTTTTTCTCTTTTTTTTGATTTTCTAAATTGGAGGGTATGTTGGAATTTTTTAACCCTTTACAATTTTTTATCATGAGATTTTATGTGTTTTTTCTTCCTTTTTTCCCCTCCTTCTAGAAGGTATTTCAATCGTTAGAGATATGGTCTGTACTCGATGTGATTGTTTACTGATGTTTGCACTTTATGAGAATATATGAGTTTATATGAAAATGCTTTTTATTAACTAATTGTGATATTTTGCCTATGAAAATTATTTGCATTGTCAAGATTTAGAAACAGGATGTCTAACCCTGTGTGTTTATTGTCGGAGGTGTCTTTGTAAAATGTTGTATAACTATCATTGCTATTGGGAAAACGCCATTGTTATATTTAACTTTTGGCTTTTTGATGAGTCAATGAGACTTCACTGGCCCTTTATGGACAAACATATTCAATAAAATAGTATCCCTTTAAGAGGTATGAAGGTGAATATCCCGTTAAAGGGGAGATCTGAATGCTTTTTACAGTATATGCATCCACACATACTGAATTGTATGAAGCAATGATACTCTACTACTACATATGCTATCTGTATGTGTATGAATATCATGTGAGGTGATGTTTTTATCTGTTTGCATAGTTCTTGTCTGGATAACATTAGACTTAGCAACTTGAAGATGCTGAATATTTGTTCATTTTTATACTGTATGAAATAGTAAGATCAGGTGGCCAGCCGAGCTACAGAGCGGTCGAGGTTTTACTGAGCTCCCGCTCCAGAAGTGCAAAACTGCCTATTTTGCCACAAAAGAGAGCAAACTGTAACGTTGCCAACACCTGAGGGACCCCCCCAAGAGAGAGTTGGGGCGCAAACACCGAAGATTGGCCCAAGCTGAGAGCAACAGTCACACAGATATCCGACTGTCCTTCACCAGACCACCGCCGCAGGCCCGACTAAACATGGCGCCCGTGGAAACACACAGCTCCAGCGACTCAGAGCGATCACTGGAGGAAGAGAGATCCCAAGCACCCAATTCCAGCAGCGGGATATACCAGACTCAGACAAATCCCCCTCCACCAAGGGAGATATCAAAAACCTCCGGCGGGACCTGAGGGAGGTATGGAAAGCCGACCTCGCTGGAGTACAGGAGGAGGTCGGAGGCCTGAACCGCCGTATGAGAGAAGTGGAGTGCAGGGAAGTGGAGAGGGGAGAGAGGCTGGACGATACCAGCTCCCGCCTAAACACACTCACCCAACAAGTACAGCGCCTCTCCCGCACAGTTACCTCCCTAGAGACACGGCACCGACGAAAAAACATCAGGATCCGGGAACACTGGTGGTACCACATGGGGACACAGTACACGTTCTTTCGGCCTCCGAGGACCACGCGGAGTTCCTGAGAGGCCTTGATCTGCCGGCACCACCTCCAGCGACACGGCAAGCAGTGACAGCCCAGTCGACCGCGAACCCCACAGTGAAAAAGAAACTAGCCGGAGACAATCAATAGAGTGGAAAGACCCTCCATAGGACTCTCCAAACCAGGGGTAATCTAGCCGTGATGGCAGGGAGGGGAGGCCAACTACCGCCCACAAGGGCACACCCGGGACTGATCTCTTGGACTTCCATGCGGCAAAACCTTACCTGCACTAACTGAGGGCTAAATGAGTGCTCCTAATTGCTTATGTATTCTATTCTTTATTCTTATTTTAATGTTTTGTGTTTTTTGTTTTTTTCTCTTTCCTCCCTCTGGTTTATTCACATGTAATGCCATGACTACCGTTATCAATGCTTTTACCCAGACTGGTTTTACTACTCAGACCCCCACCATGACTGAGTTTCACGGACAAGTAGAGACCCTTGGGACCATGTAGGTTTCACCAACACGCTTACAGTAAGGGGGGAACATGGACAGACGCAGACCACACCCACTATGTCGCACACGAAGACAAACCCAGGGACATATAGCACCGACACTTAATTAGCCAGGCCCCCATTGGAGGACAAGATAAGGATATTAGCCTCAGCCACCAACACCAGACAGACACCCAACCAGCTACAAATGATACGCCGGCAACCCAACCACCGTCCCAGAAGGGGGAGACAAAGGACGTAACTGTTTCTACCAATAACCCCCTCCCCCCCCCCTTTTTTTTTTCTCTCATAACTTAATATTGTTTCTCTACCACACTACTAAAATGACTTCTGTATATGGCTATAAGTTATCATACATATAGGTCCGTCTTCGGACAGGACACATGTTATTCTGTCAAACAACACTCATAACAGCGCAGCATAACACTTTATGACCATGTGTAATATCCTGCCCGCAATCGCTCTTGTGGTGATGCGGGAATATGTGAATCACATTTAATGCGCTACGAAAATGAAGAATAAAAAAAAAAAAAAGAAATAGTAAGATCAGTGTTTAAACTGATGTAAGAAGTTCAGCATGACTTGATATTTTTGAGCTTGTATATATGTGAGAAACTGGTGAGTTAAACACGATCGAGATAACCACGCCCCCCGACCAATAGATTAACAAGGGGGGAAGAGTATACTTTTATCCATTGTTTAACTATTATGTTTGATATGCTTTCTACCCATTATCATGTCTCTTGTGTTTTTTATCTTGATTCCTATTGCTGATCGTCTGTGGGGTGCCTTTTTGTTTTGTCCGGATGGCACCCCACAGACGATCAGCAATCCGCCGGTACAGGAGAAATCTCCCAGTGCGGGAAAGCCTGATTGTGGGTAAACGGATTTATACCGTAATACTCACCACCAAATCTAGTAAACAGTAACCTGCTATATATTTTGATAATGTTTGGCTTCACTGTTGTATCAATTAAGCAGTAATCTGCTGAACATATGTCAACTAAACAGTGAATTTAGGTGTATTTATGCTTTTATTTTTTTACTACTTTTTACAGTCTGTTATGTATTGATTATTATATTCTGTTTTTAACTGCTACTTGTGGCTATATTGTAATAAATTTTCATCCAGCCAATTAAGCTGATTTAATTCAGTATTTGTAGAATTTAACAATATTTACTGATGCAGATCAGTTCTATGATCCTTTTCATATATTTTTTTCCCATATATGCTGAGCTTGAATTGGGATATTAAGCAACAAGCAATATAAGTATAACATTTTTTTTCTTTTTACTTGATTGCATGTGGGAAAGGGGTTTTGTCCTTTAGCTCTAACATTGCTCCACTTCTTAACACTATAATTTATATTTCTTTTATGTGGTGAAGGGATCACTTTGAAGTGTGGTAGCAGGCAATTAAAGAGATACTGTGTAATACACAATTGTTAAATAACTCTACTTTACCCCTGTAGAACTGTGTATATTAAGTGCTCCAGTATTGTAAGTTTTTTATGTACTATCATCATAAAGCAGTGAGCCTGCTCTACTCTTGTAAGTACAATTTTATTGTCTTATTGAGAGCAATATTTGTTGCTATTTTATTCTCTTTTGAGCATCTGGATACCTACTGCTGTGGTCGTCCCTCATCATATCCTAAAAGTGGGAATTGTACCACAGTACGCGATACACGCTAGAGCTGGCCATAGCTCTTTTACATGTGAGTGTGACATCGCTAACTTGAATATACTCTTATACTGAGTTCTGACATATTGCACTATAAGTTTGCCTTGTCTTCTTCTATTTTACATACAGATACCAAAGAGATTTAGATCTACCACATCTCTCAAGCACAAAGAACTCAGCACATACAGCTGCACTTGCCTCTTTAGAAGAGGCACCTTTGTATGTGAGAACTTTCATTGTTGGAACGAGACTTTTCAGCACATTCTGTTTAATCACATATTATATCCTGCTACCGTAATTCTGATGTGGTGCAGCCCTTCTCTCTTTTTTCTTGTGCAACATTATTTTTGGGTTTAGAGGGATCCTCTTTTTTAGGGTTGCTGCCTTGTTTTTACCACTTTTGGTTATTCAGAGCTGACGCATCTATGTGTTTTTTTGTAAACATCCGTTAATCCATGTCCTTAGTCTGTTTGTCTTCAGCAAACTGTTTGCGGGCTTTCTTGTGCATCATCTTTAGGAGAGGTTTCCTTCTGGGACGAAAGCAATGCAGACCAATTTGATGCAGTGTGCGGCGTATGGTCAAAACAAAGCCAAAGTCAAAAAACAGAATAATATGATCAGGAACACACTCTCGGATAACCAGCAAAGGGAAACCACGACAGGGCACTGATCAAAAGGTAATTTTGGTTTAAATAACCATCCCAAAGCTGTAATTGGTTGTATGTGGCCTCTGACCCCATAATGTGCGTGCACATCCATGACGTGACGTCGCATAAGCACCATCCTTTATATGAGCAAAGGCTATTTCCCTATTAAAATCGGAACCGCAGCGGCCGGCGTCTCTAGTAACGCCACAGACGCTGGGGACCGAGATGGAAGGAGGTTGGGTAGTGATCTGCCGCGAGCAAGGTAAGTATTTGTTATTTCTGTCGGCGTGACTACTATGTTTCTGTGCGGCCACGCCGACAGAATTCTGCGGCACCGTGACATTTACATTGCAGCAGAGTGTCATTTTTTCAGTATTATCACATGAAAAGATATAAAAATATTTACAAACATGTGAGGGGGGTACTAACTTTTGTGAGATACTGTGTGTGTGTGTGTGATATATATATATATAGGTAGTAGTACCTGTGAGGCTCGTTTTCACCTAGGAGCAGGCTGCGGAAGGCTGCTATAACCCTACTATCTTCTCCTGACAGATCTCGTTCCCTTCCCAGGAGTTCCACATGACTTAACAGCAGGACACAAGGCCTTACATCTGAGGCACGGGAGAACACAGCTTTTATCCGGGACACACAGCCAGAGCTGCTTTCCCTACACAACTTTGCACACTCAACCTGTAGGAGACATAAAAAGGAGACTATGTGCAATGAAAGTAAATAAAGAGTCAAAACGAATTTCCATACAGAGTCTTGTAAAACAGAAAGCACAGCATACATTTTACTTACTGTAAATGTATTTTCCCCTAGATTAAAGTACTCACATATAGGTGGTTCCAGCCGCCTCTTTACAGAAGAGGCAGAGCACTGAAATCCAAAGCTTTGAAAAATGAGGGCTCTCTTCCAGTTCCCACACCCCAGTGTATAAACTGCTTCTATCCAAAGGGAACCCAGTAATATATAAACACACCAGTTTAATGCAAAAGTATCAAAAGTGTATTTAAGGGACAGGAACATGTACTGCTTATAAACACTTTCATGGGGCAGTATAGTCTTTACAATCTATGGTAATAGAATCAGAAGAAATCCTATTGTTATCACACTCACATTTCTCTGAGCCTGTCTTTATAACATGCTCAGTTAATTTAGCTTTGGTGTGATATTATAGCTTCAAATGAAGTTTTAGAGACGACTTGGTCCTCAGTAGAAAACAACAGGAGAGGCAAAACCAGTTAGGATAAAAATAAATAACATTTAATAAAAACAATAATAAAAACCTTACATTAAGGTAACTGGTGTGCCAATGTCCAGATTCACAATACACAGCAAGAACAACACTTTTCAACACTTTTCTTGGGTCTTCCTCAGATGCCATAGCTTTCTGTATGGCATTCCTACTTTTAAATCCTTTTTCGCACTAAACTCCGCCCCCATACTTCTTGCTAATAAGTGTTCCATTCAGCTATGCATTTTGTACCCTCGCGGCTGCCATCCCAGGGCTCACGATGGTAATGCCGGTCAACTAGCATCATTTCTGGTTCCAGCTTTCTTTACATGCGGGTGTGTTCCATTTCGATTGCGCGTGCGTTCCAGCGGCCATCTTTTATCGGAGAGATTAGTTCCACAGTTGAATTAAGTCCCTTTCTCATTTCACAGCAGTCCCATCTTTATATGGAGCATATCTACCACCTGCCTTTCCATTTAAAAAACAGGTCCATACTCCATATCAAGTAAGTGCAATGATACATAGAATAGAAACAAATAAAAATCAGAATAAAACAAAAAAGAATAAATATTTCAAAGAGAGAAAATAAGTAAATACATCACTTCTTTTAAGAAGGAGCACAGTATGAGAGGATATATCATAATAAATGATAAAAAATGATCTATAAAAATAATCCCTAAAAGTCTATAAAATATCTATAAAAAAATCATATAATCATGCACATCTATAAAATGGGAGTGAGCACAGGACTTATCTTTTTGTATCTGTATTCACTTTTTGTATCACACAGCTTTGTTACAATGCTGCCGTCCATCCCATGTGTTCCTATTGAGAGTTAATAAGTATATAGGGGTGTATATAAAAAATACCCCTTTCTGTCTCATTAGAGATATCTTTGCCAGAAGCTCAAGGAAGCGAGGTGAAGGGTCAGTGTAGGACCCGCTTAGGGGGGTCTGCCTTGACGTTGGCAGGGGGGCATTCCCTCCAATGGCCATTGGAGCAACTAAATGACCTCCATTTATCTAAATATACATAGGGATTAAGGAGAGAGTGCAGGTGTGGCGAAACCAACCTCGCCACTGTACACTGGAGAAGCCTGGTTGCTCTCCTGCTGCCTTTGGACTATGGCTCCATGTTAAAAGACATCTTTTTCCCTGCAGAAAAGACTTATTCGTGCTTTTCTGCCGGGTGTTCGGTAGATTTGTTTGAGTGTGTTGTACCCTAGATAGGAATCCCATGGAGCCCATTCGCATGAAACTGACTGTGTAAAGACTTTGCCTCCATGGCGTTTAAACTGTATTCGTGTGGTCTGAGCGCCATTCGCTTAATAATGTGCGCTCAGACCTGAGCTATCTGGGGATATGTAGAACGTATATGTTTTATGTACTGAATGTAACTGTAGGTAATTTTATGTCTTTTACTGTTTGTTTTCTGCCATGTGGTTAATGGAGTTTTGCCTCTGTCTTTGGAGATAATTGAATTACTTCTCAATTATCTCCAGAGCAGAGAGGAGGGATTGTGATGCATTGTGGGATGGTTGAAATGTGTAAGTCTGTGATTGGTCCTTTTACCCTTTGTGTCCCAGTCTCCCATTTGGTCCCCTAGGGGAGTGTCCACCAGGTGGGAGACCTGCATAAAAGCCGGGCAGTTAGCCCCAGTAAATCAGTTCCTGCTTAACCCTCAAAGTGAAGTGTCGTCTCATTATTGGGGGAGGATTTACTGTATGCTGTTAGAGACTGATTGCCAGGAGTGTAAGCCGCTTGGGGGCTTTTCCTGTTCGTCTGCTAGCAGCTATTCGTGTGTCTCCAGTTCGGGAGTTTTGAGTATTCCCTTGGTATGCAGTTCGGGAGTTTCGAGTATTCCCTTGGTTGCAGTTCGGGAGTTGGTGAATTTGTGGGTTTGCAGTTCAGGAGATTGGTGCTTGCAGTAGCTGTCGGTGCAGCTGAAAAAGGGGAATATCGCCTAAATGGTTTTTAACCTCTTTTGGGCAAAACGGTCCGTTACAATTGGTGGCAAGCGATGGGGTCATTTCCACAGCCCAGAAGGACAGCTATAATACAACAGCAGTTCCTGGATTACAAATTGAGGGCAACGCCAGTACCCGTACAGCGACCCTATCTACAAAAGAACCAACTTCAGCAGCGCAAGCATGGCACCCAGCTACACTCAGGAGCAGTATGACAGAGTTTACCATGCGGCTGGCTTTCTTTGGACCCAACCCCCCGGAGAAATACGTGCAGTTCGTGAGGAGACAGGTAGAAGAGTACCTGCAGGTCGGAGCAGGACGGACACATGAGTTGGCAGGTTGGGAGAGAACCCAGTGGCCGAGCAAGTTACAGAGAGAGAAGCGTGTCGTCCTTTCTCCCCAGCGGCAGTGTGTGTCCCAGGGAGTGGAAGGTGCCGTCCTTCCTCCCCAGCGGCAGGGTGTGTCCCAGGGAGCTGAAGGTGTCGTCCTTCCTCCCCAGCGGCAGTGTGCGTCCCAGGGAGCTGAAGGTGTCGTCCTTCCTCACCAGCGGCAGTGTGCGTCCCAGGGAGCTGAAGGTGTCGTCCTTCCTCCCCAGCGGCAGTGTGTGTCCCAGGGAGCTGAAGGTGCCGTCCTTCCTCCCCAGCAGCAGTGTGTATTACAGGGAGCTGAAGGTGTCGTCCTTCCTCCCCAGCGGCAGTGTGTGTCCCAGGGAGCTGAAGGTGTCGTCCTTCCTCCCCAGCGGCAGTGTGTGTCCCAGGGAACTGAAGGTGTCGTCCTTCCTCCCCAGCGGCAGTGTGTGTCCCAGGGAACTGAAGGTGTCGTCCTTCCTCCCCAGCGGCAGTGTGTGTCCCAGGGAGCTGAAGGTGTCGTCCTTCCTCCCCAGCGGCAGTGTGTGTCCCAGGGAGCTGAAGGTGCCGACCTTCCTCCCCAGCGGCAGTGTGTGTCCCAGGGAGCTGAAGGTGTCGTCCTTCCTCCCCAGCAGCAGTGTGTGTCCCAGGGAGCTGAAGGTGTCGTCCGTCCTCCCCAGCGGCCGTGTGTGTTCTTAGGAGAGGAGACAGTTGGTCCCTCTCCTCAGCAGTCAAGTGAGTCCCAGGGAGCCGAAGGTACCGTCCTCCCTCCCCAGCAGCAGGACAATATATTGAAAGGGGAGACAGTCGGTTCCCCTCTCCCCCAGCAGGGAGAGTGTCAGGGAGAAGAGCTTGTTGCCCCCTCTCCACAGCGGCAGCGTAGCCCACCAAGGAGAGACATTAAGCTCCCCACCGGCGCAGATGGGACCGTGGTCTCTGCGCCCAAGCTACAGGGAGTACGGACCGCCGGTCCGGCTCCCCAGCGGCAGAGTATTCTACCAGGAGGGGAGAATACTTCCCAGCGGCGGCCTAGCCCACCAAGGGGAGATGAGAAGCCCCACAACTGTGCAGATGGGACCGTGGTCTCTGCACTTACAGCACAGGGGGTAGGGACGGTCGGTTTTGCCCCCCAGCGACAGGGCTGTTTAGCCAAAGGGGAGACAGTCGGTCTTCCCCTCCAGCAACCAGGCTCCAACCAGACTACTCCCGTGGTAGTGCTGGCACCAGGACAGTGTACCGCTGGTCTCTGCCCACTCAGCAACCCACCCAGTCCGCTTACCAGTCACCCACACAGCCATGGTGAGGCCCCTGGACATGGACAACGTTTCCTCTACCCAGGTGTAGTAACCAGTTCTTGTGGGTGGGCTGTATTACTGATTGTGTTTTGTGGGTGGGCTGCTGGACTAACAAGGGCACTGACCGGCATGAGGTCAGATACCCTGTTAGTCTGATTGGTAAAGGGGAGAAGTGTGGCTAAACCAACCTCTCCACTGTACACTGGAGAAGCCTGGTTGCTCGCCTGCTGCCTTTGGACTATGGCCCCATGTTAAAAGACATCTTTTTTCCCTGTAGAAAATACCTATTTGTGCTTTTCTGCCGGGTGTTCGGTAGATTTGTTTGAGTGTGTTGTACCCCAGATAGGAATCCCATGGAGCCCATTCGCATGAAACTGACTGTGTAAAGACTTTGCCTCCATGGCGTTTAAACTGTATTCGTGTGGTCTGAGCGCCATTCGCTTAATAATGTGCGCTCAGACCTGAGCTATCTGGGGATATGTAGAACGTATATGTTTTATGTACTGAATGTAACTGTAGGTAATTTTATGTCTTTTACTGTTTGTTTTCTGCCATGTGGTTAATGGAGTTTTGCTTCTGTCTTTGGAGATAATTGAATTACTTCTCAATTATCTCCAGAGCAGAGAGGAGGGATTGTGATGCATTGTGGGATGGTTGAAATGTGTAAGTCTGTGATTGGTCCTTTTACCCTTTGTGTCCCAGTCTCCCATTTGGTCCCCTAGGGGAGTGTCCACCAGGTGGGAGACCTGCATAAAAGCCGGGCAGTTAGCCCCAGTAAATCAGTTCCTGCTTAACCCTCAAAGTGAAGTGTCGTCTCATTATTGGGGGAGGATTTACTGTATGCTGTTAGAGACTGATTGCCAGGAGTGTAAGCCGCTTGGGGGCTTTTCCTGTTCGTCTGCTAGCAGCTATTCGTGTGTCTCCAGTTCGGGAGTTTTGAGTATTCCCTTGGTATGCAGTTCGGGAGTTTCGAGTATTCCCTTGGTTGCAGTTCGGGAGTTGGTGAATTTGTGGGTTTGCAGTTCAGGAGATTGGTGCTTGCAATAGCTGTCGGTGCAGCTGAAAAAGGGGAATATCGCCTAAACGGTTTTTAACCTCTTTTGGGCAAAACGGTCCGTTACAGCAGGTAACTTTTTTTTTTTTGGTTTTTACTATATATTGGGCTGATGTGTACTATGGTCGTTGCTGCCGCCCAGGAGTGATGGGAGTGAGCGCAGGACTTATCTTTTTTTATTTGTATTCACATTTATAAAAGATTTAAATATAGTTACATAGATCAAAATCTATCTTCAAGCCATTTGGAGAGAGAGTTTCCATATCAAAGATACATTTTATCTCTGTTTTATTAATTATCTTCAAATAGTCGCCCCCTCTACACAGCTTTTTAAAACTCTATGGACCATCTTCCTTTTATGAATATGCTGTATGAATATAAGTGAGTGCTTCGACCCAAATATGCTGAATCTTTGGTGAGTCTTTGGTGACTGTTTTCATGGCTCCATTCTGAGAAAGTATGTTGCTGTATAATTCTCATCCAGGATTTTGACCATATGACTGCAGGAGTAGAAGCAGTTAATAGACCCAGCGATCACATGGCTACTCTCACTAAATAAAAATAATCACTCAGAGGAAAGGGTGAGCTAATCTAACAAATTCAAGGAAAAACACTGGGGTAAGCCCAAACAGAATAAACAAATAGAGCAAGAAAACTGCTCTCTCCACTGAAATTTATCATTTTTCATTAAAGAGTTTTTTTTCTATATGGTTGACGTCATTTGTCAAGGGTTAGCATTTTTCCCACGTCTATCTTATAATAAGATAAATTAGAAAACCTTTCTAGTTACTTCATTATAGTTCTCAAATAGTAAACTGGATTTGGGAAAATTATGTCATCGGCAAATAGTGACATTTTATATTCTTTCTTACTTAAGGTAAAACCCTTAATGCTATAGTTTTCTCTTATAGCTTGGACCATGCGCTCTAGTGATGGCACATACAAGAGTGGCACTAGGGGACAGCCATATCTTGTTCCATTGTGTATCTCAAAAAAAGGGCAATCTAATCCTGAATTTCAGCATTAGGTGATCCATGCAAACTCCATATGGCATCCAAAAAGGAGTTTCCAAATTTTTCCAGTGATTTTCTTTTGTTCCAACTAACCCTGTCAAAGTCTCTTTGTCCAATGACAGGGCCAGCATGGTATCATTCATTAAATAAGACATTAAAGGACCACCATAGTGCCAGGAAAACATACTCGTTTTCCTGGCACTATAGTGCCCTGAGGGTGCCCCCACCCTCAGGGTCCCCCTCCCGCCGGGCTCTGGGGAGAGGAAGGGGTTAAAATCTTACCTTTCTCCAGCTCTCCTCCTCCTCTCCTCCTCCATAGCGATGTCATCGGCTGAATGCGCATGCGCGACAGGAGCCGCGCGCACAGCCAGTTCATAGGAAAGCATTTACAATGCTTTCCTATGGATGCTGGCGTCTTCTCACTGCGATTTTCACAGTGAGAAGCACACAAGCGCCTCTAGCGGCTGTCAAGAGAAACTGCTATGTTTATTTAAAAAAGGGTTAATCCTAGATGGACCTGGCACCCAGACCACTTCATTAAGCTGAAGTGGTCTGGGTGCCAATAGTGGTCCTTTAAAGTTTTCCTAATGTTATCTTTACTAATTAGAAAATAATAATTGTAAAAATCTGCAAATGCTTCACCTATTTTGTTAACAATGAAACCTGATTGAGCACCATTTATTAGTTTAGAAATAACTAAAAAGAAGTAAGTAGAAGTATAGATCAGGGTGTTGCAGCGGATGTGATCTACTTGGATTTTGCCAAAGAATTTGAAACCGTTCCACACAATAGGTTAGTGATCTCCCCTCCCTCCGAGGAAATCTCTGCTACGTCATTACACACGTAGCTTGCATTCACCAATTAGGAATTGCCACGTTTGACCAATAGAAAGACGTCTCCTCACATTTAAACCAGATGCAGTGTACGACCGGTTCCCCTCTGACGAGCCAGGTCTGGTGAAATGCGTGCCTCAGGGGCCTATAGTGTGCTACTCTTATGATTTAGAGTCGAGCACATGGACTTGCGACCGCGCTACTGTGTTTAACTATTTATTTCTTCTTATTAGTATTTAGTATCCAGCAGCCAGTGGGACTAGAGATAGGTGCCCTCGAAGGCACAGGGGGATTATAGCCCTGGCATTTGCTTAGAGTCAGTTTGTCTTTATCAACTTTGCCTCACAGATGCAGTTTACATCGAGAGACCGATTGCAATAACCTAACATTAATAATCACTGTTAGACCTATTAACAGACGGCCTCCTCGTGAGGAATACATCAGGTCCGTTCAGTTACCTAGGTTCAGACTTATATATATCTTGAAACTGCAGTACGGACTGACAATCATTGTTAGACTTTATTTCCATCTTACCGCTTCTGTTATATTGTTGCAGAATCTGAGTGACTGTAGATGCCTATTATATCCTCCAAATTTCCGTCACAGGCTTGATCTTCTAGAGTTTCACTATCTTTTTCTAACTTTAGTGGTTACTAGAACATACCAGCTGGCATTTACTTTAAAAGTTATACTCTACAGTATCTTAGTGCCTTGAGAGGTACCTATAGTGCACGGCAGGTTTTATTATTTGGGTGCTAGCAGGCTTATTATGAACAAGGATTTTCTAGCCTGTACTCCTTTACGATACCTACCCAAGCTGTGTGCATCTACTTTGGATATAGTGACACTTTCTGCAAAGTGCCTCCAGGACAAATAGCGACCCTTTCATACCAAGCAATTAGAACTTTTATTAGGTTCCCCAGACTTTGGGCATTTGAATATACCAGCCAGCATTGACTTTTATAAGCCACACATATTAAGCCGCCGGTGGATCGTCTATCAGTCCCGCGGAGACTGATATTCATTCCAACAGTTTACCGACACTTGCAGTATCTTAGCACCTTGAGAGGCACTTTTAGTGCACGGCAGATTATATCATTTGGGCGATAGCAGGCTGCTATTAACAAGGATTTTCTAGCCTGTACTTTCTGTAAAGTGCCTCCAGGACCAATAGCGGCCTCTTCACACCAAGTAATTAGAACGTTTATAAGGTTCCCCAGACTTAGGCATTTACCATTAGTAGAGATATTATTGGATGATAGCCCGGCTGGCATTTGATACTATTATACTTTTTTGAAATCCTCATTAACAGATTCCATACCTTCGTGCCATTTGACTATTTGTCAGTGGCTGGCATTTGATACTATTATACTTTTTTGAAATCCTCATTAGCAGATTCCATACCTTCGTGCCATTTGACTATTTGACAGCATCATTGTACTATCTGTTTTTATACCAGTAGGTTACTCTTATTAGGGTAACAGTTTTTAGTACCTATTTCAGGTTCACTTTTTGTACATTAGCACGTTTGTTTTTTTCTGTATCACTATTATTTATAATAAAATTTATTTATTTTTCTTAAACTTTACCAGTCAAGTGCTTTGTCTTATAGTTATTTTTTTTTGTAGACTTAGACACTCATTCTTGAATTTAGAGTTTACTATCTACACTATTTAGGTACACTACCTTTGCTCCTTTACGCTTTAAATAGAATCTTTGTTTCAACATCAATACATTTTTTTTATTTTTTTTTACTCTCTTACACCACTTGTTTTTTCAAGGTGACAGTCTTATGGGTCCAACTTATTTAGTTTTTCTATTTTCTCAAGTTCTATATATAGTTGTAATTCTAATCCTCTCTTGCGTTTCTCTATGGAGCCAATTTTAGTGATATCCTCTAATAATTGCTTTAAAGGCCCACTGCAGCGGGCTCCGGGTAACCCGGCTATTTTACCTCTCAGACTGGAACCTTGTGTGATTATAACTCTTATTCCCCCAGTAACTAGACGAGACATAGTTCTGAGAGTCTTCTGGTTTGTTCAGGCCAAACATGCTCAATTTATACACAGACCCCAGCATGGGGTCTCCATACAAAAATATTACAAGCCATTCCCTGGCATCCCTGTGATAATTGAGTTAAGCAGCTGTAACTCAATTATCTCTCAGTTACAGGGAAACATACAAAACATACTCATAACTCCCCAAAATTCCCCTGAATATTTACAGGACCCCACAGGTCTTATATCTCCAGATAGCTCGGATCTGAGCACCCAAGTTGTCCAAATAGAGCTTCGATCCGTTTAGTGGAAGCGAATCGCCACCTGGGTAAAGCTCTGACCGGCTGGCCACGAGGTTGAAGCCCAAAACAGTTCCATAGAAAATGTGGCAAAAGCTGATCCAGATTCGGGAGTTCCTGTACAAATTCTGTTGAAGGTTTCCCTTTGCTTTCAGAGAGAAAATGCTCCTTCTAGTTGATGGCATCTTTCTCCCAAAGAGCGCTCTCCTAGCTGGTCTGGGCTTGGAGCAGGTAGCGGTAGAGTTTCCCCGATGTTTGCGAAGTCGTATATATATCCGAAAAGGGTTCCAGGTGCTCGACGACCAGGTCCCCATACCTGTGTTCAGGAGACAAAATGGCAGCCATTCCTTCAACCACGTGAGTTCATTTATGAGAAATGCCCACCCAGGGGAAGCACTAATTAAATGGTTCCCTTGCACTTAACACGTAATAGGGTGGTCCCTGTTCGGAAACTGAGCCAGGTAGATTCGGGTAGAATAACTCCCGAACATGGTGAGGTTTCTGTTAGTCTAAAATACGCTACATTCCACCACACACCCCAAACTGTTTTTTTGCAAGTTAGAATTTATAGGGTCCTCGATATAATTATTTTATATAGTATTTTATCTTTAATTTCCTTATTCTTCAACAAAAACTCATTAAGTCTCCAGTGTCTTCTCAAACTCCCCGAATACTAAGAATTTTCCTTCTTGCTCTATTTTCCATGGCAGCAAATCTTTCTTGCCTTGCCATAGATTTTTTTATTAAATTCTTTATTTATATCCTGTTTCACTACATCAAATCTGAGGGATTCAACTTTGTATTTTCTTGTAGTGTAATTTCTCTTTTTAATTCCTCCAGGTTTTTTTTGGTAATCTCTCCTTATTGTGTCTTGATGCTCCTTTAGTATTTTAATAAAGGAATTCTCTTGTTATCATTTCTTGATACATTATTATATTTTGTTGAGAATCTTGATTTATGCTTTTTAAGTAATTTGTGGAATCTATTTCCTCATTTCTTTGATCTAGTAGTGATATTCTTTTTGGCTTATTTTTCTGCGATCCTTCTGGCAAAGTATAATATTGAAGCAAAGATTTATTTTGCTTTGTCTTTTTGGGATTTATATGTCCACCGTTTTTCTTGCTGACTTTTTATTTCATCGCTGCTATATATATCTCGCACATCAGGCACCCACCAGCGCGGTCCCAAATGGAGTCCCCTAGTCAGAGCACCACCAATTCAAATCCAAGGTGATTATTCCACTTCTTCTTTTTACTTTATTTTGTCAAAGACAGTGAATCATGAATTTTTTTCTTTTCTTTTTCCCTTTAAGGTATTATATGTTCTCTCTACATTGTCATCTATTCAAATTGAGTTATGGCTCCTGTGAATAATACTGTGACGTAATAATCCTTGTCTTATCTTCAGGATCAGTTTTAAGAGTTCACATCAATTGCACAGTAAGTCAAAAAAAGATTAGCAGCATTATGCACTGATACCACGTATCAATTATAAACTTTTAGACCACAATAACACTTTTGGTATTTTATTTTATTTTTTTAATATACTAAATCCCCACTTTTATGTCATTTTATGAGTTCATTTTTTTAACTTTGATTAGGTGTTTGAACACTCAAATAATTTAGATTTGCAATCCCTTTGTTCACAGTTTTGGGAAATTGCAAATGCGGTTGCAACGAAGGGAATATCTATATTGAAAAATGTGTTTATATATTTAGCAAATCTGTTTTGTATAACTCATGCACTTTAGCTCTCAAAGTCTCAAATTGTGGCAATTTCTTAATTTGGTTTATATTTGTAAACAAATTTATATTTGTTCACAGTTTGAAAATGACCCCCCCAGGCTGCGCAGTCGTCTCAACCACCCACGCCGACTGCTTGCAGGCAGAACTCCGTTCGTACAGACGCCCGAACACAGCAATAACAGAAGTCTGTTTGTGAGAACACCACTTACCGAACACAGCAATACAGAGGACAGAACTCAATTCGTATAGACACGGTTACAGAACCCAGGAAGATAGGACTCTGTTGGTGAGAACACTGCTGCTTCCATGTGCGACCACACAGGAGGTAGAACTTCAGGAGAATCAAAGGGCACACGTGTGCAGACACAAACCTTTTAAAGGTAAAGGAGGTGGAGACCAGCTTGGAACCTCAATAGACAAGACCATCCACTTTCCCTATTTAAGTCGCAGAAACCCTTCACTCTTCGCTCAGTTGTATTGTGGTCCTGATTGTGTAAAGACCTTCAGTGACTATCCTGTTGTATCCTGATTTTGACCCTTGCCAGTATCATCGCTTCTGAACCTGTGTCGCCTGTCATGACCTTTGGCTTCCCCGACTTACATCATCTTTCTATCTGTCTTCTGCTGTGTTAAATGTGTTTTTTAATAAAGAGCCTGGTTTATATCAATACGGCCTCTTCAATTCGAAAACACCTACAAATCTTCTTGACACAGAGGCTCTTACCGGAGATCCTCAAAGACGCAACAGCTTACTGAATGGGATCCACATGGTCAAATATAGATATAGAGTATTTCTGTTACGCAAAAAATAGACTGCATTCAGGAGCTGTACCGCACAGAGCCGCTGACTAGAACAAGAAAATAGCTTAACTTAAATTAACTTAACGTTAATTGTGTGGCCGCGCTGGCACTTAGAATGTTCACTTCAAAACATGCATCATGGAGGTACACTACGTACACCAAAAAGGTGAACACCAAGGATACATATACGTAATTGTAAGCAGGCTGAGATGTTTCTATAATAGAGTAATTTCAGTTCCCTGTTTTTTGCATTGTATGAAAGGATGTAAACCTAGCATTATGTCACTGAATGTATCTTCTTTAATGTTCTTAGAATGTTACATCCAGAGTTGCGGTTTTGAAACACAGAACATTTACATTTAATGAATGGCTAACCTGGTACAAATGGAGATTTAAACGACAGCAGGCAGCTTTCATAACAGTCAACTTTCCACTGCCAGATGGGCCACAGAAGAGAACTCTGCCACGTGCCGTGAGAACCTCACTCCTGTAATGAAAGCAAACACAGACCACAGAAAGCAATGGTTCCAGGCTGCTCACTACAGGTGCAGACAATTCACATAAGAAAAATAAAAATCTCATTAGTCTGGATGGAAATGTTATGGTTACAATCCTAATGGAACTGGTGCCATTATTCCCAAAATCAGGGAAAGAGAAGCATTAGAATTTATAATATTTGATAAGATGAAAAAGATCGATACTTTTAAAGTGAGGGGACGGTGGATGTTGGTTTTCAAGATATAATGTGCAATTCTTCTTAACTCACATGTACATATTACATGCTTAACAAATGTAATGCAAACCTATTGGCTGTCGTAAAGGAACATTTTAGACTTAAGTCCCACTTTTCTTTTAAAAAAAAATAAAAAAAATTTTTATCTAGTGCATTGGTACATTGTCAGCTGTGCCAGTCGGGATGTGTAACTTGCAGCAATGTGCTGTGTAGGAGGAAGACCATCAGTCAGCGCATCCATGCACCAGTAGTGGGGGGGGGGGGAAAGGCCGTCAGTCAGCGCACCCATGCCCCAGTAGGGGGGAAGGCAGTCTATCAGGGCGATCATATCCCAGTAAGTGGGTCAGTCAGCAAGCCCATGTGACAGTAGGAGAGAGTAGGTAAGTAAGTGTACCCATATCTCAACAGAAGTGAGAAGATCGGTCACTGTACCCATGTCCCAGTAGCAGGGTAGATTAGTTACTAAGGTGTCTGAGAACGAAAGCAGACGTTGGATCTGTGGAAAGAGAAAGAGTCTATGGTCTATAAGGAAGACCACCTCTAGTGAATCTGATATTTGTAAAACGTATGAAAGGATAGAAAAGAATAAAGGGCTGATAACCAATTCTCTAGCTTGTTCACCTAATCTGAAAACAGGAAAGCCATCAAAATGATGGTTTAAGCCAAGCATGTCAAAGTTGCTGCCCACAATGTATATATTTACGGCCCACCTGCCATGGGGCTGCTTTGTGCTGTGGCCAGTCGCAAGACAGGAAAGATCCCCCTTCCCTCCTGCTCGTAGTACCAGAGGAGCGTCTGGCCTGCTTGAGCACAGAAGTGCAGGGCTGGAACTGGCTGATCTTAAGCACAGAAGTGCAGGGCAGGTGGCTGATCTTAAGGTAGGAGAAGAGGGGCTTGGGGGACCTTCCTGTGTAGTGTGTTAAATTGGGGAGGGTGGTGGCAGTACTATTGATTTGATGGAGTGAGGGGCCAGTGTTTTAAATTAGGGAGGCAGGGAGCTAGTGTATTAGAGTGGTGGGGGGTGTATTAATTTCAGGGAGGGAGGGGGCCAGTGTATTAAATGCGGGGAGGCAGGGGGCCAGTGTATTAAAGTGGTGGGGGGGTGTATTCATTTGAGGGAGGGGGTGTATTAAATGCGGGAGGCAGGGGCCAGTGTATTAGAGTGGTGGGGGGTGTATTAATTTGAGGGGAGGGGGGCAGTGTATTAAATGCGGGAGGCAGGTGGCCAGTGTATTAGAGTGGGGGGGAGTGTATTAATTTGAGGGAGAGAGTGGAGCAGTGTATTTAACTGGGGGAGGCAGTGTATTAATTTGAGGGAGGGCGGCAGTGTATTAAATTGGGTGAGGGAGAGGGCAGAGTATTAATTTCAGGGAGGGAGGGGGGCAGTGTATTATATTGGGGGAGGGAGAGGGCAGTGTATTAATTTGAGGGAGGGAGATGGCAGTGTATTAAATTGGTGAAGGTGAGTAGAGCAGTGTGTTAAATTAGGGAGAGGGCAGTCTATTAAATTGGGGGGAGGGAGTGAGGCTGTATATTATAGTGGGGGGCAGTGTATTAAATTTGGGGAGGGGGCAGTGTATTGGATTTGTGGGCAGTGTATTAGATTGGGGGGAGGGGGCAATGTATCATATTGGGTCTGCATCGAGGTACTGACTGCTCCCCATGGAGATGCTGATTGGCTGCACAGCTTTTTGCCACACATCCACAATAGCCTCCCAATGCTTTTCTATGGGAAAGCATTGAATTGGCTGAGATCATCAAGTTTGATGACTCATAGGACTTCAAAATCAACAAGATAACGTAATTTGTTTTTCACAGCTGTGCAACAGCATACATTCACCATTTCAGTCCCAAACTTTTCTTAATATGTCAAGGTAGTTGTCTGAAACAATGGTTATATGCAAATGCACTTCTCCGTAAAAGAAATTTGCTCTTTTGTTTACTTTGAAGCCCTACGAGCGTGAGGACGTCAGTTAGGCAACTGTTTTATATTGTACTTTTCTAAATAAACCTAAGTTCTATGAAAAAAATGTTTGCGGCCCACATAAACTTAGACATTGTTTATTTGGCCCGTGTTAGCGTTTGAGTTTGACATGCTTGCTTTAGGATATATGCAAAGACCACTGAAATTGACCAATCCACTTTAAAATACCAGTCCTCCCCAAATTATTATATTTTTTCGGGACCTATGCCATAGCAACTCCGCTCTGCTCAACCAGATATCTCTGTTTATTTATCTCAAATTTGATATGCGTGGTTTAAGCTATATTTATGAATTTTGAGGATCTTCAACACCCACTTTTCAATCACCTTTTTTGATTCTCATTCCCAAATGTTTCAAATAACAATGAGGCCTCCCTTAATTTAGAAAACGATGCATCAAGTTGATGGGTTAGAAATGATTAAACCAGATGTACAGCTGTACACAGGGGTATAAATGATGTACTCACGTGTCTTGGAGGTGAGGCTGAAGAACACTACACATCTCATCCACTATGGGTGACAGACCCGCAGGTGATAAACTGCTCCAGAAAATGTGGCCATCCCGAGAGGGAAAGGAGGGGACAAAGTTGTGAGTACTTTCTACCTGTGACAAACAAGAAAGGAGTTAGTGTGCTTGGCTACTGAAGAAACAAGCAGATAAACAGCTGTATATCAGGAGGGTTTCTGCATGGACAATGAGTTTATACTGTGCCAATACAAAGGCACAATAATATACAAAAAGGAAAGAACAACAATGTATCTTATGTTTTGATTGGAGAAATTATGCATATTGCAAGTATATCATTAAAGGGTTACATCAACCAAACCCAGTGTTTTAATAAAGGCACTGTTTTGTTTTTCCTTGGCGTTCCTGCAAAGAAGCAGGTTTTCCCTGGAGCCCATTTCTTCACATTCCGTCAATGCAGGGACAAATTGGGCATCATGGAGTATGTGCCGTGCCGCCATTGGCCATCTGTCAGCAGTATGTTACGCGTGCTGACAATAGACACCCATTATCTGCAAAGATAATATTAGCCAGTCCAAAACGCTCATTTCAAAATGGCTAATGATCTGCCTGAGATGGAGTTACACCTTTGAAAACACTGAAATGCTCTCCATGCAGACTGATGGTGCTTGGAGTAAGCCTGTAAAGGTTATAAACATTTATGTTTTATTAGAGACAGGAGGCTCATACACAGCTCATACTTGTTTTCCTGGCACTATAGTGCCCTGAGGGTGCCTCCACCCTCAGGGACCCCCTCCCGCCGGGCTCTGGGGAGAGGAAGGGGTTAAACACTGGAGAGTCAAAAATGGGTCGCAAGAGAATACTGAGAACGGGCAGCAGCTGAAATAGCCTGCCCTTCGGTGGGTCCCCGCTCAGTTCTCAAGCTGATTTTTGCTCATCTTGTGCCATTACAGAGAGAACATATCTGAAGCATATCAGACTGGTCCCACCCATACGGGTAGTCCAGATCCGAAATGCCAGCAAGTTCTCTCTGCACGAGAGATACAGCAACCCCAGACGATCGTTTCAGCCTTGTTAGGCATCATTAGTGAGGCATAGCTGATATCTCCCTAGGCACCCTAGGGTTAAACACTCACCTTTCTCCAGCGCCGGGCGGGGAGCTCTCCTCCTCCTCTTCGGCTGAATGCGCATGCGCGGCAGGAGCTGCACGCGCATTCAGCCAGTCTCATAGGAAAGAATTCATAATGCTTTCCTATGGATGCTTGCGCCTTGTCACTGTGAGAAGCACGCAAGCGCCTCTAGCGGCTGTCAATGAGACAGCCACTAGAGGCTTTAGAGGCTGGATTAACCTATTTATAAACAGAGCAGTTTCTCTGAAGTGGTCTGGGTGCCTATAGTGGTCCTTTAAACCTTCTTTACTACACCAACAGCAGTAAAGTAAAAAACATGTAAAAATAACCAAACTTGAAAATGACATCTAACTGGATCTAACCGATCCCTACCCAAAGCTTCCATTCCTCTTTTTTTCCAAGAATCAGGTAAGTCCTTGCCACTTCCTGGTTTACATTTTCTATTCATACGTGCTTTTCTGTCATTTTTTAAAATTACATTTCTAATAATATATTGGTTTTATTGTTTTTTTTTCTATATTTTGGCTAGTAGTGTGTTTGTTATTTTACCTTATTTTCTTTTTTCAATTCACTTTATCCTGCTACCCCACATTAGATTCATTCCATTCAGCATTTCCCATTTTTTACTGTACTTAATTTAAACGTGGTCTTTTTCATTTTCTCACCTTATGTATAGGTCACTGACATTGTTTGCTTTGCTGTTGATAGTAATTTGAAATCCAGCACAAGCGCTCCTTCTGAAATGCTATTTTGTTGGCAAATTCCGTGAATTAAGGCATGCATGAGCTTTATCTTTGAATGTGCAGGGTTTTAATAACCATCACGACACTTTCAAGTTATAGAACCACTTTAAGGTTACAAAGGTATATCTGTTTAAGTTTCCGTATAAGATTCCGTACAAGTTTCAGCTTTTGCCGACGACCTTCTCTTCTATACTTCAGAGTCTATCTCACCCTTACCACCCGTCTTTGGCCGTCTTGACACTTTTCATGCCCTAGTGGGACTTAAGGTCAACTAGAGTAAGTCCAGTGTGCTGTATTTGGAAAGGGGTTCTCCCTATAAATTGCCTGGGAAAATCCCATTGATGTGGCAATCAACAGCCTTACAAAATATAGTGATCAAGATCGCAAAAAACATATTCCACCCATCCTTTCCTTACTTTACACAAAATTAGAACAATAGCATCCTTGGAATCCTTTCTGGCATTGCCAGACTCTCTACCAGCTCTTCTCCACAGGCCACATAACATACTCCCTGACATTCTTTTTAGCCATCCCAATTGGACTTGGAAGTTAGAGGTTTTCCCTAGATCTGACCCTACTCCAGAATCCTGATTTTCAGAATGGATCCAATACACATCCATTCCAAGCTACTGGCCCACTTATTGATACTGGGTGGCCAACCCTTTCCCTGGATGATGGAAATCTCTCTCTCTCTTACCTGGTCTCCATACCTCTAGTATAATCCCTATTCTTGTCTGAGGAGGGGTTGCTTGGGAGGTGGGATGGGCTGCTGGCTGGATTAAGGGATGGTCGCTAATCTCTGGAATGTCGATTATTGTATCATCTCTACCATTGTGAATCTGCTTAATTTTTGATGATGACGGTTTGTTATATGTTCTTGGCTTATTTAACAATGTCTAACATTCCTGACAATAATAAAACTATTTTTAAAAAAATATATATTTTTTTAAAAAACATTGCCCGTGTCCACCCCTTTCTTACACAAGATGCTGCTAAAGAGCTTGCTCACGTTCTGGTAATTTCTGGCATTAATTACTGTAATTCTCTCCTAATTGGTCTTCCCAGAAATGGGTGGCCACCATTTCCTGTATCAGAGGCACATGGTGAGAACAATGGATGGCGGCCATTTTAACTCACAGACACTGTTTGGACTTTTCAACACGGTGCCATCTCGCCGGTATTTGGTGCGCAGAGACATCGTGCAGTGGTTTTAGACTATACAACAGGGGACACATTGTACAGTAATTGTTTTTCATATAGCCTGTATATGTTCTGTGGAATCTGCATTAAACTGTATCTTCCAAAGTACTGAACGGATCTGGGTGAATTTTGGATATGTGGTTCACCCAGATCCCCCGGTTCCGAGGATATACTTTTTGTGGGGTTGTTGCATGTTTTGGGGTCCCTGTGATATGTTTTATGGTGCTGTATTTCTCTGCCTGTGATAATTAGATTAGCCATTGTGTTCAGTAATCATATCACAGGCAGAGGGGAGGATTTTGTGTGGGAGTGTCTGTGTGTATTGTACTGATTAATTGGCTGTGTTTCAAAACCCTGTGGGCGGTGCTATGTTTTTGGATTGTGAATAAAAGAGGCTGTTTGTGCCAGTACAGTCACTTCTGCTTGACCTCAAAACGAAGTGTCATCTCGTTATTGGGGGAATTGGATTGTATGCTGACTGCCAGGAGTGTAAGCTGATTGTATGCTTTTCCTGTTCAGCTGCTTACAGCATTCATATGCTTGAGAGCATTCGTATGCTTCTCCGGTTCGGTGGTTGTGGTGTCTGCTGCAGTGCTTGGAGTCCTCAGGAAGCGCTAGGAGCATCCTTCAACAGAGGTACTAAGTCGGGGTGCCAGGTGATCCGTTACAGCTTTTGTGTCAATGCATTTGCTTATGGGTCTCATTTAAGAGTTACTCCAACCACCATGGTCACTTCTGCTTTTAGAAGTGGTCATGGTGACAGGAGTCTGCATACACACGTTAACATACATTTATTTTTGAATGTTAAAAGCATTTGCTAATGTCCAATAGCATATTGTAAACCTTTAAAGGACCACTATAGGCACTCAGACCACTTCAGCTCAATGAGGTGGTCTGGGTGCCAGGTCCATCTAGGGTTAACCCTGCAGCTGTAAACATAGCAGTTTCAGAGAAACTGCTATGTTTACATTAGTGTTAATCCAGCCTCCAGTGGCTGTCTCATTGACAGCTGCTAGAGGCGCTTCCGCACTTCTCACTATGAAAATCACATTGAGAAGATACTGACGTCCATAGTAAAAAAAATGGACTGATTGAATGCGCGCGCACGCATTCGCCACTGGCGTCAGAAGAGGGAGGAGATTTCCCCAGTGCCCGGCGCTGGAGAAAGGTAAGTGATTAACCCCTTCCTCCCCCTTCAGCCCAACGAGTTTGTTTACCTGGCACTATAGTGGTCCTTTAAGTTAAAAAGTCAATCCAGATGTGGACCTTGTGCTCAATGATGTATTAGCGGCACCTCACTGGTGAGGCCCTAAGAGGCCAAATCAATCACCCATTGTTGTTCTTTACCTTAAGCAGATAATTTTTTATTTGGACCCCCCTTATGGGCAGGATTACAATGATACACAAAAGTTAGAATCTCTTTGGGACGGTAAATCTCCAACTGAGGTTTTGCTTGTTCCCATATTCTCTGCATCAATATAGTATAGTATACCAGTGATGTTCATTGAATAGAATACAATATACAATCGTTCTTGATCAATATAGAAGAATATTGAGTGTACAGTATATACAGTCTCTGCTTCCACATATAACAGTATACTATAGTTCTGTCTGTGCAGAGACAGCTTCCACATAAGACAGTATATCGTAAGGCTGCGTGGTTTGTACATAGTAGAGATCGACCGATTATCGGGTTTTACCGATATTATGGGCCAATATTCCCTATTTTCGTCAATATCGGTATCGGCCAATAGAGATACCAATATTGCAGATAATACCAGTAGCGGATGGCACTGGGCTGTCCTGGAAATTGCATATGTTTGAATGTATTTGTTTAAATTGCAGGGTTATATGTGTAAAAATAGGTTGTATTCGTCTGATTGTTCGGTAGAATCATTCTAGCAACTAAGGGAATGAAACTAATTGACACGCTGTGCAGTGGGTCCTTTGTTCTCGGGGGTGGCCGCCATTCGGGAAACGAACACGTGGCGGCGGCCATTTTAAAACTCCCGAACAGCGGTGTTTTGCCGTCGAGTGTCTGGAACCCAAATCGGACACTCGGCTAGGCAAACACCGCTGAGACCTCCATATGCACGATACGCTCGCTTGCAAACTACTGAACGGCCCCTCGTTCGGTAGAAAGAAACAACCGAACGAGGGGATTCATGCGAACCCTCCCTGATCTCTGTAACCTTAGCCTTTTGTGCAGTTTGTTCCCTTATACTGTGAACGACCGCAGGAACCCAATTCGGCTGTTCTCTCCAGCGCGGTCGGTCTTTTCATTACCTCCACAAATTTCCCGAACCCCTGGTCCGATTTGGGTAATTTTTGGATATGTTGCTCACCCAGATCGGGGCTACCAGGGGATGTGCCATTTAAAGGGGTACCCATAGATTTAGGGGTACATCCAGAAACTGGGGGAATTTGTGTACAGTATAAGGGGATTATGAGTCAGGCTGAGGGGAGGAGATGTGTGGGAGGGTACTAGTACCGGATTGGATACTGTAATAATGAATGGAAATCCCTCCCTTGCAATGGGAGCATGCTTTATAAGGCCACTGCTCCTGATGCTGTGTGTCGTCCAGTTATTGGGATTGCTGTTGGGATATTGCTTTATTGTTTTACCTGCTGGAAACCTTGCTTTATGGATTCATAATTACTTGTTCCTGAGCTTCACTGGGATCTTAAGCGGAGATAACTTGTGGAATACTAGATCTCCGCTACAATACTTCCTAGGATTGCCGGGCTCATTACAAGCCCGGCGGTCCTGTGGGAAGGGGGACCCACAGGAAGTTGTTACTTACCTTCCCAGCAGCTCCCTCAAGTTCCCTGTGTTACCAAGGCAACGCTCCACGCAGCACTAAGGACCGCAAGATTTACACAGGGAGCTGCTGGGAAGGTAAGTAACCGCTTGCTGATGGCCCCCCACAGTACTTAACAAGCCACCGGACCACCAGGGAATACTATATCCAGGAGGGGGGACTAAAAAAACATAAAAATGAAAAGAAAAAAAAATGCCCCCCATTTTACACAAATGACATCTCTACACACACTACACAAACACACACACAGCATTATCTACACACACTACACAAGCACACACACTCTGCATTATATACACACACTGCACACACTCTGCATTATATACACACTACACACACACTCTGCATTATATACACACACTACACTACACACATACTGCCTTATATACACACTACACAAACACGCAATGCATTCACTTTACCCACACTACACACACTGCATTCACTATACACACTACACAAACACACACTCTGCATTCACTATACACACTACAAAAACTCTCTGCAATCAGTATACACACACTACGCAAACACACACACACACTGCATTCACTAAATATATACACACTGCACAAACACTCTGCAATCACTATACACACTACACAAACACTCTGCATTCACTAAACACACTGCACAAACACTCACTGCATTCACTATACACACTACACAAACACTCACTGCATTCACTATACACACACTACACAAATACACACTGCATTCACTACACACACACACTACACAAATACACACTGCATCCACTACACACACACACTACACAAACACACACAGCTCCCCTGTCTAAACACACTTCATCCACTACATGTGGCATGTATATTTTGTGCATTTACCTTTAGAAATAGTTTATTTTTTCAAAATGGTAAATGTACAGAATATCGGGAAGTAATCGGCTATCAGCCTGAAAGTTCACAGATTATCGGTATCGCTCTAAAAAATCAATATCAGTAGATCCCTAGTATATAGTTCCATATAAGACAGTATATCGTGAGGACGTCTGGTTTCTATAGAGTTCCATATAAGACAGTATATCGTAAGGCCGCATAGTTTGTATAGAGTTCCATATGAAACAGTATGTCATAAGGCCGCATGGTTTCTATAGAGTTCCATACAAGCCAGTATATCGTAAGGACGCCTGGTTTCTATAGAGTTCCATATGAGACACTATATCGTAAGGCAGCATGGTTTTTATAGAGTTCCATATGAGACACTATATTGTAAGGCCGCATGGTTTCTATAGAGTTCTATATGAGACACTATATCGTAAGGCCGCATGGTTTCTATAGAGTTCCATATGAGACAGTATATCATAAGTCAGCACGGTTTGTATAGAGTTCCATACAAGACAGTAGATCGTAAGGACACCTGGTTTCTATAGAGTTCCATATGAAACAGTATGTCATAAGGCAACATGGTTTGTATATAGTTCCATATAAGACAGTATATCGTAAGGCCGCATGGTTTCTACAGGGAGTGCAGAATTATTAGGCAAATGAGTATTTTGACCACATCATCCTCTTTATGCATGTTGTCTTACTCCAAGCAGTATAGGCTCGAAAGCCTACTACCAATTAAGCATATTAGGTGATGTGCATCTCTGTAATGAGAAGGGGTGTGGTCTAATGACATCAACACCCTATATCAGGTGTGCATAATTATTAGGCAACTTCCTTTCCTTTGGCAAAATGGGTCAAAAGAAGGACTTGACAGGCTCAGAAAAGTCAAAAATAGTGAGATATCTTGCAGAGGGATGCAGCACTCTTAAAATTGCAAAGCTTCTGAAGCGTGATCATCGAACAATCAAGCGTTTCATTCAAAATAGTCAACAGGGTCGCAAGAAGCGTGTGGAAAAACCAAGGCGCAAAATAACTGCCCATGAACTGAGAAAAGTCAAGCGTGCAGCTGCCACGATGCCACTTGCCACCAGTTTGGCCATATTTCAGAGCTGCAACATCACTGGAGTGCCCAAAAGCACAAGGTGTGCAATACTCAGAGACATGGCCAAGGTAAGAAAGGCTGAAAGACGACCACCACTGAACAAGACACACAAGCTGAAACGTCAAGACTGGGCCAAGAAATATCTCAAGACTGATTTTTCTAAGGTTTTATGGACTGATGAAATGAGAGTGAGTCTTGATGGGCCAGATGGATGGGCCCGTGGCTGAATTGGTAAAGGGCAGAGAGCTCCAGTCCGACTCAGACGCCAGCAAGGTGGAGGTGGAGTACTGGTTTGGGCTGGTATCATCAAAGATGAGCTTGTGGGGCCTTTTCGGGTTGAGGATGGAGTCAAGCTCAACTCCCAGTCCTACTGCCAGTTCCTGGAAGACACCTTCTTCAAGCAGTGGTACAGGAAGAAGTCTGCATCCTTCAAGAAAAACATGATTTTCATGCAGGACAATGCTCCATCACACGCGTCCAAGTACTCCACAGCGTGGCTGGCAAGAAAGGGTATAAAAGAAGAAAATCTAATGACATGGCCTCCTTGTTCACCTGATCTGAACCCCATTGAGAACCTGTGGTCCATCATCAAATGTGAGATTTACAAGGAGGGAAAAACAGTACACCTCTCTGAACAGTGTCTGGGAGGCTGTGGTTGCTGCTGCACGCAATGTTGATGGTGAACAGATCAAAACACTGACAGAATCCATGGATGGCAGGCTTTTGAGTGTCCTTGCAAAGAAAGGTGGCTATATTGGTCACTGATTTGTTTTTGTTTTGTTTTTGAATGTCAGAAATGTATATTTGTGAATGTTGAGATGTTATATTGGTTTCACTGGTAATAATAAATAATTGAAATGGGTATATATTTGTTTTTTGTTAAGTTGCCTAATAATTATGCACAGTAATAGTCACCTGCACACACAGATATCCCCCTAACATAGCTAAAACTAAAAACAAACTAAAAACTACTTCCAAAAATATTCAGCTTTGATATTAATGAGTTTTTTGGGTTCATTGAGAACATGGTTGTTGTTCAATAATAAAATTAATCCTCAAAAATACAACTTGCCGAATAATTCTGCACTCCCTGTATAGAGTTCCATATGACACACTACATCGTAAGGACGCTCGGTTTCTATAGAGTTCCATATAAGACAGTATATCATAAGGCCGCATGGTTTCTATAGAGTTCCATATGACACACTACATCGTAAGGACACTCGGTTTCTATAGAGTTCCATATAAGACAGTATATCATAAGGCAGCACGGTTTCTATAGAGTTCCATACAAGACAGTATATCGTAAGGACACCTGGTTTCTATAGAGTTCCATATGAAACAGTATGTCATAAGGCAGCATGGTTTGTATATAGTGCCATATAAGACAGTATATCGTAAGGCCGCATGGTTTCTATAGAGTTCCATATGAGACAGTATGTAACTGGGGGAAAATTCTGTATACAGTCTCTGTTCATAACATTTCCACAGTCTGGCCACAATGCAGGGTAAACCTAATGGGAGTACATCTCTACGGAATAGGGAAAAAAAGGAAAAAAGTACTAAATGAGAAAAGTAGAAAGAAAGAACAAAAAAGTAAAGAATTAGAAATATGATTTCAAACTGAAAACAGTGGGTACTATGTTTGCCTTCATAACACAGGACCTGACAGTATACGTGCACTCTTTATCCAAGAGATAGTCCCTTTATCCATAGAAGACAGTACTTGATTAGGATGTATAGTGTTTACTTTCATAATTACCTACCTGGTAGAGGCTAGTGTGTATGGTATCGGCAATAAAACCCATACATGACTCAGTGTCTGAATGAGCCACAATCTTGCGCACCTTGAAATAAAGGTCTGGGCATCTGTATGGAAGAACAAGACTTACTACAAATAGAGGTTTTACGGAGGACACATTTTATTTAAAGAAAAATACCAAACTACAAACTTAATAAAAAAACATATATATTGGAAAACATTCTAATCCATGTACAATCAATATTTGCTATGTCATTTCTTATAAACAAATCCATCTAGTCAAACCAATAAAAAATGTTAACAAAGTAAATCCTCTAGACCAGTGGTGCCCCCTAACAGCGCAGGATTTAGGGATTACCCAGTTGTGTCTAAGGGAAAGAAATTCCTCGACTGGTAGGGGGTACTTGAGGGGTTGGAAACCCCTGCTCTAGACTACAGGTCTCAAAGTACAGTTCAATGGGCCATTTCCGGTCCCGTAAGTACTTCAAGGATGCAGTGTCAGTCGCAGCTAGGGGAGGTGATACTAGTGCTGCATAAACAGAAATAAAAGTGATTAAAATCCTAAATATCAGCAAATTGAGCAGTGAGACTGCAGGGATGTGATCTATAAACTAAAACTACTTCATTAACATGTTGTTGTTTTGGTGCTCAGAGTGTCCCTTTAAATACTGGCATCAATATGACTAGAAAGGCTGTTGAAAAATAGGTGTAAATATTAGCTAGACAGCATGCACTGGGAGCTGGCAGCGCACAGACACTAAGCAGAATATTTGAAGCGTTAAAGGAGCACTATAGGGTCACAAACACAAACATGTATTCCTGACCCTATAGTGTTAAAACCACTATTTGGCCCCCTTTGCCTCCCTAAGGATAGTAAAATCTTACTTGTATTCAAGTCTAAAGCTCTGCCTGTGAACTTCCTCTGACATCATCAGAAGTGGTGGCTTGATCCAATCACCAAGCTCTCCCATAGGATTGGCTGAGACTGACAAAGAGGCAGATCAGGGGCCGAACCAGCATGATTCAAACACAGCCCTGGCCAATAAGCATCTCCTCGTAGAGATGAATTGAATCAATGAATCTCTATGAGGAAAGTTCAGTGTCTGCATTCAGAGGGAGGAGACACTGAATGTTTGGATGCATTTTAGGAAGCCATGACCCAGGAAGGATCTCTAACCGCCATCTGAGGAGTGGCCAGTAAAGTTATCACTAGGCTGTAATGTAAACACTGCATTTTCTCTGAAAAAACAGCGTTTAAAGCAAAAAGTCTGAAGGTAATGATTCTACTCACCAGAACACATTCAATATGCTGTATCCTATAAAATGATCTGTGTCCTATAAAATAAGCTGTAGTTGTTCTGGTGACTATAGTGTCCCTTTAAGTAACCACCTAGGTTTACATGCACAAGAGACAATGATCATGCTGCACACCCTTTATATCTTCCCAGAGATAGCTGAAAGTAAGGCATCTCAATAAACATACCGGACACTAATCATGTTGAGACTCTCGTTGGATTCAGCATGAGACAGTGATGGCACACACAGCAAATCACCCACTTGAATTGCCCTGTAAGAGAGAGGGTTAAAACCACCAAAATAGCCATTATTAAAGAGCAGAATAAAAAAAGGACGCATAGGAGTTAATGTTATATTCTTTATTAAACAAAATGTTTTTACAATAACAAAACTCATAACATTTTCAGTAGGGGGCGGGGCCTGACAGCCAGGATGGCTGGACGTGTTCTGTGAAGGCTCCAGCACAATAGAGCTATATACAAGCCTGTATTGCTCATTCCTGCTCTGGATGCAACTTCCCACAACTATAATCCAGCCTAGCTCTGAGCAGGAACATGCAGATACCTGGCCTGACCCGTGGCATCCAACTATGAGGCCTAGTGCAGCCTGGTGCCTGGGCTGGGGGAGGCGGCTGATCTTCCGACACAAGGCACTTCCAACACCACTCTTCCTCTGGACCAGTGGGGGATATCCCACCCCCAATAAAGCATATCTAACATGACCTGGGGGGAGTGATTCAACATACAATTCAACAAGATTTGCAAGGAGTCTTGGGAACAGATCTCCCACCACTGCTCAGCAAGAAATGCCCACAAACATGCTGCCAAGCCGGCTCATCGACCTCGCTCTCAGCTGAGGGCCCGCATGTGGGCATACTTAATCAGCCCCCCCACAACCCCAACAGAATCCCTCTGGCCCAAGACCATGCCAGGAGAAGATGGAGGGTTCACGAGAAAGCAGCGACGGAGTCCCACCGAGCCTGGGCTCTGAAGGGTGAGGAACTCTGGCACAGCAGCCTTAATAACACCTATATAGAGGGCAGGCTACTTTCCCAGTACCACAGAGGGGCGAGGAACAGAATCCCACCTGAATAATGCTGGACTGCATGACTTGGCCTGAGCGTGGTGTGGGATAAATGTCCCACAGTTAATCCTGTCCGTAATACAGGGAGTCCCATATTCCTACTCACCTAAATCTATTTAGTGAAAAGTACCCAGTGGCATTATATCACCAGTGTTAATCCTAGCATGTTATACTGTGAATATTTTAGTTTTACTCAACTCCTACCTAGCATATACCATGCTTTATGCACTACATAACCTTCTTTAAGCTTGTATTCCCTCAGATCTTCTGTTCAGATCTACAGTTCAGCCTGCTTATTATACCCATAAAAATGTGCAAATGTCTCATATCTCACACTATATCTCGATGTATGTTCATAATTTGCTTGTTACTGCCGTCGTAGCATCTCAAGATTGTATGTCATTCTTTGCACAATAAAAACAATATAAAAAAAAAAAGTTGTTTCAGTAGCAGAATCGTATATACAAACAATAACATTTCCGAAAACAAGCAAATGCTGACATTTCAAACAAAAGTGCATCAAAATAGTACATTAACAACCACCCCCTTTAGGCTGTAAGCTCATAAGAGTGGGGACTTCAGCACCTTCTATTCCTGTATGCCCAGCTTCTCCGCTTGCAACTACAGTGGGACCTCGGTTTACGAATTTAATGCGTTCTCTGGGACGTTTCTTATTGCGAAAAATTTGTAAACCGAAACGTGGTTTCCCATAGGAATGCATTGAAAACCAATTAATCCGTTCTGGAGGTCAGAAAAAAGTCAAAATGAGCTGGCATGGAAACCAACCCACAATGCAGAACACACAGTAAAAGGCATGCAAACGACGAAGCTCAGCTCCCTACCTTCCCACAGCTTGAGAAATGCACCAAAAAGTCCCAAAACCACTGCAAACAATTTACAGAATGGCTCCAAAACTCGAAGCAAAAGCCGCTCCAACACCTCCACACTTGACGCCACGTGCAACCCACAGGCTCCAGCATGCAGGTGGTGGTGCTCTAAACCTCCCAGGTGCAATGCATCCTGGGGAAACTTGCTTTGTATTGCAAAAAGAATTTGTAAACCGAGGCATTATTTTCAATGGATTTTCATTTGTAAACCGAAAATTATGTTAACCGAGGCGTTTGTAAACCGAGGTCCCACTGTATTTGTTAGTCCACCTATTGTATAACAATGTGGAATATGATGGCGCTTTATAAATAATAAGAAAACTACAAAGTATTGATATAAAGAAAGATAAAGATTTCAATGCTCCTTGAGATGTGGTAAGATAATTACTTTTACTATACTGTAACCACATAGTAGGACATTGTGAATAAAGTTACCTTTGTTTATGGCCCAATGTGACTAGGGATCGACCGATTATCAGTTTTACCGATATTATCGTCCGATATTCGGTATTTTCGGCAATATCGGTATTGGCCAATAAAGATACAGATATTGCCGATAATACATAACAGAATCGCCGGGCCCATTACAAACCCGGGGGGCCCGCAGCAAGCTGTTACTTACCTTCCAAGCAGCTCCCTTCAGCTCCTTGTGTAAATCTCGCGAGTCCCGCGGCCGTCAGAGTGCTGCCATGGCAATGCTCCGCACGGCATGCAGACCGCAAGATTTACACAGGGGAGCTGAAGGGAGCTGCTGGGAAGGTAACAGCTTGCTGCGGGCCCCCACTGCTCAGTACATGCCATTGGACCACCATTTAATTCCATTGCCCCCCTCCCAGGCCAGGTAACAAGCAGGGAGGGGGGACAAAAAACAAACAAACATATAAATATTAAAAATTAAAATTAAATAAAAAATGCCCCCCCCCCATTTTACATAAATTACATCCCTTTAGAAACACACACACACACACACACACACTGCATTATGTACACACACACTCTACACTCGCACACTGCATTATATACACACACTACACAAACACACACACTCTGCATTATATACACACTACACAAACACACACTCTGCATTATGTACACACACTACACACACTACACAAACACACACTGCATTCATTATATACACACTATACAAACACACATACACTCTGCATTCATTATATACACATACTACACAAACACACACTCTGCATTCATTATATACACACTATACAAACACACACACACACTGCATTCATTATATACACACACTATACAAACACACACACTGCATTCATTATATACACACACTATACAAACACACACTCTACATTCATTATATACACACAGTACACAAACACACTGCATTCACTTTACACACAGACCACACACTACATTCACTTTACACACACACCACACACTACATTCACTTTACACACACACTCCACACACTACATTCACTATACACACACACTCCACACACTACATTCACTATACACACACACTCCACACACTACATTCACTATACACACACACCACACACTACATTCACTATACACACACTACACAAACACACACACTCTGCATTCACTATATATACACACTACAAAAACACTCACTGCATTCACTATACACACTACACAAACACACCCTGCATTCATTATATACACACTACACAAACACACACAGCTCCCCTGTCTAAACACACTGCATCCACTGCATGTGGCATGTATATTTTGTGCATTTACCTTTAGAAATAGTTTATTTTTTCCAAAATGGTAGATGTACAGAATATCGGCAAGTTATCGGCTATCGGGCTGAAAGTTCACAGATTATCAGTATCGGCTCTAAAAAATCAGTATCAGTAGATCCCTAAATGTGACATCATGGAAAAAGACCCATCTCCAGACACACGATATATATTACACATATACGAAGATAGACCCCACATAAGAGAAGGAAACCTTACTTCACAAAAATTAACACCAATTAAAAATCATTATTTTTGGTAACCAGAACTTCTGGTCTTTCCTCCCTCAAGTGTTACTACTCCCGTGTCCGTCTCCCTCCAAGTCAACGGCGCTACCATAACCTCTACTTCGCAGGCTCGCTGCCTGGGTGTTCTTTTTGACTCCAACCACTCCTCCACCCCTCATGTCCAATCAATCGCCAAATCCTGTCGCTTCCATCTCAAAAACATAGCGCACACCCGCTCTGTCAGTCCCTGCATTGGCTTCCAGTTAGATATAGGGTTCAATTTAAAATTCTGGTGCTCGCTTACAAGTCCCCACATAATGCTGCTCCAACCTACCTATCCTTCCTAATACACAAGTATGTCCCGTCGAGGCCCCTACACTCTGCCAAAGACCTACGTATATCCTCTGTCCGTATTCCCACCTCTAACACTCGCCTCCAAGATTTCTCCAGGGCTGCACCTCTTTTGTGGAACTCCCTTCCCTTCTCCGTAAGACTTCCACCCAGTCCCCACACATTCAAAAAAAAAACTGAAAACTCCCTTCTTCAATCAATTAAACTGTAAGCAGGTTTTTATCCCCCACCCTCCATGACTCCTCTCCTGCAACTGTCATAAATTACCTACTAAGCCCTCAGTGAACACTTTTCTAACAACCTACTTTGTACCCCTACCTTTACCCTTTGTGTCACTATACCACACTCCCTCTAGAATGTAAGCTCATTGAGCAAGACCCTCCACCTCTCTGTTCCTGTACGTCATCTGATGGCGCTATCTAAATAATAAAATTAAAAAATAACAGAAAAAAGTTTAAGTAAACTTTATTAATATTCCAGAAGTCGTGGACTACATCTCCCATAATGTTTCTATAGCCATAATTCTGGCAAAGCATGAGGAAAGATGTAGTCCATGAGATGTGGAGTGACAAAGGTTGCCTAATCTTGGTCTATACGGTTACCTGACCAAGTCGCAGATACTGCAGTTTCACACAGAGCAGCTAGATAATTAGGCTGTGCAGCAGTTGGTCAGATAACAGCAGAGTTCGACCCAACATGCCTGCTCAGCCAGATAAAGTGAAATTCCTAAAAAAAAAAAAATTTTAAAAAATACCTCACCTCAATAAAAAACAAAACAAAAAAAAACAGAACAAAGAAACAAAGAAACCATTAAGTTTTATTAACTTTTGTTTTTAAAAAAAAAACCGCCATGGTGTTCATATTATGTATTATCCATCTAATTAAAATAAGTGTTGGCATCATAATCTACATTTATTTATTTATTTTAACCCTGTTTCTATCCTTCACCAGTTCACGTTCAATAAGTGGATATAATGAACTATCATTGCGCCAAGGCTTACAATGACCAGCTTGGAGAAGACATTATTAGGTTTTTTTGCCTTCTTTTGGATCAACAGCAAAAAACAAATGTTTGGAAGGCTGAACTTGATGGATGCAAGTCTCTTTTCAGCTATGTAACTATGCAAGTATGTATTTAACGCCTTAAGGACTGAGCCAAATGTACACGTTGTGATCAAAACAAAACGTAAGCAAAACCTGGCATTTGTGCCATATGTCTGTTCAGGCGTAATTCATCTCTTTCATATTATGTGCACCCACACTTATTATATATCATTTTATTCAGGGGAAACAGGGCTTTCATTTAACATCAAATATTTAGGTATGAAACATAATTTAATATGAATGAAATATTAAAAAAAATGGGAAAAAATAAGAATTTAAAAAAAAAAATGTTTAGTTCTACGTGACATTCTAACTGTGAATGTCATAATACTGTTTGCTTTTACAGCAATAAAATACACATATTTGTATTCAGCCATGTCTCACGTGTAAAACAGTACCCCCTATGTACAGGTTTTATGGTGTTTTGGGAAGTTACAGGGTCAAATATAGTGTGTTATATTTTTCATTTTTTTCACATTGAAATTCGCCAGATTGGTTACGTTGCCTTTGAGACCGTATGGTAGCCCAAGAATGAAAATTACCCCTATGATGGCATACCATTTGCAATATTAGACAACCTAAGGTATTGCAAATGAGGCTAGTAGCCACAAACACTGGCCAAAGTTAGTGTTAATATTTGAAAATGCAAAAAAATAATTTGAACGCCAATTTTGGCCAGTGTTTGTGACTAAGTGGCTACTAAAAAAGACTGAACATACCCCATTTGCAATACCTTGGGTTGTCTACTATTGCAAACTGTATGCCGTCATGGAGGTAAAGCTCATCCCTGGGCTACCATATGGTCTCAAAGGCAACGTAACCAATCTGGCGAATTTCAATGTAAAAAAAAACTGAAACGCAAGCCTTATATTTGACTCTGTAAATTTTGAATACACTATAAAACCTGTACATGGGGGGTACTGTTATACTCGGGAGACTTTGCTGAACACAATTATTAGTGTTTCAAAACAGTAAAACGTATCACAACAATTATATCGTCAGTGTAAGTGCCATTTGTGTGTGAAAAATACAAGAAATGTCACTTTCACTGACAATATCATCGTTGTAATACATTTTAAGTTTTTTATAGTGATATATACGTATATACTTATGTATATATATTATTTCGTTCTACATGTATTTTGATATCAATATATATATTAATTTTAAAATACAGTTAGAACGAAATTACACATGTATATATATTTATTTTTTATTATTTTTTAATTTTATTTTTTAACGTATTTACATATATATTTATCTTGAAAAAGACCCGGCAGGGTCGAAACGTCGATTAATTTTTGTTGTATACCACACATGGATTAATAAAGCAACATTTTTTCTAATATTTGAAGACCTGTGAGTGCATCTTGACTTTTTATATATATATATATATATATATATATATATATATAGTCAATATCCTTGTACGTGTACTTTGATATGAAAATATATATATATTAATATTAAAATCCACTTAGTGTATGTATATTTATGTGTATGTGTGTATATGTGTATATTTGTGTTAGGTGCTTAAGATAGTACAGTGTGAAATACCATGAATAAGCGTAGGATGATAAAAGGAGCAAGTCGGTTGTGGTGTGCCAAAACCGACGATGAGGTAGGCCTGAGAAAGAAGAGGGCCCACCCAGGAAAAGAAATAGAAAGGAAAATAAATGTTAAAAGTGGTGTGGTGGGAGGGTCATTCAACGCTGACCTCGAACGGTAAGGAGCCAGGCAAGGGGAGTGCCTTAAGTAGGCTAGGGGTAGAAAACCAGCACCTCCCACAAATGCAGGCAAATTGCCTTAATACTTGTGTTAGGTGCTTAAGATAGTACAGTGTGAAATACCATGAATAAGCATAGGATGATAAAAGGAGCAAGTCGGTTGTGGTGTGCCAAAACCGACGATGAGGTAGGCCTGAGAAAGAAGAGGGCAAAAATTAAGTAATCCAATTTATTAACAGACAACCAATACATATACATTTATCAACCAGACATGTTTATGAAAGCATCTCTTAACTCTTGTACTGGGTTCGGTATGTACCGTGAGTAAGCGGATGACTTCCAGCGCCCCAGTGTTTTGATAACATGAGTTGGGACGTTGAAACTGGAGGCTGTGGACGCGGCTCCTATACGAAAGGAGTGTCCTGAGTAATTGTTTGCGTTGAGGCCCAGTTGTGTGAGCAAGGACCTGACGTAGGTCATGAAGGTTGTAGTGGTGAGTACTGCACCTTGTAGTTGTAATAACGGTTGCGAGGGCAGTAAGTGATGGTGCTGTATGTAGGCATCAAGAACTTTTACGGGACACCATCTGTTGTGCGTGGGGTAGTACGGAATGTTTACAGGTATGTGCTGGCTGGTTTTGGAGTGAGGTAAAGACAGGATGTAATGATCCATATGTTTTGTCAAGTGGGAATAGAGGAGGAATGGAGTGGTTTGGGTCGTGGAGGTCGTAGTGAATTCTCTGGGTCGTAGAAATCCATAGAAAGCGATGTATATTGCTGTTTTGATGATAGAATTCGTATTAGTGTCAAACGGTTTCAGGTCGAGTAGGTTAGATAAAGCTTTGAAGATATGGTTATCTATGGGTAGCCTCTGGGCCAAATGTGTGGGTTCTGATTTTTGAATACCTCTGAGTATGGTCTTAATTTGGTGAGAGGCCATGAAACTGTTGTTATTTGGGTGTAAGATGAGCATGTGGTGTTGAATGCCAGTGAGATAGAGTTTGATGGTGTTATATGACAATTTGAGTTTAAGGTGGCAAAAGGAAGCAAACCCCAAAAAAGATGTCATAACAAACGGTTGTATGATGTTATGTTCCAGAAGGAATCGTTTGAATAGTGTGAAAGCCCTGTTGTATGTTTTGTTTGTATTGTGTGAAAGTGCCAACTGAGACAATGTCCTGCTATGCTGCATGATGACGTCTAGTCCAGTATGAGTTGTTGAAATGTTGGAGTGATGGTGGCTGTGGGTGCTGCTGACGGGAGTGCTTGATGAAACTCCTGAAATTTAAAGCGAGACAAACTGTCAGCAGCTGTGTTGTATACACCTGGCACATGGAAACAACATAGGAAGAAATTATGACAAGCTGCCAACCAAGTGAGTTTCCTCAGAAATCTCATAATCGTAAGAGATTTGGAACGACCTTTGTTTATGATGTGACAGGTCGCCTGGTTGTCTGAGTAACAACGCACTGGCGTATTAGCCCATAAATGACCCCACACTACGGCAGCCGCCACTATGGGGTAGATCTCAAAAAGAGCTGAGGTATTGGAAAAACTTTCCAAATCCAGAACTGCTGAAGGCCAGCTGCCCCAAAGCCATTCGTTCCCAAAAATTGCTGCAAAACCAGTGGTAGATGCCGCATCTGACCAAATGGTAGGAGATGATTCAGTCAATTGAGGGAGGAACATACTTTTACCATTCCAAGTGGTTAAAAACCTCTTCCACATGTTTAGATCTGCCGTAGCTTGGGCATCTAAGGACAACCTGTGCGTGTCATGTAGAAAAAGTGGGAAAAGATGCAATAGTCGTGAAATAAAGGAGCGGCCTTGAGGTATGATGCGCATTGCAAAATTTAGTGACCCCAGCAGGGACTGTAGTTCTTTGCGGTTGCAAGTGCCGAGCTGTAGGTAGTTGTTTATGTAAGTGAGAATATTGTCTATCTTTTCGTAAGGTAGGCTTGCTTGCATTGTGGCAGAGTCTAACTGGATACCCAGAAAAGTGATAACCGTGTCTGGCCCTTCTGTTTTCTTTGGGGAGATGGGTACACCTAGTTGCTCAAACAGCTTAGTGGTAGCTTTGAGGCTAGTGGGAGGTGCAGTATTCTCCTCGACCAGTAGGAAATCGTCCAAGTAATGTAATACTGTAGGGCATCCGGCTATGTTCAATAGTAACCAGCATAGTGCTTCGGCAAATGTGTCGAAAATAGCTGGGCTACTTTTGGACCCAAAAGTTAACCGGGAGAAAAAATAGTAGTTCTCGGACCACTTGATGCCATGCAGGTGCCACAGTGTGGGGTGGATAGGGAGTAATTTGAAGGCGTTAGTAATGTCGGTCTTACTGAGCCAGGCTCCCACCCCTGCTTGTATGATGGCTGTAATGGCGTGATCTATGGTGGTGTATTGCAGAGAGAATTCCTCAGAGGGTATGAGGGAATTAAGACTGGGGTTGGCCGATGAGTGGGGAGCCGATAAGTCAATGATGAGTCTCTGTTTTTGGGAAGATTTCCCTGTGACAATACCAATAGGGTTGGTGCGCCATTCTGTGAATGGGGGAGTTCTAAAAGGCCCCAATACAAAGCCCTCCTCCACTTCTTGGTTTATGAGGGTGTCAACCACTGTGGGGTTGTGTTGGGCGGATTGTAGGTTTGGGCATTCCAGAGTGCCAGCTGGTATGTGTAGGATACCTGTGTGGAAGCCTTCTGTTAAACCAGAAATAAGAAAATCTACCAGGTGTCTAGATGGGTGCTGAGACATCAATGCTGTGAATACTGGCATATTAATGGACGTAAGGTAAGGCTTAGAATACATTTTATTTGGACACATGGTCTTAGCATGTGCCCTAAAACATTTTGAACAGACATGCAATAGTCTACATCCACTGTAATTACAAGACCCAACATTGAAATTATTACATATCTGGGACTTGCCCAGAAACTTGATTGGGCGTCCCAATTTGTCTTTGGATAGTTTCCCTGGATCCCCAGAGGAACTAGTTCCTTGTGTGGAGGCATGTCCGTCTGCCGTGTTGGGACAAAAATTAGTAGTATGGGCTGTGGAGGAGCAGTATGCACAAGCTGGTGTTCTTAGACCTGCAAAGTGTCTGCAGAATAAGACGGTATCAATCCTTCCCCAGTTGGATCGTGTACCGTACTGGGAGAAGGCTCCAGCCACTTTTGCAGAAAAAGACCTATGGTAGTCATAGAATGCTGAACCACCATATTTGTTGCCCAGGTCTACCAGCTTGTGCATATAGAGATCAAACTCCTCTCTTCTGTTGGGATAAACCGCACAGACGACATCCCTGTAAATACCAAACGCTAGTACAAATTCAGGGATAGTCAGTTTCCTGTTCAGGCGGGCATCCCTAGATCTGACAATAACAGAAACATCATCATAAGCATACGTCTTATGTTCCACAATGTCCTGGGAGGCAATCAACAGGGAAGCCAGGTTGACGTCTTTACCTTCCAGGATATCCCTTTTGATATGCTCAGGTATCATGTGGGCCGGGCTAACTTCCTGGTCATCCAGGGGGCTGGCTGGAGCGACTAATGGCAAGGCTGGTGTTTGTACCGCAGCCGCGGGTGGCCCTGCTAGAGTGAGGGCCGTGGTGACCGACTCAAGTTTCTCCAGCCTGGAGTTGACCTTGCCCATGGATGCCATGAGTGAGGATAACATGGCATGTATGTCCCCTGGGTTGGACTGGCTAGATCCTTCCCCGGCTTCCATGTTATTGGTTGATGTGCGTAGCAGTTTGAAAAGTTCTGCCTTCCTTGCTGTAGCGGGGTAGGGGATTTGTCGTCTCCTTAATTCCGTGGTTATGCGCGGGATTGTCCAGGATCTAATTGATGCTGGACTAGCTAGCTCTCCTCCTTGTGTGGGAGTGACAGCTCTAGCCGGGGTGCTAGGCAGGGAGAAATCCTCTACCCCTTCCTGAGACATACTATAAATAAAACAATAATTAGTAATTATTGTACTGGCAGGCTAGCTAGGCCGGATGGCGAAAGTATTATGCTTGTTTGGTGACAGGTGAGGCCCTACTAATTGCCAAGCGGCTTGAGAGGCTCTATCTATGCGTTGGCGCGAGGGGTTATTGAGGCCACTTGACGTAGTGGCAGGAGTTTTAGGCCTCTCGGTGACTGTACGACAGAAAACAGGGGAAGGGAGTGACAGGTGAGGCCCTCTCTTTGCAACATGCGAGGCGGCTAGCTAACGTGTGGCCCGATGGGTGTTTGCCTCCGAAACGTTTGAGGCGGGGTGTTGGCCTCGCGGGACCACTAACTAATGGCGACAGCCAAGATGGGGTAAATACCTATTGGGAATCCTGTGACCCTATTGCCAGTACTCTAAACTAGGGGGATGAAATGAAATGTATGGTAGAATACCATATGAGCAGGTGTACGTACCTGGTAGTATGATAAATCACAGGAATAAACCGTGTGGAGCAATTATATAAGCTTGACAGCCTAAAATGGGTAAAAGAGAGTAGTACGATGAGTGTGGGGTGTAAAAAGAACCAGACTTATAGTCTGTAGCAGCAATGTTATGTTGATACCATGGGAATAGCTATGAGTGGCTCAGAAATGTTTGCATGCTTGAATAAGACATCTGAGGGAGGCCGTGGCCTATGTACAAACAAACTATGTGTTACGTGATAATGGTGTGTAAAGGAAAACATGAAACGTAGGTTATATACATATGTATATGACTGTGTAGGGGACGTATGATTGGTTGGATCAGTACGTGTGATTCAACCCGAGTATGCATGCAAAAGGATTTAAGCCTTATGTGTCATCGTCATGACAGAGAAATGAGGCCTGTAATGTAGGCTGAGTAAATTGAAATGAAATGGATAGTTATAAAACTCCTGGCGTGGGAGTTCAATGATCTGTACCGAAATGTAACTGGTTTTATAGAAAGGGACATGGATGAGGTCATGGCCTAATTAACACAGCGTTATGTATGATATGTAGCAGAAAGACCAAAGGCAGGGATACCCCAAAATGATTTAACATGATGTAAAGTGATGTATATCTATGATATGTATGTATAGCAAAGACGTATCAACCCGAGAATTATTGCTTAAATGAACCTATCCTTGTATATGTTGTATTAATAACCCAGAAATGATGCTTGTAACATAGGCTGAGTCCATTCGTATAAATGGATAAGTAATGCAGACCCCTGAAAGCGTGGGAGTCAAATGGTATACACAGAGAAGTGGACTTGATTTGTGGACGTAATACAATACTGACAATTTGTTAAAAGTAATCAACAATAATCTATTTAAGCAAGCAATACTTTAACCGAATGTTATATACACATGAAATGGTGAATATAATTCATGAAAGGATTATACGTGAACACACAGAACAGCCGAAAGCAAATGTGAGGGGAACACAGAAGTTAGAATAGTTTAACCGTATGATTTATGCGAACCAAAGCGTGTATGAGCGTATGTAAAATTTGCCGAACGGCAAAACAACCGAATGAACATTCGTTTAAATAACATGAATAGGATATGCGAAATGACTATTGAACGATTTAAAACATGTTCAGCCGAATGACCGTACGAATGAAAAGCCCGCGAATGGCTTGAAACATTCGTGTCATAACCAGGGAAAAGCCGTAAAGCGAGGACCCGTGCTGTACCGTACGCCGTGGGAACCAGTCCTGGCGTGACAGGAAGGTCTGACTTACGGTTTAGGAGTCCCTGGGACGCGATCTACAACGGAGAACGGAGTCAGAAGAAGCTGGACGGGCGGAAAGGCCTGAACAGGATTCCTGGACACAGCTTAACGTGGTGAAACCTCCTGGATACTGAAACCAAGATGGCGTCTGAGAGAACCCGGAAGTGGATCCTCATTCAACGCTGACCTCGAACGGTAAGGAGCCAGGCAAGGGGAGTGCCTTAAGTAGGCTAGGGGTGGAAAACCAGCACCTCCCACAAATGCAGGCAAATTGCCTTAATACATATATACTTAGATCATATATAATAAATATATCTATGATCTAAGTATATATTGTTTAATTTTACACTGTTTTAAAATGTTTTATTTTATTTTTTTTTCATACAGCAAGGGCTGTTATAACAGGCACTCCCCCTGCTGGCAATGCGTTGGACGGCTATGCCATCCATGTGATCGTGAGGTCCTCGCGATCACATGGCCCAGAGGAGCCGAAGAGGAAGGAAGGGGACTCCCTGGGCTCCCAGGTAAGTCCCCATACCGCGAACACAGGCGTGGGATCGCCGGAGAACGGGTAAGTACATAGGACACCATTTAATTGCAAACAGAAGAGGTCGGGTCACCTAAACACACACACACCACAACACACATACACAACACATTACAGACACACACACCACGACACAGACAGGCACACCACGTCAAACACACACACACACTACAAAACAGACACACACCATGAAACAGACACAGACGCACACACCATGACACAGACGCGCACACAACAACACAGACGCGCACACAACAACACAGACACACCACGACAGACATACACACCACGACAGACACGACACACACACACCATGACACACACAAACACACACAATGACACAAACACACATATACACCATGACAGAGAAACACACATATACACATAAACCATGAAAGACACACACACTGACACAGACATTATTGCTTGTCTTAATATCTGTGAGGTCCAATGGGTGACTGGCTGGTGGATTATGGAGGTAGGTGGCATGCTGGGGGGGTCGTGCAAGGTGGACGGCAGGCTGTGCGTATTGTTGCCCGGCAGCAAGGGGGCTGTGATGTCCCTGCTCGGCTCCAAAGCGCGCCACATAGTGAGGCCAGGGCAGGAAAAAAGACAATTTTCCGACCCCGGCCTCACAAACGCGTGAGGGAGCAAAGCAGGGACATCACAGCTCCCTTACCACCCGGCAACAATACATGCACACAGCTGCCCACCTCCATAATCTCCCAGCTTGCCGCCTGTACCATGCCCACTGAGTATTTGTATATTTTGCCCCTTGAACTTTGTGTTCCCACTGTTTATTCTTAAGGTTTCCCATTTCTTTTTTCTTTCTGTGTTTCCCCATGTATTTGTAGGTATTTCATGTATTTTTCCTGCTCCCCGTTCGGGAGAGCTCATACGAATGGAATCCGTTCGTCTCCCGCACTGGGACCACCCTGATTCCCCATTTAGAACGCTTATTATAACGTTCTAAAACTGCAAAGGAAATCATTAACGAATGCTCCCCTGGGTGGCCGCCGGTTCGTATAACCGACTGCCCCCAGGGGAAGCATTCACTCCTCAAACGGGCCTGCCGCTTGGTTTCAGGTCCTCGAGTCAGGGAACGCCCTAACTGCTCCTAACGGAGCTACAATCACCATTTACCCTACCCGGGAGCTACGAGGCCAGGCTCGTGGCTGCCCAAGAGCGCTCTCTCCAGGCTGCCTAAGTGGAGGTAACCGCCGGAGAGAGGTGCGAGCCCTAGCGGAATCCCTGGAGCTGTAAATCGGCTACACAGCCACAGGGGTCCCGCTGACCGCCTGGAAGTCCGTGCCGACCAATGGGAGAAGGAGCGCCCGCTCAAACTTGGTTTGCGCCATTCTCCTGATTGGTCGACACGAGTGAGCGCTGGGTGCGGCAAAACCCCTCTTCTCCATGAGCGCTGATTAGCGTGAATTGGTTTTGAGCCTTTCAGCCGATTGGTTGTTGCTGGTTTAGGCGCAAAATTAGAATTCATCAGACTAAACCAAGCAACTCCATGGAACTAATTTCAGCGATGTACAGAGCTTCGAGCCCCAGATAGACTATTTCTCGGGCTCTGTATCCAGTGTGTTTTATATGTGTAACCCCTTCCCTTCCCGGGGCACATAGCCCCTAAGTGTTCCCCCATATATGTAATGTGTTTTAATGTGTGTACCTGTATGTGCTGTTGGTATGTCCCATCTGTAACCCAGCCCCCTCCTGCCTGGGATTATGTTATACTGAATGGAGACCAACTGCCGGGGTCTGTGCATAAAGGCTGTGTGTTCCAAATAAAGATTGTCAGAGTTTGTACCTCCAGAACTGTGTCTAGTTACTGGAGGGAAAAGAAACTTTAGCCCTGTGTCTGCTGTTCCCGCTTGCAGGGGATGAAGCAGGAAAAATCCTTGTAAGGACTAAGAGAGTTAGTTTCCCCATCTGTTTCCCAGTTCCAGCTAGGAAGCAGCCCTTTGGCAGAGGTACCCAGCTTGGGTACAGGGAGCTCCGCTACAAGTGGTGACAGCGGTGGGATTGCTTCCTAGCCATAGGTAAACAAGCTCGTCGTCGGGGACACCCACCTATGGGAAGTGGGGATATGGAGGGCCCGTACCGTCGGGCAGTATCCCACTTCGACGAAAGACTTCAGCAGTGGTGGCCCTATGCCAGACGAGAGCATATCAGAATGGAGGGTGGCCCTCTGAACCGATCTCGTCGAAACGTGACCCTTCCAGAGCGAGGAACGCCCGACCAACGACCAGCGCCAGTGGGAGCAACTTGAGCTGCGGATTCTGTTCCTGGGAGACCAGCCATTAGAGGAATGGGTAATAGAACTAGAGACGCTTGTCATGACAACCAGGCCCTGCGGCGGCATACATCCTTCCTCTACCCATGGTTGGTCGAGCCTAAATGCATTGAGGGAGAAAACTATGATGGCTCTAGTTTGCTGTGGGAGTTTTTTGCGGGTATGGCGTTCGGAGACCCTGGCGGTTCCCACTTCTGGGACATCCAAGAGAATCGAGAAGGCAGCTTCGACCTTACCGAGATAGCGGAGCTGCACCCAGACCTGACTTTCCTGGCTACCTTGGAGTGGGAACTTGAGCGAGACTACATGTGCCTGTTCCGCTGGTCCGGTCTTATCCGGCAGTGTGAGGTCCAGGGAACGGAGGCAACCGGTCTCGTTCCCCAGCAGCAGTATGAAGTCCAGGAAACGGAGGCAACCGGTCTCGTTCACCAGCGGCAGTGTGAAGTCCAGGGAACGGAGACAACCGGTCTCATTCTCCAGCGGCAGTGTGAGTTATCTAGAGGGATAACCACTGGAACGGAGGGTGTCGTGGTTGGGACTTCGGTCGCCACGGGCATCCTACAAGTGGAAGAGTTGGCCCCTCCAACTCTTCCTGAGGCTGACCTGGCAGGCGAAGCTACGGCCACCACAACCCCTTCCCTTAAGGATACATCGGAATCAGAGTGCAGCCAGCATCTGCTCGCTCCTTCGCCAGAAGCGAATTTGGTGTGGAGGCGCGGGCCTACGGGCAGAGGGCAGGCAGCCTCTGCCCAGCCTTGTTGCCTAAACCGGTCCCTGGTAGCTGGGTGAAATCCAGAGGCCCTAAGTATTCCCCCATATATGTAATTTGTGTACCTGTATGTGCTATTGGTATTTTCCAGAGCGGGAGATAGCTATCTGTAACCCAGCCCCCTCCTGCCTGGGATTGTGTTTTACTGAATGGAGATCCCCTGCGGGTGTCTGTGCATAAAAGCTGTGTGTTCCAAATAAAGATTGTCAGAGTTTGTACCTCCAGAACTGTGTCTCGTCTAGTTACCGGAGAGAAGGGAGATTTAACCCCTGTGTCTGCTGTTCCAGCTTGCAGGGGATGAAGTGGGGAAAGTCCTTGTAAGGACTAAGACTTTCTGTTTCCCAGTTCCAGCTAGGAAGCAGCCCTTTGGCGGAGGTACCCAGCCAGGGTACAGGGAGTTCCACTACACCGCCCTACTCAACAATTCCCCAGTCGTCCTCCCGTCCGCCTCTGAGGTAAGGAGCTCACATATCCCAGGCGCCAAGCCAAAATTCCTAGGAGCCATGGTGACCTGATATTTGTCGAGCCCTGCTATACATGTTGTCTATAACAAATGTTACAGTGAAGAAACAAAAAGGTAACTGAGCCCAACATTTAAGAGCATTGAAAATTATTTAATAAGCATTAAAATGTCTGATGTGTTGTAGCATTTTATATCCTTGTAATATGAATATTTATCGGTCTCTGTTTTAGTTGCAAATATTTTTCTCTAGTCATGTCCATTGTTTTTCAGTGGTCAAAAACATATTGTACTTGTTGAGATAAAGATTGATGAAGGTCTGGTTGTTATAACTTTTGAACCGACCATGCAAGCCAGACTTCTCTGTGTATTAAGAAGGGCCCCATTCCGTATGCATTTAATTTAAACAAATATAGTGTTTCTTTGTGCAATTTTCATACCGTATGGCTTTATTCATAGATTGGAAGGAATGGTTCTATAATTCTCACATATTTTAAAGTATCAGGTAACATTACGCCTCCAATTTAACTGAATACTTAGAGGTTTAAAAGCTTTTACACTTAGATATTCACTGTGGCAGAACCCGTGCCTATTTGTGTGTTTTCCCCTGGTTTTAGGTCTTCCCCGTGTATTTCGTGTCACATCCGAACAAAACCCATTCATCTCCCGAACGGGGACCTCCCCGGTGCCCCATTAGAACATTCCCACCAATTAATCAGAACGTTCGCACTTGCACGCCCAAGCTAATGGCCTGTGTGAGCTCTGCAATGGTACGTTGAAGCAGACGCTCCGTTCCTTTGAAGCAACGCGCAAGGATTTCTGACGCATCTCCTGTTCGAATATCGGGAGGTGCCCCAGGAAGCCACAGGATTCTCTCCGTTCGAATTCTTATTCAGGCGGAGAGTTAGAGGGCCCCTAAACCTTGTTCCCTGTGTATTTCGTATTCTATACCTTATTTTCCCATTCATGAGTGTTCATACGAACGAAACCCATTCGTCTATCGAACAGGGACCACCCCAGTGCCCCATTAGAATGTTCCCACCAATTAATCAGAACGTTCGCACTGGCAACATAGTGAAACAGTGTGAAACCACAAGGGAAGTAATTAAAGGACCACTATAGTGCCAGGAAAACATACTTGTTTTGCCAGGAAAACATACTAATTTTCCTGGCACTATAGTGCCCTGGGAAGGGTCACCCTTCTGCCAGGCTGGATGGAGAGGAAGGGGTTAAACTTACCTCTTTCTCCAGCGCCGGGTGGGGAGCTCTCCTCCTCCTCTTCGGCTTAATGCGTAAATGCGCGGCAAGAGCCATGCGCGCAGCCAGTCTCATAGGAAAGCATTTACAATGCTTTCCTATGGACTCTGGCGTCTTCTCACTGTGAAAATCACAGTGAGAAGCACGCAAGCGCCTCTAGCAGCTGTCAAGAGACAGCCACTAGAGGCTGGATTAGCCCCAACATAAACATAGCAGTTTCTCTGAAACTGCGATGTTTATAGAAAAAAGGGTTAACCCTAGCTGGACCTGGCACCCAGACCACTTCATTAAGCTGAAGCGGTCTGGGTGCCTATAGTGGTCCTTTAATGAGTGCTCCCCTGGGTGGCCGCCATTTAGTATAGACGAACACCAACCAGGGGGAGCATTCGTATACCGAAAGGAGGCGCTTTGCTGGCAGGTTTCAGCACCGGAACCTCTTAAACAGAGATTGGTTGGGGAATATGCCACTGTGGGAATGCCTGAGGTTGGGGCTAGTTTGGCAGGCTTTTCTGTGCCTGGGAGACAAACGGACGGTCTCTTTTGCTGTGCTTTGGCTCCCAGGATGAAGAACCCCCCCCCCACCCCCCTGTAGTCCTGTGTGGGAGACCCCTCGCCTGAATTGTGGGCTTTCCATATTTGGAGACAAAGGGACAGCGACCCCCCGTTCCCGCACTTGGGCTCCCTGGTGTACAGGATCCTGGAGTACGACCCCTGTTTGTGTGTTGGAGACCCCTTGCATGGGGCTATGCATAAAAGCCGTGTGTGGCTCAATAAAATTGTGTTGTACTCCCAGAAGTGTGTCTCGTCTAGTTACTGGGGGAATGGCTGTCTGCCTATTCTAAGGGTTCCAGAGGGGCTGAAAGAAGGTAAAAGCGGAGGTAACCAGTCGGGATACACGGGTCCGCTACATTCACCACCAATACTGTCAGACATTTTTGTGTTAAGATAGAAATTAAAAATGTATACTTTAAGTCACCACTTAGCATATGTGACTCCATTTTGTAACAAAATGCAAAGCTCAGACACATTTTTATTTCTGTGACACTATTCATTGCATGAATAAATTCTGGAATGTGGCTAACGTAAACACTGATTAGAGATAAAGTTTCTTCTTTCAGTGTAACTATAAATTTAAAAAAAAACAAAAAAAACACAGACACAGGATTACCAGAATTGGGACGGTGGGGGGTGAGAACACTATGAGACGGGGAGGGGGGGAAAGAACACAATGGGACAGGGGAGGGGGGGAAAACACTATGGGACAGGAGAGGAGGGAGGAAAGAACACTAAAAAAGAGGGAGGGGAGAGGAACATTAAGGGGTGAGAACACTATGGGACAGAGGAGGGGGGAGAAAAAAACACTATGGGACTGGGGAGGAGTGAGGAAAGAACACTAAAAAAGAGGGAGGGGAGAGGAACATTAAGCGGGAGGGACCACTAAAAGAGAAGGGAGAAGGGAAGTTTTTCATATTAAATTCATTAAAAAGTCTACTATTAATAACATTTTAGGAAAAAAACTTTTTAAATCATTTGAGGAACAAAGTCATTTTTGGTTTCGGTTTTCAGCAAAGGGCATCCAGCATTTTTGGTTTCGGCCCAGAATTTTCATTTCGGTGCATCCCTACTAAATTCAATTAACCCCTTATACAAAGTGGTAGTTGGAATTCATAATGAGAATTTCTTGTGGTGGTACAACGCCATATATTGATCGAAGTCTATATGACAGTCAAAAGAAGAAGATACACCCACCTGGTTCCATTGGTCACTTTAAATTAGTGACGTAAAGAAAGTTAAGATAAGGATGTCTTAAAAATTGAGGTTGGCCAGAGACGAGAGATCAATGAGGATGGATTAATCAAAAGCTGGACACGTCTAACTCTCTGTATCTTTGCCAACTAAATTTTGGAACTTTGAAAATGTAACCTAACACTCTGTCTTTTCCAACTGAATCTGGGTCCGAGTTAAAATTCTTTAATAATCAGAACTCTTGATATCTTCTCACAATTCTCTATCTACCTACCATACTTGCACCCACCATTCATGGAATATATCTTCAAGCCTAAAGAATTTACACTTCGAATGACACACACACACACACACACATATATATAAATTCTACAAATATATTTATATAATATATTTACATAATGAAGTCATTTTATTAATTCAAATTTGAGGTACCTGCCTGACAAACCAGGCAGAAAGTCCACAGAATTTGGTCCGCAATCCCTATATTTACCCTGTAACTTTGCAGGACACCATAAAACCTGTGCATGGGAGCTACTGTTTTACTCGGGAGACTTCGCTGAACACAAATATTAGTGTTTCAAAACAGTAAAACATATCACAACGATGAGTTAGTCCGTGAAAGTGCAGTTTTTTGTATTTTTCACACACAAATGGCACTTTCACTGATGATATAATTGTTGTGATACATTTTACTGTTTTGAAACACTAATATTTGTGTTCGGCTGAGTCTCGCGAGTAAAACAGTAACCCCCCCCCACTCCCATGTACAGGTTTTTTAATGCTGTTTTCAAACGTTACTGAGTCAAATATAAGGCTTGAATTTCCTTTTTTTCACATTGAAATTTGCCAGATTGGTTATGTTGCCTTTGAGACCGTATGGTAGCCCAGGAATGAGAATTACCCCCATGATGGCATACCATTTGCAATAGTAGACAACCCAAGGTATTGCAAATGGGGTATGTCCAGCCTTTTTTAGTAGGGATCGAACAATATTGATGTTTTTAGAGACGATACCGATAATCTGTGAACTTTCAGGCCGATAGTTGATAATGTACCGATATTCTGTACATTTACCATTTTGAAAAAAAATAACCATTTCTAAAGGTAAATTCACAAAATATACATGCCACATGTAGTGGATGCATTGTGTTTAGACAGGGGAGCTTTGTGTGTGTGTGTAGTGGATGCAGTGTGTATTTGTGTAGTGTGTATATAATGAATGCAGTGAGTGTGTGTAGTGTGCATAGTGAATGCAGTGAGTGTTTGTAGTGTGTACATATAGTGAATGCAGAGTGTGTTTGTGTAGTGTGTATAGTGAATGCAGTGTGTATGGTGTGTGGGTATAGTGAATGCAGTGTGTGCGTGAAGTGAATGCAGTGTGTGTATAGTGAATGCAGTGTGTTTGTGTAGTGTGTATATAATGAATGCAGAGTGTGTATTTGTGTAGTGTATGCATAGTAAATGCAGTGTGTGTATATAATGAAGAGTGTGTGTGTGTGTGTGTGTGTGTGTGTGTATGTATAGGGAATGTAGTGTGTTTGTGTAGTGTGTATAGTAAATGCAGTGTGTATGTGTAGTGTGTATATAATGAATGCAGAGTGTGTGTGTTTGTGGAGTGTGTGAATAGTGAATGCAGTGTGTATAGTGAATGCAGCGTGTTTGTGTGTATAGTGAATGCAGTGTGTTTGTATACTGTGTGTGTATATAATGAATGCAGAGTATGTGTGTATTTGTGGAGTGTGTGAATAGTGAATGCAGTGTGTTTGTATACTGTGTGTATATAATGAATGCAGAGTATGTGTGTGTTTGTGTAGTATGTGTATAGTGAATGCAGTGTGTTTGTGTAGTGTGTGTATATATAGTGAATGCAGAGTGTGTGTGTGTGTGTGTGTGTGTGTGTGTTTGTATATAATGAATGCAGAGTGTGTGTGTGTGTGTTTGTATATAATGAATGCAGAGTGTGTTTGTGTAGTGCGGGTATATAATAAATGCAATGTGTGTGTGTTTGTGTACAGTGCCTTGCAAAAGTATTCACCCCCTTGGTATTTTTTGTGTTTTGTTGCCTCACAACCTGGAATTAACATGGATTGTTTGAGGATTTGTATCACTTAATTTACAAAACATGCCCACAACTTTGAAGATGTTTTTTTATAGTGAAGCAAACAACAAATAGGACAAAATAACAGAAAAAGTAAATGTGCATAACTATTCACCCCCCTAAAGGCAATACTTTGGAGAGCCACCTTTTGCAGCAATCACAGCTCCAAGTCGCTTTGGATAAGTCTCTATGAGCTTGCCACATCTTACCATTGGGATTTTTGCCCATTCCACCTTGCAAAACTGCTCCAGCTCCTTCAAGTTGGATGGTTTGCGCTTGTGAACAGCAATCCTTAAGTCTGACCACAGATTTTCTATTGGATTGAGGTCTGGGGTTTGACTAGGCCATTCCAACACATTTACATGTTTCCCCTTAAACCACTCAAGTGTTGCTTTAGCAGTGTGTTTGTGGTCATTGTCCTGCTGAAAGGTGAACCTCCGTCCTAGCCTCAAATCACGCACAGAGTGGCACAGGTTTTGCTCAAGAATATCCCTGTATTTAGCACCATCCATCTTTCCCTCAACTCTGACCAGTTTCCCAGTCCCGGCTGCTGAAAAAATCCCCACAGCATAATGCTGCCACCACCATGTTTCACTGTGGGGATGGTGTTCTTTGGGTGATGTGATGTGTTGGGTTGGGTTTGCGCCAGACATAGCGTTTTCTTTGATGGTCGAAAAGTAAAATTTTAGTCTCATCAGACCAGAGCACCTTCCTCCATACATTTTGGGAGTCTCCCACATGCCTTTCTGCAAACTCAAAACATGCCATTTTGTTTTTTGCTGAAAGTAATGGCTTACTTCTGGCCACTCTGCCATAAAGCCCAACTCTATGGAGCGTACGGCTTATTGTCGTACTATGTAGAGATACTCCAGTCTCTGCTGTGGAACTTTGCAGCTCCTCCAGGGTTACCTTAGGTCTCTGTGCTGCCTCTCTGATTAATGCCCTCCTTGGTGGGCGGCCGTCTCTTGGCAGGTTTGCTGTTGTGCTATTTTCTTTCCATTTGGTTATAATAGATTTGATGGTGCTCCTGGGGATCATCAAAGATTTGGATATTTATTTATAACCTAACCCTGACTTGTACTTCTCAACAACATTGTCCCTTACTTGTTTGGAGAGTTCCTTGGTCTTCATGGCTGTGTTTTGTTAGTGGTGCCTCTTGCTTAGGTGTTGCAGCCTCTGGGGCCTTTCAAAAAAGGTGTGTATTTGTAATGACAGATCATGTGGCATTTAGATTGCACACAGGTGGATATCATTTCACTAATTATTTGACTTCTGAAGGTAATTGGATGCACCAGAGCTTGTTATGGGCTTCATAACAAAGGGGGTGAATACAAACTGTGATAAAGTGAAGGCAGAGAGGCATTTAACCCCAGGGGAAGTACGTGTTTTATGTGTGGTGTGCAACACAAAGCCACGTTTAGTTATGGGCCTCTGGGGTGGAGCATTTGGAGAGCAGGGTGGGCCAATGCTCCACTCCTCAGTTTATACACAACTGGGAGAAATCAGGTCCAGGCAAGAGTTTTTTGGAACTGTCTCCAACCCACTGCTCAGCTGCAGATAATCAGCTGTAGCAGTGGGAATAAACCCCTCCCTGCTAGGCAGGTAAAGGGGGATTGCTGGCTTCCTCCCTAGAAGCAGGTAGGAGAGAGGCTGATCTCTCCAGTGAGAGAGTCAAGGAGACTGAGCACTGGGAGTGCAAAAGGAAAGCAGTCAAGGCTGGCTTGGAGCACTGGGAGTGCAGAAAGGAAAGCAGTCAAGGCTGGCTTGGAGCACTGGGAATGCAGAAAGGAAAGCAGTCAAGGCTAGCTTGGAGCACTGGGAGTGCAGAAAGGAAAGTAGTTAATGCTGGCTTGGAGCACTGGGAGTGTAGAATGGAAAGCAGCAGGCTGATTAAGCACTGGAGTGCAGAGAGCTGACAAAGACACTAGGTTGGTGAAACCATTATTGTTTTGTTCTAGTTTAACCCCTGAGAGATAGGGAACCTGATGTTAGTAAGTGCTCAGGCGAGCTAGGTTTTTGTTTATAGGGATTTGTGTTATATTTATGTTTTCATTTGCTGCTGTCTCCTGTGTGGACTTACAAATAAAGTGCCTGAATTATATGCAAATAAAAGGACTGTGCCTGTTGTTTACCCTAGAGGACCGTGCTATCTGCAAACAAGGATCACAAAATGCACATGCCAATTTTCTGTTTTCTATTTCTAAAAAATAGTTTTATGTATATATTTTTCTCATTTCACGTCAACTTAGACTATTGTGTTCTGATCCATCACATAAAATTCAGATTAATAAAACATTGAACTTAAGGCTGTAATGTAACAAAATAGGTAAAAAATCAAGGGGGGTGAATACTTTTGCAAGGCACTGTTGTGTGTGTATAGTGAATGCAGTGTTTGTGTAGTGTGTAAATGATGAATGTAGTATGTGTGTATATAATGAATGCAGTGTATTTGTGTAGAGTGTGTGTGTTTCTGTAGGTATGAAATTTGTGTAAATTTTTTTTTAATATTACATTTTTTAAATGTATTTTTAGTCCCCCGTCCCTGCTTGTTACCTGGCCAGGGAGGGGGGATATAGCAATCCCTGGTAGTTCAGTGGCATGGACTGTGCAGTGGGGGCAACAGCAAGCGCTTACTTACCTTCCCAGCAGCTCCTTCAGCTCCCCTGTCTAACTCTCGCGGACTGTGTGCCGCGCGCAGCGTTGCCATGGTAACCTCTATTTGCCGATATTGCCGAAAATAACGGCCAGACCGATAATTGGTTGATCCCTATTTTTTAGTAGCCACTTAGTCACAAACACTGGCCAAAATTAGAATTGGGGAATTTGGTGTTAGGCTAGCTAAGGGTCAACATTAAAAAAAGGTTTTAAAAAATCTTTTAAAAGTTTTAAAAAAATCCCACCCCCCTTTACCCAGTCCTAATAAAAATGAACCCTTTCCTTACCAGTTAATCACTGCTTACAGTGATCAAAATACAGATCACAGTATTGTACTGTGATCTGATATTTTTTTAACCCCTGAGAGTTCAATTATTTTTTTTAACCCTCAGGGGTAAATTATATATTTTGCTAGGTGGGGTGGGTGGGAGTTATGGGAAATTGGGGCATTTACTGTGCTGCTTACTGCACATAAAGGGGTTAACGGAAAAAAAAGTTACAAAATGTAAAATGTAAAAAGTTACAAGACTTAAAAAGTGAAAAAAAGTTTAAAAGAGTAAAGAAATACTGTGACGAAGTGCCCTTCGCTACTTGTGCCTGGAAGGGACTACTGGCTAGCCTCCTGCCTTCCGACTATTGCCCATGTGCTGATAGCTGTATTTTCCCCTGCAGAAAGGTTTATTTGTGTATATCTGCTGGGGCGTTCTGGACTTTCAGTATGGTAGTAGTGCTATCCCAGATAGCTATGCCATGGAACCTATTTGTGTAACAAAAGACTATGGAAAAGACTTTGGCTCCATGGCGATTGAATTGTATGTATGTGATCTGAGCGCCATTCAATAATAATGTGCACTCAGATCGAAGCTATCTGGGGATATGTTGCATGTATATGTTTTATATAGTAATTGTAACATTGTGTAATTTTATGTCTTTTTGTAAGCATGTGGTTAATGGAGTCTTGCCTCTGTCCTGGGAGATAATTTGATTACTTCCCAATTATCTCCAGGATAGAGAGGAGGGATTGTGATGTCACTGTGGGAGTGTTTTGTTTGTATTGTCTGTGATTGGTTATACTGTGTCCCACCCTGTGGGATGTCCCCTTGCATGGGGACTTGCATAAAAGCCAGTGTGTGGTCATTAAAACCAGATCATCTTGTACCTTTCTTGAAGCCTTGGCTCATGTTTGGGGGAAGGGATACCTACACTCTGGGGATTGCTATAAGCACTTACTCCCCAGAGTAAGCTCTTGCAATAGCTTGATTTGTTCCTGCTACGCTCTATGGATTTAGGAGAGGTTCACCCACTGGGAGCTGGATCCTGGTTGTGGATCTAGGGTGGGTGGAGACGGTGAGACCCTGGCGTAGCTGTATCGCTGGAAGTGGGGTCTGCAGTGCTGATGGTGTCGGTTTGAGTGCTTGGAGTCCTCAGCGAGCACTAGTCACATCGATTGGCGGAGGTACTCAGTCGGAGTGCCAGCGTTCCGTCACAAATACATTAAAAATGCTCATTACCACTACACCTGGAACAAACTAGCAAAAAAATGACCCCACACTAAGGTTCACAATATGCCTTTTGTTTGTTTGTTTGTTTTTGGGGGGGGTTCGAGAAATCTATCAGAATGGCATATGGCTTATAACTTATTTATGGATATACCATTATCATTATTTCTCTTTTCTATTATCACTTTATTATATTTCTCTTATAAATTCATAGTACTAAAAAAAACATAAAACAATATAAAAAAATGCTTAATAATTCAGTAATATATATATATATATAGATAGAGAGAGAGAGAGAGAGATATTAGCTATGCCTCACTGATGATGCCTAACAAGGCTGAAACGATCGTCTGGGTTTGCGGTGTCTCTCGTGCAGAGGGAACTTGCTGGTATTTTGGATCTGGACTGCCCGTATGGGTGGGACCAGCCTGATATGTTTCAGAGATGTTCTCTCTGTAATGGCACAAGAGGAGCTAAAACCAGCTTGAGAACTGAGCGGGGACCCACCGAAGGGCAGGCTATTTCAGCTGCTGCTTGTTCACAGTATTCTCTTGCACCCTGTTTTTTGCTCTCCATATTTTATATATATATATATATATATATATATATATATATATATATATATATATATATATATATATATATATATATATATATATATATATATATAGTAGGCGTCTATTAATTAGGGTGTTATCGCTGGTCTTTTAAGTCCCCTCTCTTATTTTTTTCTTATCTATTGTCATTTCCTTCTCTATTATTATTTATCAGTTTCAATTTCTTTATTCTTAATAAACACCCAATCACTAAGAAATTATTAATAATTTTATACCTAATAAATATTACCTATCGGTAGCAAACAACAGGACAAAAAAAAAAAATTGTCTTGTCGGGTTAACGAATCATAAAAAAAAAAGCTTAGGGGCAGAGACATGAGAACAGGAACCATTTTCTATGTACGAGGAGTTTCTCTCTTTCCCTAATATTTCTTCTTTATCTTTGCCTAATATTTTTACCCTTGTTTTCTTTTTCCCTATCTTTCTCTTCCTTTCCCCTTCCTTATACTTTGGATCTATACGTCATTTCTTGGGTTTATCTATTATCTAAATTAATCCTCTCGCATAAGCTCTAACCAGTCATTTCACAATTTTAATTCTGATATATTCTACTTGGATTGATTTAAAATATCCCTTTCCATAGAACATTGTGTGTGAATCTGCGTTTTTATCTTCGGCCATGTTGGGATTTTATTTGATAGCCATTTTCTGGCTAATAATAATTTAATTGCTGTCAGAATTTGAAAAATAATTTTACAATTTTTTTTTTTTTTTAATTCTTTATTTTTGGTGCATAGAATAAATTTGTACATATTTGCTGGCAATGCCCCAACAGCAATTGAAGGCGATTCAATCAACAAATAAGTTCAAGGTTGGAGCATGCATAACAGTGCACATTTTGGTTTTATGGTGATGTAGATAGTGTACCTCAACACGCAAGATTTAGTCCAACGAGAGACAAGATAAAAAGATACGTCTTACCGGGCCTTAGAATGGCCGGACTCGACGTAGACAGGTAAAAGAGAGTCAGGAACGAGCCGAGGTCAAGGGAACAGAGAGACAGCGAAAACAAGAACTAGCCAAGGACTGGTACACAGGAGTCAGGAAACCAGCGAACAAGACAAAGCAGGGATAAAGAGAAAAACTGAGTCAGGTACAAAGCCAAGGTCAAGCACGAAAAAACCACTACTACACGAAGCAGGCACTAAAGGGAACTGAATCAGAAACCACAATAGGGCAGGGAGCTAAGGGAAAGGTGAGTATAAATACCTTATTGTTTAATTTTAATGGCCGCTGTCATATCCACGCCCCCAAAACGTGAGTGTATGGGGAATGTGGAATGACATGGGCCAATGGGAGACTGTTTTGTATTTCGGCTCCCACAGTCCCTTTAAAAGCGCACCCGATACACGCAGTGCGCTCCCATTGCCAGGTGAGTCACGTGGCCGCGTTTCGCGGTCCGTGCACGCCTTCCGGATCTCCCCGGATGAGCTACATGCGGCTCGTGCAGTTGCAGGGCCGCACGCGGCGGGGAAAGAGGACCTCGCCCGGCCCCTGGAAAGGGTAATTACCACTACATGGAGATGGTGGAGTCCCCTTGTGCGATGATCAGCGTGTGGGCTTGACTCCATCGGTAGCTGATATTCTTTGCTTGCAGGAGTAGCGTGAACTTGCAAAGTGATCGCCGCCAGGCCAGAGTCCCCCCGGAGAGATCTGCGTAAAAGGCAAGGGACATCCCCTCGAAGCTGTAAGGCGACTGCCACCTGATGGCGGTCAATACCGCTGCTTTGTCCTTACGGTTCTGAAACTGGACCACCAGGTCTCTGAGGCTGTAAGTGGTGCTATGAGAGGTCTCGGGAGCCAAAATACTCCCTCCAAAGAGACTGCTTTCGCTTGTTTTGGGGTTAGAAGGGCTGCTATGAGGGGTCGGGCAAGGTGTGGGAGTTCGGCAGTCGGCACGTTGTCCGGGACTCCCCTGACTTTCACGTTGTTCTGCCTTCTCTTGTCCTCCATGGTGTCTAGCTTGTGTTCAAAGGCTTGGCTCCGTTGCGGCATCTCTGTCATCTCCCTCTGCATCTCAGCGATGGTTTGAGTGTGTTCTTGCGTGGCATGTTCCACTTGGCCCAGGCGGTCGGTCAGGCCCCGCAGATCTTCCCTTATCAGGGCCACATCCACTGATATTTTTGGGTGGAGTTCCGCCATGAGCCCTTTGATTACCGACAGTGTCGCTGGTGCGGTATCCGCTCCAAGTGTTGTGGGTGCCGGGCGGGCCGTCACTGGCATCCGTGAGGTTGGTGTAAGAACTCCTTCAGCTTCATCCGACATATCGTCTGAAAAATCAGAGCAGGTGCCGTGGAGGGTCGCCATCTTAAGGTTCCTGGTCACCATGTGCCTGCTGCCACAGATCCCCGATGTTCATACCCTGCCGGGGTTTGTCAGGTTTCGTTTTTTTGGTTTTCCGTCCCATGGGGCAGGTGATGGGTACTCTCTGTGAGTTTTGTGAGGGTTGCTTAGTTTAGTTGTTTTTTCTCCTCCGTTAGGCCGGAGCTCGGAGGCCATGTGACTGTCTGCTTCAGTAGTTAGGCCACACCCCTCCATTCCATGTTTTTTGCTTAGGGAAGTTAAGACATAAAAGGGATTTTTCTGGGTTCAAGTCCCCTTCATGTCCGAACCATTATTTCATCCGTTGGGATATATAATTCCATAATTTTGTTAATTTTGGGCATGTCCACCAGATATGGACAAAATCCCCTTTTGGCACACCGCATCTCCTACAATTTGGTAAAGCATTGGGATACATTTTTCTAAGGATTGAGGGGACTCTATACAAGAGGTTAATTAATTTATTTTGGACCTCATTGAGATTCAAACAATGTACTGATTTATAGAGAGTCTCTAAAGACTTAATCCACTCATTTATATCGATTTGAAATTTTAATTCCTTTTCCCATTTTTTAATAGCTGATGGGAATATTTATTTTTTAGTTTGTCTAATCAGTTCTTGACATTTGGCGGTCAAGTGACTATCTTGTTTTAAGATCTTATTAAATATCTCAGTTTAATGCAGATTCCGCAGAACATATACAGGCTATATGAAAATTAATTACTGTTAAATGTGTCCCCTGTTCTGTAGTTTAAAACTACTGAACAATGTGTAGAAAAATCCAAACAGTGTCTGAGAGTTAAAATGGCTGCCATCCATTGTTCTCACCATGTGCCTCTGATACATGAAATGGTGGCCACCCAGTAACTCCACAGTTTGTCTGGTAGTCTATCCAGCCACCCAACAGATGAAACACATGGGGAACAGTGCAACAAACGAAGGGAATCATAAAAAATATGGACAATAGTCATATTTGTGCACCATCTCCAGTTTTATCACAGGGCACAAATAGTGTTTTCAAATGCCATATATCCCAGGGCCATAGTCAGAAGGTAGGAGGCGGGCAAGCAGCCCCCTCCAAGAAAAAGTGGCGAGGTCTGTTCCGCCACACGCAGCTTGTGAAAATCTTTAACTATTATGAGGCTGATTCGTAAGCTGACTTGGCTGGCAGCAAACTCTCAGTTCCACCTAGACTGCATACACATGCCTAGTGGGCATAACAGCTGCTGACGCGCTTTCACGCTCTCAATTTCAGGTCTTCTTCCGGGTACTCCCTACAGCCCATCACCTACCTTCCAGGATTCCACGAGCTAATCCTGGATTAAGCAGGCTATTACACCACGCACAGGCACTCACGCACTTTCACCCAACACCACTATCACTTACGCTAGGGCACTGACTATTTTCAACAAATTTACTGCAGAGTTTTACTTACAAGGAGAGACTTTTCCATTAAAACCATGGTGGCTTTCGCCTCCTTCTGTCACCTACACCTTAAATTATCACACAATACCATAAAACTTAACCTTACCGGCTACAACACCACGTCCTCACAACCTTTCCTAATCATGCACTCTTAACTTCCTACCCTATTAAAAAAATCCTCAAGGGTATTTATAAGGTTATAGTTCCCCCTGGCACTACCAGATTACCAATAGATGGTCCTATATTTAAGCTACTTAGCGACCTATTGGACAAATCCGGTCATTAAAGCTGCCATCTTTATAGCTTTCTACGGTTTCCTCAGACCTAGGGAGTTCACAGTCATACGTCAAGTAGATACAGCATTATGCCTTAAACTTTCTCACCTAAAGAAAGTAGAAGATCACTACATTCTTTCATTACCATCTACTAAAAACAATCACATCCAACTATCATTCCCCTCTTCCCTACCGAGAACGTTTGGTGCCCAGTTAAAATACTTGACATACTCGTGTTGTCTCTCCACACGCACTCCCCTGACACTCCACTATTACTACTCCAAGGGCACCCACTCACCACCAAGTGCTCCAAGTGCTAAAATCATTTCTCACGTCAGAACCCTACTATCAAGGTTGGGCTACAACCCAGCTTCCTTCTCTGGTCACTCCTTTCGTATAGGCGTAGCATCTTCAGCTTCAAGCTCTAACACACCAGTCTACATCATTAAGAGACTGGGCCGCTGGAAATCCTTAATTTATAATACTTATATACCTCGACCAGACAAGCCTTCAGAAATCTTGCTTTGTAACTTGCAATAAAGGGTGTTTACTTTGAAACCTCCTTTTGCCCTCTTTTTATTACAGGCCTACTCGAACCTTGGTTTCAGCACACCTCAACCAACTTTGCAACTCCTACTACTTTCCATTACGTATTAGAAATTCCGAGCACACACACACACACACACACACACACACATATATACACACACATAAAAGGTAATTGCGAAGGAAGTTGGATGTTCCCAAGGTGCTGTATCAAAGCACATTAATAGAAAGTTATGTGTAAGGGAAAAGTGTGGAAGAAAAAGGTGCACAAGCAGCAGGGATGACCGCAGGCTGGAGAGGACTATCAGGAAAAGGCCATTCAAAAGTGTTGGGGACTTTCACAAGGGGTGGACTGAAGCTGGAGTCAGTGCATCAAGAGCCACCACACACTCGGATCCTGGACATGGGCTTCAGATGTCGTATTCCTCTTGTCAAGCCGCTCCTGAACAACAAACAATGTCAGAAGCGTCTTACCTGGGCTAAAGAAAACAGACCTGGTCTGTTGCTCAGTGGTCCAAAGTCCTCTTTTCTGATGAGAGCAACTTTTGCATCTCATTTGGAAACCAAGGACCCAGAGTCTGGAGGAAGAATGGAGAGGCACACACTGCAAGATGCTTGAAGTCCAGTGTGAAGTTTCCAAAGTCTTTGTTGATTTGGGGAGCCATGTCATCTGCTGGTGTTGGTCCACTGTGCTTCATTAAGTCCAGGGTCAACGCAGGCATCTACCAGGAGATTTTGGAGCACTTCATTGTTCTTTCCACAAACAAGCTTTATGGGGATGCTGACTTCATTTTCCAGCAGGACTTGGCACCTGCCCACACTGCCAAAAGCACCAAAGCCTGGTTCAATGATCGTGGGATTACTGTGCTTGATTGGCCAGCAAACTTTTTTTTTTGTAAATATGATTTTTATTTGTTTTGCAAATAAAGGAAATAGGGAACAGTGATACACGCAGGTATCTATTGGCGTATGAAATACAGTAACAAATACAGTAACAATTGCATAACATGTGCAAATATCAATCATAGAAAATGCGCTAAATGCGTTTTAGATAAGCGAATCGTATCAAACCCAGATTATGGATGGACTCGTAGGTCCCTTGTCGTATTAGTTACGGCTTGTACAGCATGTGTGAAATTTTTTTTTTTTTTTTTTAATTGTGGAGATTGGTTTGAAATAATGTGATCAATTAGCTTTTGGGCTCGTGGGTCCCGGTGATGTTATTTGGTTTTGATAAGTTTTATTGCGGTTGGGATGCAGAAGAAAAGGAAAGGGGTGGCGAGGGTTGGGTAAAAGTTGCGTGTATATTAGCTTGGTTTGCTTTTTTTTTTTTTTTTTAAACACGCATATAGGGTCGCATTTATGTGTGTTAACTTATGCCCAAGATTTATACATTGGGTACTCATGCAGTTGTAGTTAGCTTGGTAGGTCGGAGAAGGGTTATGGAGACTGTGGAGTACACAGAGGGGAGTGGTGTGTGTACCTTGCTTCTGCCCTTCCTTCCCTTTGATTGGCCAGCAAACTTGCCTGACCTGAACCCCATAGAGAATCTATGGGGCAATGCCAAGAGAAAGATGAGAGACATGAGACCGAACAATGCAGAAGAGCTGAAGGCCGCTATTGAAGCATCCTGGTCTTCCATAACACCTCAGCAGTGCCACAGGCTGATAGCTTCCATGCCCCGCCGCATTGAGGCAGTAATTGCTGCAAAAGGGGCCCAAACCAAGTACCGAGTCCATATGCATGCTTATACATTTCAGAGGTCTGATATTGTTCTATGTACATGTTACAAACTGCCATTTGTAACTGGCCCTTTAAATGACAAATTGCCCTGCTTCCCTGGGTTGTGGAGAAGCCTATTTGCCAGTCTCCTTCCTCTAGGACTATGGCCCCTGGGAGATTGTAAAAACTTATGGACTTTTATTGGGTGTGTATGGCCCTTTAAGACAGTCGGTGGGCATATTGGGGCTTATGGACTTTTTATGGGACTGGTGCTGGTCCTTTAAGCACCTTTTTGGGGCATAGGGAAAATTGGGACACTGCCCCTTTCAGACAGACAGGCAATATAGCTCCCAAGCTGGAAGCCTGCTGTAGGTAAATTACAGAACGCAGGGTGGCACACATACACACTGTGACGAAGTGCCCTTTGACACTTCTACCTGGAGAGGACTAATGGCTAGCCTCTTGCCTCGTGACTATGGCCCCTCTCATCAGCCCATGCTGTAACTTTAACCCCATGGCGATTTTAATGTGGTTGTGGGATCTGAGCGCTGTTCGGATATATTAAGCGCTCAGATCCAAGCTGGCACTCCGCCTGAGTACCTCCGCCAATCGATGCTCCTAGTGCTTGCCGAGGACTCCAAGCACTCCAACCGACACCATCCGCACTGCAGACCCCACATCCAGCTATGCAGCTACGCCGGGTCTCGCCATCTCACCCACCCTGGATCCAAGGCCAGGATCCAGTATCCAGTGGGTGAACCTCTCCTAAATCCAGAGAGCAGGAACCAGGAACAAAACAAGCTCTTGCAAGAGTTAACTCTGGGGAGTATGTGATTATAGCAATCCCCATAGTGTATTTATCCCATCCCCCAAGCATGAGCCAAAGCTTCAAGAAAGGGTCAAGCAGTTCTGTTTAATTGGCACCAATGGGCATTCTTTTGTGGAGGTCCTATACATAGGACAAATCAATCAATACATTACAAGACAGCTAAACACTCCCATTCATACCAGCAGAAATCCTCCCCTCTGCCTGTGATATAATTATCTCAACACAATAGACTAACTTAATTATCACAGGCAGAAAATATACAGTTTTTCACAATATTCATAACTTTAAAAGTATACATCACATTCACATTTTCAGAATCAGCATACTCCAAATACAAACACACTCAAAAATCAGGCAATTCCTTCCATTGGTTTAAAAGTTAGGTCAAAGCCCTTTGTGATCACTGCAAGCATGGCTTTTCCTGCCCAAACCAGTTCCACAGAGTTAGGCTGTGTGAGATAAGTGGCAAGCCAACTATCTCCAGGTACAGAAAATATCCCTATTTACAACAACGGCAAAAATACATAATTACTATCATACTGAACAGAACCCCCACATTCAATCTATCCCAAGATAGCATGGATCTGAGCACTAAATATATCCGAACAGCACTCAGATCCCACAACCACAGTCAAATCGCCATGGGGTTAAAATTACAGCATGGGCTGATGAGAGGGGCCATAGTCATGAGGCAAAAGGCTAGCCATTAGTCCTCTCCGGGTAGAAGTGGCGAAGGGCACTGTAACGGATCACCTGGCACCCCGACTGGGTAAATCCATTGAAGGATGCTCGTAGCGCTTTCTGAGGACTCCAAGCACTGCAGCAGACACCACAACCACCGAACCGGAGAAGCATACAAATGCTTTCAAGCATTTAATGCTGTAAGCAGCTGAACAGGAAAAGCATACAATCAGCAATTTTTGCAGCAATTCCCCCAATAACGAGACGACGCTTAGTTTTGAGGTACATACAGCCTCTTTTATTCACAATCCACAAACATAGTACTGCCCACAGGGTTTTGAAATACAACCAATCTATCCGTATAATACACACAGACACTCCCACACAGACACTCCCCTCTGCCTGTGATATGATTACTGAACACAATGGTTAATATAATTATCACAGGCAGATAATGTTTTATATGTATTATAAAACATATCACAGGGATCCCAAAACATGCAATAACCCCATAAAAAGTATATCCTCGGAACCGGGGGATCTGGGTGAACCATGTATCCAAAATCCACCCAGATCCGTTCAGTAGTTTGGAAGATACAGTTTAATGCAGATTCCGCAGAACATATACAGGCTGTATGAAAAATAATTACTGTATAATGTGTCCCCTGTTGTATAGTTTAAAACTACTGTACGATGTCTTTGTGCACCAAATACCGGCGAGATGGCACCGTGTAGAAAAGTCCAAACAGTGTCGGTGAGTTAAAATGGCCACCATCCATTGTTCTCATGTGCTTCATCCATTGTTCGCACCATGTGCCTCTGATACATGAAATGGTGGCCACCCACTAACTCCACAGTTTGTCTGGTAGTCTATCCAGCCACCCAACAGATGAAACACATGGGGAACAGTGCAACAAACGAAGGGAATCTCAAAAAATATGGACAAGTCATATTTGTGCACAATCTACAGTTTTGTCACAGGGCACAAATAGTGTTTTCAAATGCCATACATCCCAGGGCCATAGTCAGAAGGTAGGAGGCAGGCAAGCAGCCCCCTCCAAGAACACGTGGCGAGGTCTGTTCCGCCACAGGCACTTAGTCACACACACACTAGGATTTTTTGCTACTTTTATGCAAACCCTAACGGAGGCGGGTCTAGCCACGGCAAAACTGGTACGGAGTGGGAAAAAAGGGGAGTAAAAACACATTTCTCATGCGATCAGTGGAGACTGATAACTAAACAATCACTGACTGAGATACACACATATTCTGATAGACATACACTGACAGACACTTTTTATCACACACCCACAAATTGCTTTTTTATTTAAATCCACCCAGCCTCCCTACCTCTGGGAGAGCTGAGTGGATCTTTCCCTGGCGTCCAGTGGGGTTCCTATCTAATCTTCATGCAGTTCCTCTCTGCTCCCCTGTGCACTCTCTGTAGTGAGGCTGGGGCTGTAGGAGCAAAGAGGAACTGCAGAAAGATTACTGCTCCCTCGCACGCCGCCTCCATGCTCCCAGCTTCAAAGCTCCCTGTGGTGGAAGGCTTGGAAATCCCAGGCGCCAGCGTGAAATTTCTAGTCGCCATGGCAACCAAGGATTTGTCGAGCCCTGTATGTACACACGTTTTATAACTGCCCACCCTACTTTTGTCCATGGCCATCATGTGCCCCCCCCCGCCACCCCCCCAATATGAATACTGGAGACGGCACCACAGGGGGGCCTTGACGGATGGTGAAGCTTTAGTGTCAGGAAAAAAAGAGTGTTTGCCAGGCACTATAGTTTCCCTTTATGCGGATGTGACAAAAACATCTCAGGATTAGCCCATTTCTTACAGGTATGAGTAGAGGTTAAAACATTAAATCTACACTGTGGGACACATTAACTCTGAGATTGTGCTGACCTGGGTGTTTGGAAATGGTGCCGGAGGGTGTGTTGCCAGGACTCCTCGCTGTTATATAGTGGAGACTTCACTATCTCTATATAAAGCTCCTTAGCAAATGGCGGCACTGCCAAGGACGAGCCACTGCCCTCTGCCTGCTCACCATTAAACCTCTGGTGGGGGAAAAAAGAATAAAACAAATGCAGAAAGTGAAAATGCTGAAAGAAATGAAGAGAAATTATAAGACAGAATGGAAAAAAAATGACATATAGATACAATGTAGGGAATGCATACAAAGCGCGTCAATCACCATGGAAACCAGTAAATGCTGCAGGCACATTCCTTTTACGACTTTTATCCTTTATATCTTTGCATACTTTATAGAACAGAGCACTTTTCATACAAAACATGAAAAGAAAAAAGAAAAAAGGAGGTAGAAAAACGGATACACAAATGGCTCCAATGGAAAAAGCATTGGATTGGCGAAGATCATCAAGTTTGATGATCGCAGCCAAGAGAGAAGAGCATGAGTGGGGCCAGCCGCGACCAGAGAAGCTGTGCTAGAAAAAGGTGATTAATGGGGGACTAGAGGACTAAAAAGCTATGTAGACCTACAGTACCAGGAAAACACATTTGTATTCCTGACACTGTAGTGTAACTTTAAAAGGACACTACCAGCATCATAACCAGTGGGTGCCCTGGAACCCACTCATTGTAAGTATTTAACCAACTTGACAACTTACAATGCAGGGCTTAGCTCAGGAAGCTCCAATGATGGTTCTCTAGAAGATGCAGTGGAGCTGGCACAACCCAGGTAGGGGGTCAAACAATCATTTTAAATAGATTTTGTAAAATAATTTGACTACTTACAGGATTGCAAGCTCACTATTGGCACCATAAATACTACAGTGATCTGCAAAGGTTAGAGTGCTTGGAGGGTTCCTTTGGGAAAAAAAACTTGCTTATTTGGTTAAAATTTCCCAAGTTGCATAAACTGTCTAGTGAATAATCTCCCAATGAGAGAGTTGGCCAAACTTATGAAAAATTTAGGAACCTGTCAGAAATATTCAAATGCAGCTATTTTATACACTGATCAGTTCACTGAAAGACTTTGTCAGTGCAAGTAGAGATTGGGTAATGGAGAGACAAAGATCCTGCGTGCTGGTAGAATCTGGATATCGTAAAGGACCCTGCATTCAGGTAGAATCTGGACATGGGAAAGTCTGGGACCCTGCATTCGGGTAGAATCTGGGCATGGGAAAGTCTGGGACCCTGCATTCGGGTGGAATCTGGGCATGGGAAAGTCTGGGACCCTGCATTCGGGTGGAATCTGGGCATGGGAAAGTCTGGGACCCTGCATTCGGGTGGAATCTGGGCATCGGAAGGTCTGGGACCCTGCATTCGGGTGGAATCTGGGCATCGGAAGGTCTGGGACCCTGCATTCGGGTGGAATCTGGGCATCGGAAGGTCTGGGACCCTGCATTCGGGTAGAATCTGGGCATCGGAAGGTCTGGGACCCTGCATTCGGGTAGAATCTGGGCATCGGAAGGTCTGGGACCCTGCATTCGGGTAGAATCTGGACATCGGAAGGTCTAGGACCCTGCATTCGGGTAGAATCTGGACATCGGAAGGTCTAGGACCCTACATTCGGGTAGAATCTGGGTATCGGAAAGTCTGGGACCACGCATGCGGAAGGAATCCTGGTATGAAAAGGTCCTGGATCCTGCATTTGGGTAGAATCTGGGTATGGGAAATACCAACACCTTGCATGTGGGGTATAAGACAGACAGAAATTCTGCATGTAGGCAGATGTTGGGTATCAGACAGAGAGGAGCTGCAGTAGAGAGTGGGTACTAAACAGAGATAATGCATTCGTCAAACGTTTGTCGTCATTGAGACAGGCATCCTACATGCAGCTAGAGAATGGGTAATGACAGAGATAATGCGTGTGGGAACAGATTGGGAAACTGAGATGGGAATACTGTATATTGTGACAGCTGGGGTTTCTTGAAATATAAGCTCACCTCTATTAAGACCTCGTTGACATTTCCTGTTCCAGACGTTAAATTAAAAAGAAGCGTGGCAGATATGACGGCGTAGACGCCTGAGTTGGGTACTGCATTTGGGGTGCTCAGAAGATGGCTATACTTGTGAGGATGCCCCATCCAGAGCTCAGCAGCTGATATCATGGCCAGATGTCTTTTATCATTGTGAGGAAGCTCCTCAGAAAAAACCTTGGATGGTCCCGCAAATGAATCATTGGAGGACACATTCTGCTCTCGACCCACACCGTCTCCTGGAACGGACACCCAGATCCATTCTTGGTGATAGAGGCCCAGTTCTCGCAGCTCGCTTTTGCTCACCCACACGGTAGCCCCTCGGTCCACAGGTGGCCCAACCTCCTGCAGCCTCCCAGCACGTACCAAGGACTCTGCATCCACGGGGGCCACTCGAAGATGCAATGGACCACCAGCTCTAGCAAAACTGGACACAACAGGCGACATTAGTAATGGGAAATGGTCTCCAGCACTGGGCAGTGAAGGAGGAAATGACTCTGTCTCACTACCATAGTCTGGGGGTCCTTCTGCACCCCCAAATCCCCTCCTCTCCCTCTGCTTGTGGCCCCCCAGCTCTGTGACACTCAGGCGGGTTTGGGGGCCTAGCAGCCCCTGCAGGGCCGGGCGGGTATCCAGTACTACAGCCCCGGGGAGCGGCTCTCCTCTCTGAACTAGCAGTGGCCCTTGTGGTAGGGGGGCCACACGGTCACGAACCCCGAGAAGCACCCAGTCCAATACAGGGGGGGGACTCAGGAGGATGCGCCGGGGGGTCAGGGGCCCCCGAGTCCGTACAAACAAAACCGGACCTCCGGGAACCCCAAAACTGCGTTCAGCAGGCATGGAAACCATTTCTTCCGGCATTTGCCGCCGGAAATACACACCGACAGGAACACAGGAAGTCGCCATCTTAGTTGTGGGCAAATTTCCCGAACGTTTCACATTGTATTAATTACCAGAAGATATTACAGGGGCAGCTCATCCACCAAATCCCAGTCACTGTCCGCACAATGGGATCTCATCCACCAAATCCCAGTCACTGTCCGCACAATGGGATCTCATCCACCAAATCCCAGTCACTGTCCGCACATTGGGATCTCCTACACCAAATCCCAGTCACTGTCCGCACATTGGGATCTCATCCACCAAATCCCAGTCAGTGGGATCTCATCCACCAAATCCCAGTCACTGTCCGCAAATCCCAGTCACTGTCCGCACACGATCTCATCCACCAAATCCCAGTCACTGTCGCACATTGGGATCTCATCCACCATCCCAGTCACTGTCCCAGTCACTGTCCGCACATTGGATCTCATCCACCAAATCCCAGTCCCAGTCACATTGGGATCTCATCCACCAAATCCCAGTCCCAGTCACATTGGGATCTCATCCACCAATCCCAGTCACTGTCTGCACGTTGGGATCTCATCCACCAAGTCCCAGTCACTGTCCGCACAATGGGATCTCATCCACCAAATCCCAGTCACTGTCCGCACATTGGGTTCTCATACACCAAATCCCAGTCACTGTCCGCACATTGGGATCTCAGACACCAAATCCCAGTCACTGTCCCCACATTGGAATCTCATCCACCAAATCCCAGTCTCTGTCCGCACATTGGGATCTCATACACCAAATCCCAGTCTCTGTCCGCACATTGGGATCTCATCCACCAAATCCCAGTCACTGTCCGCACATTCGGATCTCATCCACCAAATCCCAGTCACTGTCCGCACAATGGGATCTCATACATCAAATCCCAGTCACTGTCCGCACAATGGGATCTCATCCACCAAATCCCAGTCACTGTCCGCACAATGGGGTCTAATCCACCAAATCCCAGTCACTGTCCGCACATTGGGATCTCATCCACCAAATCCCAGTCACTGTCCGCACATTGGTATCTCATACACCAAGTCCCAGTTACTGTCCGCACAATGGGATCTCATCCACCAAATCCCAGTCACTGTCCGCACATTGGTATCTCATACACCAAATCCCAGTCACTGTCCTCACATAGAAATCTCATCCACCAAATCCCAGTCACTGTCTGCACATTGGGATCTCATACACCTAATCCCAGT
>OW240913.1:377747159-377778128 GCA_933207985.1 Pelobates cultripes | reverse complement strand
TATATATGTGAGATAACATTAAGTGGTCTTGCTATGCAAGAACACTTAATAATAATAATAATAATATATATGTGAGATAACATTAAGTGGTCTTGCTGTGCAAGAACACTTAATAATAATAATAATAATAATATATATGTGAGATAACATTAAGTGGTCTTGCTATGCAAGAACACTTAATGATACAGTGTACTGTGATTGGTTACCTGTTTGTACTGTACCTGTATTCCATCAGGTCCACAGGGGGCTGTCCTTGGACCTGAGGAATCACATAAATTGCCATGCTATGTGCCAGTAAAGCCAGTTCGTTTTGACCCTCAACTTGCAGCCTCGACTCATGTTGTAGGGATCCGGGATATTGATGCTCATATCATGCTTGGGGATATTCTACATTTGCAGCTTACTACCGAAAGACCTCCGTTCGACTCTCTGCAGCGGGAACCAGGACAACCAAGCGATCAACCCTCCTGCTAGACCGGGGGCAATCGTAACATCCGCACAATGGGATCTCATCCACCAAATCCCAGTCACTGTCCGCGCATATAGAAATCTCATCCACCAAATCCCAGTCACTTTGTCCGCTTTACTTAGAAATCTCATCCACCAAATCAGTCACTGTCTGCCGCGTTGGAAGGATCTCATCCACCAAATCAGTCACTGTCCTTTTAATGGGATCTAATCACCAAATACAGTCACTGTCTGCTGGAATCTCATCCACCAAATCAGTCACTGTCCCCACATTGCTGGGATCTCATCTACCAAATCAGTCTCTGTCAGCACATTGGGATCTCATCCACAATCCCAGTCACTGTATCCTTTTGTTGGTCTCATGCAAATGATCACTGTCCACTTTGTGGGATCTCATCCACCAAATCCCAGTCACTGTCTGCACGTTGGGATCTCATCCACCAAGTCCCAGTCACTGTCCGCACATAGAAATCTCATCCACCAAATCCCAGTCTCTGTCCGCACATTGGAATCTCATCCACCAAATCCCAGTCCCAGTCACATTGGGATCTCATCCACCAAATCCCAGTCCCAGTCACACTGGGATCTCATCCACCATATCCCAGTCACTGTCTGCACGTTGGGATCTCATCCACCAAGTCCCAGTCACTGTCCGCACAATGGGATCTCATCCACCAAATCCCAGTCACTGTCCGCACATTGGGATCTCAGACACCAAATCCCAGTCACTGTCCGCACATAGAAATCTCATCCACCAAATCCCAGTCACTGTCTGCACGTTGGGATCTCATCCACCAAGTCCCAGTCACTGTCTGCACAATGGGATCTAATCCACCAAATCCCAGTCACTGTCCGCACATTGGGATCTCATACACCAAATCCCAGTCAGTGGGATCTCATCCACCAAATCACAGTCACTGTCTGCACAATGGAATCTCATCCACCAAATCCCAGTCTCTGTCCGCACATTGGGATCTCATCCACCAAATCCCAGTCACTGTCCGCACATTGGGATCTCATACACCAAATCCCAGTCACTGTCCGCACACAGAAATCTCATCCACCAAATCCCAGTCACTGTCTGCACGTTGGGATCTCATCCACCAAGTCCCAGTCACTGTCCGCACATAGAAATCTCATCCACCAAATCCCAGTCCCAGTCACATTGGGATCTCATCCACCAAATCCCAGTCCCAGTCACATTGGGATCTCATCCACCATATCCCAGTCACTGTCTGCACGTTGGGATCTCATCCACCAAGTCCCAGTCACTGTCCGCACAATGGGATCTCATCCACCAAGTCCCAGTCACTGTCCGCACATTGGAATCTCATCCACCAAATCCCAGTCCCAGTCACATTGGGATCTCATCCACCAAATCCCAGTCCCAGTCACATTGGGATCTCATCCACCATATCCCAGTCACTGTCTGCACGTTGGGATCTCATCCACCAAGTCCCAGTCACTGTCCGCACAATGGGATCTCATCCACCAAATCCCAGTCACTGTCCGCACATTGGGTTCTCATCCACCAAATCCCAGTCACTGTCCGCACATTGGGATCTCAGACACCAAATCCCAGTCACTGTCCCCACATTGGAATCTCATCCACCAAATCCCAGTCTCTGTCCGCACATTGGGATCTCATCCACCAAATCCCAGTCTCTGTCCGCACATTGGGATCTCATCCACCAAATCCCAGTCACTGTCCGCACATTCGGATCTCATCCACCAAATCCCAGTCACTGTCCGCACAATGGGATCTAATCCACCAAATCCCAGTCCCAGTCACATTGGGATCTCATCCACCAAATCCCAGTCCCAGTCACATTGGGATCTCATCCACCATATCCCAGTCACTGTCTGCACGTTGGGATCTCATCCACCAAATCCCAGTCACTGTCCGCACAATGGGATCTCATCCACCAAATCCCAGTCACTGTCCGCACATTGGGTTCTCATACACCAAATCCCAGTCACTGTCCGCACATTGGGATCTCAGACACCAAATCCCAGTCACTGTCCCCACATTGGAATCTCATCCACCAAATCCCAGTCTCTGTCCGCACATTGGGATCTCATGATTTAACACTGGTTCTCAGGATTTAGGTTCCTGCCCCGTTGGGTGTATCATTTTTACACATTCGGATCTCATCCACCAAATCCCAGTCACTGTCCGCACAATGGGATCTAATCCACCAAATCCCAGTCACTGTCCGCACATTGGGATCTCATCCACCAAATCCCAGTTACTGTCCGCACAATGGGATCTCATCCACCAAATCCCAGTCACTGTCTGCACGTCGGGATCTCATCCACCAAATCCCAGTCACTGTCTGCACGTTGGGATCTCATCCACCAAGTCCCAGTCACTGTCTGCACAATGGGATCTAATCCACCAAATCCCAGTCACTGTCCGCACATTGGGATCTCATACACCAAATCCCAGTCAGTGGGATCTCATCCACCAAATCACAGTCACTGTCTGCACAATGGAATCTCATCCACCAAATCCCAGTCTCTGTCCGCACATTGGGATCTCATCCACCAAATCCCAGTCACTGTCCGCACATTGGGATCTCATACACCAAATCCCAGTCACTGTCCGCACATAGAAATCTCATCCACCAAATCCCAGTCACTGTCTGCACGTTGGGATCTCATCCACCAAGTCCCAGTCACTGTCCGCACATAGAAATCTCATCCACCAAATCCCAGTCTCTGTCCGCACATTGGAATCTCATCCACCAAATCCCAGTCCCAGTCACATTGGGATCTCATCCACCAAATCCCAGTCCCAGTCACACTGGGATCTCATCCACCATATCCCAGTCACTGTCTGCACGTTGGGATCTCATCCACCAAGTCCCAGTCACTGTCCGCACAATGGGATCTCATCCACCAAATCCCAGTCACTGTCCGCACATTGGGTTCTCATACACCAAATCCCAGTCACTGTCCGCACATTGGGATCTCAGACACCAAATCCCAGTCACTGTCCCCACATTGGAATCTCATCCACCAAATCCCAGTCTCTGTCCGCACATTGGGATCTCATACACCAAATCCCAGTCTCTGTCCGCACATTGGGATCTCATCCACCAAATCCCAGTCACTGTCCGCACATTCGGATCTCATCCACCAAATCCCAGTCACTGTCCGCACAATGGGATCTAATCCACCAAATCCCAGTCCCAGTCACATTGGGATCTCATCCACCAAATCCCAGTCCCAGTCACATTGGGATCTCATCCACCATATCCCAGTCACTGTCTGCACGTTGGGATCTCATCCACCAAGTCCCAGTCACTGTCCGCACAATGGGATCTCATCCACCAAATCCCAGTCACTGTCCGCACATTGGGTTCTCATCCACCAAATCCCAGTCACTGTCCGCACATTGGGATCTCAGACACCAAATCCCAGTCACTGTCCCCACATTGGAATCTCATCCACCAAATCCCAGTCTCTGTCCGCACATTGGGATCTCATGATTTAACACTGGTTCTCAGGATTTAGGTTCCTGCCCAGTTGGGTGTATCATTTTTACACATTCGGATCTCATCCACCAAATCCCAGTCACTGTCCGCACAATGGGATCTAATCCACCAAATCCCAGTCACTGTCCGCACATTGGGATCTCATCCACCAAATCCCAGTCACTGTCCGCACATTGGGATCTCATACACCAAGTCCCAGTTACTGTCCGCACAATGGGATCTCATCCACCAAATCCCAGTCACTGTCTGCACGTCGGGATCTCATCCACCAAGTCCCAGTCACTGTCCGCACATCGAAATCTCATCCACCAAATCCCAGTCTCTGTCCGCACATTGGAATCTCATCCACCAAATCCCAGTCCCAGTCACATTGGGATCTCATCCACCAAATCCCAGTCCCAGTCACATTGGGATCTCATCCACCATATCCCAGTCACTGTCTGCACGTTGGGATCTCATCCACCAAGTCCCAGTCACTGTCCGCACAATGGGAACTCATCCACCAAATCCCAGTCACTGTCCGCACATTGGGATCTCATACACCAAATCCCAGTCACTGTCCGCACATAGAAATCTCATCCACCAAATCCCAGTCACTGTCTGCACGTTGGGATCTCATCCACCAAGTCCCAGTCACTGTCTGCACAATGGGATCTAATCCACCAAATCCCAGTCACTGTCCGCACATTGGGATCTCATACACCAAATCCCAGTCAGTGGGATCTCATCCACCAAATCACAGTCACTGTCTGCACAATGGAATCTCATCCACCAAATCCCAGTCTCTGTCCGCACATTGGGATCTCATCCACCAAATCCCAGTCACTGTCCGCACATTGGGATCTCATACACCAAATCCCAGTCACTGTCCGCACACAGAAATCTCATCCACCAAATCCCAGTCACTGTCTGCACGTTGGGATCTCATCCACCAAGTCCCAGTCACTGTCCGCACATAGAAATCTCATCCACCAAATCCCAGTCCCAGTCACATTGGGATCTCATCCACCAAATCCCAGTCCCAGTCACATTGGGATCTCATCCACCATATCCCAGTCACTGTCTGCACGTTGGGATCTCATCCACCAAGTCCCAGTCACTGTCCGCACAATGGGATCTCATCCACCAAGTCCCAGTCACTGTCCGCACATTGGAATCTCATCCACCAAATCCCAGTCCCAGTCACATTGGGATCTCATCCACCAAATCCCAGTCCCAGTCACATTGGGATCTCATCCACCATATCCCAGTCACTGTCTGCACGTTGGGATCTCATCCACCAAGTCCCAGTCACTGTCCGCACAATGGGATCTCATCCACCAAATCCCAGTCACTGTCCGCACATTGGGTTCTCATACACCAAATCCCAGTCACTGTCCGCACATTGGGATCTCAGACACCAAATCCCAGTCACTGTCCCCACATTGGAATCTCATCCACCAAATCCCAGTCTCTGTCCGCACATTGGGATCTCATACACCAAATCCCAGTCTCTGTCCGCACATTGGGATCTCATCCACCAAATCCCAGTCACTGTCCGCACATTCGGATCTCATCCACCAAATCCCAGTCACTGTCCGCACAATGGGATCTAATCCACCAAATCCCAGTCCCAGTCACATTGGGATCTCATCCACCAAATCCCAGTCCCAGTCACATTGGGATCTCATCCACCATATCCCAGTCACTGTCTGCACGTTGGGATCTCATCCACCAAATCCCAGTCACTGTCCGCACAATGGGATCTCATCCACCAAATCCCAGTCACTTTATCGCGCATTGGGTTCTCATACACAAATCCAGTCACTGTATCCGCACATTAGGATCTCAGACGCAAATCAGTCACTGTCCCCACATTGGAATCTCATCCACCCAAATCCCAGTCTCTGTCGCACATTTAGGATCTCATGATTTAACTTTACTGGTTCTCAGGATTTGGGATTTCCTGCCCAGTTGGAGTGTATCATTTTCTCATCCACCAAATCCCAGTCTCTGTCCGCACATTGGGATCTCATCCACCAAATCCCAGTCACTGTCCGCACATTGGGATCTCATACACCAAATCCCAGTCACTGTCCGCACATAGAAATCTCATCCACCAAATCCCAGTCACTGTCTGCACGTTGGGATCTCATCCACCAAGTCCCAGTCACTGTCCGCACATAGAAATCTCATCCACCAAATCCCAGTCTCTGTCCGCACATTGGAATCTCATCCACCAAATCCCAGTCCCAGTCACATTGGGATCTCATCCACCAAATCCCAGTCCCAGTCACACTGGGATCTCATCCACCATATCCCAGTCACTGTCTGCACGTTGGGATCTCATCCACCAAGTCCCAGTCACTGTCCGCACAATGGGATCTCATCCACCAAATCCCAGTCACTGTCCGCACATTGGGTTCTCATACACCAAATCCCAGTCACTGTCCGCACATTGGGATCTCAGACACCAAATCCCAGTCACTGTCCCCACATTGGAATCTCATCCACCAAATCCCAGTCTCTGTCCGCACATTGGGATCTCATACACCAAATCCCAGTCACTGTCCGCACATTGGGATCTCATCCACCAAATCCCAGTCACTGTCCGCACATTCGGATCTCATCCACCAAATCCCAGTCACTGTCCGCACAATGGGATCTAATCCACCAAATCCCAGTCCCAGTCACATTGGGATCTCATCCACCAAATCCCAGTCCCAGTCACATTGGGATCTCATCCACCATATCCCAGTCACTGTCTGCACGTTGGGATCTCATCCACCAAGTCCCAGTCACTGTCCGCACAATGGGATCTCATCCACCAAATCCCAGTCACTGTCCGCACATTGGGTTCTCATCCACCAAATCCCAGTCACTGTCCGCACATTGGGATCTCAGACACCAAATCCCAGTCACTGTCCCCACATTGGAATCTCATCCACCAAATCCCAGTCTCTGTCCGCACATTGGGATCTCATGATTTAACACTGGTTCTCAGGATTTAGGTTCCTGCCCAGTTGGGTGTATCATTTTTACACATTCGGATCTCATCCACCAAATCCCAGTCACTGTCCGCACAATGGGATCTAATCCACCAAATCCCAGTCACTGTCCGCACATTGGGATCTCATCCACCAAATCCCAGTCACTGTCCGCACATTGGGATCTCATACACCAAGTCCCAGTTACTGTCCGCACAATGGGATCTCATCCACCAAATCCCAGTCACTGTCTGCACGTCGGGATCTCATCCACCAAGTCCCAGTCACTGTCCGCACATCGAAATCTCATCCACCAAATCCCAGTCTCTGTCCGCACATTGGAATCTCATCCACCAAATCCCAGTCCCAGTCACATTGGGATCTCATCCACCAAATCCCAGTCCCAGTCACATTGGGATCTCATCCACCATATCCCAGTCACTGTCTGCACGTTGGGATCTCATCCACCAAGTCCCAGTCACTGTCCGCACAATGGGAACTCATCCACCAAATCCCAGTCACTGTCCGCACATTGGGTTCTCATACACCAAATCCCAGTCACTGTCCGCACATTGGGATCTCAGACACCAAATCCCAGTCACTGTCCCCACATTGGAATCTCATCCACCAAATCCCAGTCTCTGTCCGCACATTGGGATCTCATACACCAAATCCCAGTCTCTGCCGCACATTGGGATCTCATCCACCAAATCCCAGTCACTGTCCGCACAATGGGATCTCATCCACCAAATCCCAGTCACTGTCCGCACAATGGGATCTCATACACCAAATCCCAGTCACTGTCCGCACATTGAGATCTCATCCACCAAATCCAAGTCACTGTCCGCACATTGGGATCTCATCCACCGAATCCCAGTCACCGTCCGCACATTGGGATCTCATCCACCAAATCCCAGTCACTGTCTGCACATTGGGATCTCATACACCATATCCCAGTCACTGTCCTTACATTGGGATCTCATTCACCAAATCCCAGTCACTGTCCACACAATGGGATCTCATCCACCAAATCCCAGTCACTGGGATCTCATCCACCAAATCCCAGTCACTGTCCGCACAATAGGATCTCATCCACTATATCCCAGTCACTGTCCGCACATTGGAATCTCATACACCAAATCCCAGTCACTGTCTGCACATTGGGATCTCATCCACACTATCCCAGTCACTGTCCGCACATTGGGATTTCATACACCATATCCCAGTCACTGTCCGCACAATGGGATCTCATCCACCATATCCAAGTCACTGTCCGCACATTGGGATCTCATCCACCATATCCCAGTCACTGTCCGCACAATGGGATCTCATCCACCATATCCCAGTCACTGTCTGTGTAACAGCGACCCCGTGGGAGATGTCCTTTTTCCCGGCAAGTCGCTGTGTAGTAGTGGAGTTGCTTTTTCCCATTCACGAGATCCGGCAGAGCTATTAAAAGAGCAAGGTGGTTATGCTATAAATCCCCTTCCAAGAACGAGACAAGGCTACGTTTTGAAGGGTCAAGAAGAACTGGCTTTTAATGGCATGTATTCTCCTTTATGTGATGCTGCCCATGCAAGGGAGACACCTACATAATTAACATAGTAACCAATAACAGATAAGGTACAACCCACACATCTCCTCCCCACAGATAAACCTTTAACATAATTAACAAGGACACATTTTTACCCTAGTTTTGGATGTACCCCATATATCTGGGGTACCTTCATAAATCCAGTATCTCCAGATAGCCCTGATCTGGGGGAGAAACATATGTAAAAATCATCCCATTCGGTTAACGGGTTCGGGAGTTATGGAGCTTTAAAGTTTTGACCGACCGCACAGGCACACTAGGCACACTTGCGGTCGGTCCTCATTCGTGCGTTAAAAAGTCAAGAAACGCTTGCCATCCGTCGGTATCTTGATGTTCGTCAGAATCCCCATATGCTGCATAGTCTTTCTACCGAACGGCATGGCGGTCGATAGTTTTGGCACAAATTTACGGTACTATGGAGGTCTCAGCGGTGTTCGCCAACTTGAGTGTCCGATACTTGACGGCAAAACACAGCAGTTCGGGAGTTAAGATGGCCGCGAACACGTCTAAAAGTCCCGAAATGGCAGCCACCCAGGAACTTAAACAAAGCGTTCGTGCGTTTCCCTTAAAGACTGGATGTGACGATCAGGGAGGTAAATTACCACTTAATTCGGTAGCAGAGTGTTCCGGCGTTCGGTCGTTTGCATTCGTATGACGAATGCTGGGTCCATACCGTATGGGTCTCACAATTAAGCGAATGTTTTAAAGACACAAACTGTTTTAAAGAAGAATCCCTACGAAAGCAGGTAAGCATTTTCAATTTATATCCAGTTTGGTATCCTTTCACTGGATAAACAATATATTGTTATAATCCCTGTAACGGCTACCCAGCTGGAAAGGGGTATCTGCCGTTGGAGATGTCCTTTTCTAGGCAAGCTGCTGTGAAGTAATGGAGATCTTATTCCCATCCACGATATCCAAGTGTATAATCCGGCAGTGCTGTAAAATGAGGCAGAGTAACGGTACCATAAATCCCCTCCAAGAACGAGACGAGGCTACGTTTTGAAGGGTCAAGTAGAACTGATGTTTATTGGCAGAGGTCTCCTTTTATGCAATGGTGCCCTCTGAAAGGCTACACCCACATAATTAACACAACAGCCAATCAGATACATGGTACAACCCCCACGTCTCCTCCCCTCAGATAAACATATAACATAATTAAAACAGACACAATTTTACCCAAATTCTGGATGTACCCCAAAAACAGGGGGTACACCTTTAAGCACCGCTTGATAGCTCTCACTCAGGGGAACAACATGTCCAAATGTCATCCCATTCGGTTGAGGGGTTCGGGAGTTATGGATCTTTGAAGTTTTGACCGACCGAACAGGTTTTCTAGCCGAAAAGAGTTCCATAAGTTTTGGCCTTGCGGTCGGTCTCCATTCGTGCATTAAAGCCCCACGAACCCCTTGCCATCCACAGTCATCCTGGTGTTCGCTGGAATCCCTATGTGAATTTAAGCAAAACTACCGAACGGCCGGTTGTTCGGTAGTTCCAGCACGAACTTACGAGCTCCTGGAGGTCTCAGCGTTGTTCGCCTGTTTGCGTATCCGATTTTAGTTCCATGCGTTCACGGGCAAACACCGCTGTTCGTGCGTAAGATGGCCCTGAACACGTGTAAAGTCCCGAAATGGCGGCCATGTAACCTGAGCACAAAGGGATTCGTGTGAAACCATGCGAACGGCTCCAAAAGCACTGGGAGGTAAAATACCACTTAACTGTTCCCCTGGGTGGTCCGTTGTTCGGTATTTTGAGCTGTATTCTCCGGTAAGGGTATTTCCACGAAATAGTCATTCGGTTTTTGTAATACATCCAGCGGCATTGATATATAAGTCCAGGCAAAAATCATAGGCAAAAGCATAGTTCTGTTACAATCCCATGTCTCTGTGCCTGGCTGGCTCTTAAAGGGCTGGGAATAGCAGATGTTCCCAGGCATAGGGTAGTGTTTTGTTACATGGCTCCCCTTTTGTGGAACACTCCGGCAGACCCGGCTTGATCCTTTTCGGGTCATCTTGTGGCTGTCCAGCCGGCTGTTACGGCAGAAGTTCGGTTTGCCTGGACAGTCCATCTGCGTTCTCGTTGAACTTGCCAGGACGGTATTGGATGGAAAAATTGTATGGCTGCAGAGCTAGGCTCCATCTCAGTCTCCAGCCACTCTATTCAACCATACCAGGGGATTATGATCAGTTATAAGTGTGAATTCCTGACCATACAAATACGGAGTAAGTTTCTTTAAAGCCCAGACCAGGGCTAAACACTCCTTCTCCACTGCCGCGTAGCTCACTTCCCTGGGTAACAATTTTCTACTCAGGTACGTAACAGGGTGTTCTCCTCCATCTTCTCCGATTAGGCTTAGAACTGCCCCCAGTCCGTACATGGACGCATCTGTATGGACGACAAATCTTTTGTTAGGGACGGGGGCAGCTAAAACAAGCTTGGAATTGTTATGCTACAAGGGTTTCTGGAATTGGATCTCAACTGCAGTTTGTAAAACACCTTAACTACAATAGCTATGAGACGGAGAATCTTTTTGAATTATTAAGGATACTGTAGCTTTAAAGCAAGGTGGAGATTGTAGGCAATTAGAGAAATAGGCGAAGTCTTAATGATTGCAATAATCTTTAGTAACTGTGGATTATAGCATATTAGTAACAATTCAATAGCAAGAGACTGTAGGTTATAGCAAGCAAGACACCGTTCATTAATAAGTAAATCCTTAAGCTTGATGGGAGTTATCTTCCATAGGAATAGCATGCAAGCAGCAGAGAAGATTTTAGCAAGCAAGAAACAGTTCAATTGTAAATGAGACTCCTTAGATTAGAGTGAATATTATATTTAAGATTAAGGCGAGTTGTCCTCTATGAGATCGAGTAGCTAGAGTCCAAGCAATAAATGGTAAACACAGTCCAGTTTCCAGGATCCAATAGGAGATGGAAAGCGCAATCCTTTTAACAGTCCAAAGGTTTCGGGAAGCTTGAGAGTGAAGCTCGTGTAGCCGGCGTCTAAACACAGAAGTAGGTCCGAGAATCACCAAGCAGTTTGTATCTGGTGCGGTCTCTCTAAATAGCGTAAGAGAGCCGCGTCAGAAAGGGGGCGGGGCCGGCTCCGCATACCGGAAACGCCAACCCGGAACAGATACTGCATGACAGGAATGCTGTTTTGCAGGAGGGAGACCACAGGACTATTCTAGGCAGGTTCTTTTTAGTTAGGTCTGTCAGGGGCTTAGCGATGGCGCTATAGTCAGGGACGAATTTCCTGTAGTATCCGGCCGTCCCTAAGAAAGCCAGTACCTGAGTCTTGGTGTGGGGTGTGGGCCAGTTGGCCACGGCCTCGACCTTAGCCGGTTCTGGACGCTGTTTCCCACACCCTACCCGGTGTCCCAAGTACTGGACTTCGGCAATACCAAAGTGACACTTTTCTGGCTTCAGAGTTAGGCCCGCGGCCCGAATCTGGTCCAGTACGGCCTCTATATGTTTCAAGTGTTCCCCCCAGGTTTCGCTATAGATTGCAATGTCATCCAGGTACGCACAGGCGAAGTCCTGGAAGCCATCAAGGAGCCTATCCTCCAAGCATTGAAATGTGGCGGAGGCATTCTTCATCCTGAATGGCATGACCTTGAATTGGTACAGGCAAAATGGGGTGACGAACGCCGACTTGGGAATAGCCTCCTTGGCCAGGGGGATCTGCCAGTATCCCTTGCACAAATCAATAGTGGTCAGATATTGTCCCCTGGCAATGCGATCTAATAGTTCGTCCACTCGGGGCATTGGGTACGCATCCGTCACTGTACGGTCATTGAGGCATCTATAGTCCACACAGAACCGGGTGGTTCCGTCCTTTTTGGCCACTAGGACTACTGGCGAGGCCCAGGGACTATCTGATGGCTCTATGACTCCTAGCCTCAGCATCTCCTGGATCTCTTTTCTCATTTCCTCCTTCACCGCCTCAGGGATTCGGTAGGGGGTCTGTCTAAGAGGGGTTTGTCCTGGAGTCTCTACGTAGTGGGTCGCTAGCGTGGTGTACCCTGGTTCTTGGGAGAACGTTAATCTCTTTTCGGTTAACAACTGTCTGATCTGCCCCTTTTCTGCTGGATTTAAGCACTCCCCAAGTTGGACAGTACTGAGCAAACTATGAGGTTCTGTGCGTGCTAGTAGGTCTGGTATAGGTAGGCTGTCGGGGTACTCTGTAGCAGGAATACATATGGCTGCAATATCCTCTGACCTCTCTTGATATTCCTTTAACAGATTAACATGGAAGGATTTATGAATCCCTTCATCCTTGTTACTGGCAATCACATAGGTAGTGTCACAGACTTGAACTACCACCTTGTAAGGGCCCTGCCAGGAGGTCTGGAGCTTATTCCCTTTAACTGTCCCACCTGGAAAGTTCTTTGTTGGGCACCCCGGTCATACCATCGCTTCTATCGACCCTGGACCGCATGGAGATGGTCTCGTGCCATCCGAGCTAAGTGCTCCATGCAATCCCGCATCTCCAGAACATATTGCACAATGGGGACCCCCTGATGTTCCACCTCTCCTTCCCAGTGCTCTCGGATGTGGTCTGTTACAGTTACCCCCAGGCTTGCTGGGCGCTGGACCGCTTGGATGATCTGGATCCCAGTGTGGAGAGAGCGAGAAGCCGCTTCGACTAGTCGACCCAAAGGATCCTGTAATTGTAGAACAATCCCACTAGCTATAGTACAGCTAGGATACTCTTTTCCCCACAAAACGAGTCGAGGCTGCGATTTGAAGGTCAAACAAGAACTGGCTGTAATGGCACACAGAGGTCGGTATTTATGCAAAATCTCAGGTCCAGGGACAGCCCGCTCTGGACCTGATGGGATACAGGAATAATACAGTGGATCAACCAATCAGAATAAAATGCATCGTTTGAATTTGTTACCGCCCAGCTTGGAGATAATGAACCCAATGGCTATGCCAATACAATTATCTCCAAGTGCCCAAAATACCACGTTTTTATTACACATCAAAAAAAGGTTAAAAATATATAACTTCAACATTTTCAGCTATACTTCGGGATTTCTACCATTCATTCTGTAGCCCAGGTCCGTGTGCAATATTTCACCGAATAGCGCCTCAAACCCACGAACCATATGCTTGGTTTCTTCGTTGCAAAGTCCGTTCGCATGTTTGGTCCATAGCTTGAGATGGTGGCCATGTTTTTGAGTGAGTCAATAGGCAACGGGACCTCGGCATCAAACTTGTAGAACAATTAACGGCCAGAGTTGTGCACGAATCCCCGCTCTCTGGCTGGATGTTTCAGCTGTTCAGGAGACGAACGTAGACCGCCGTGAAGGGGGTACTTAACCTGCGGTTAACCGCAACACTCAACATTCTAATTGAGGCCACACGCGAGGCTGTAGGTGGTCCCCTTTCGGTAGTTAGACCATCGGGAGATAAGGCACGAACACGGATGCCTGGGACCGTCAATTAACCTGCGGTTAACCGCAGACCGCAACTCCCTGGGCGATCAAGTGGTAACACACTCCCCGAATTGGTGTGAGTAATCCGTTCGTGAGTTGGGTACAGGATTCACGTGGCGAAGCAATAGTAGAACAACGAAACAACATAATGCTGGTCTGTAATGAGTTTGTAACAGTGCTCCCTTTTTGTGGAACACTCTGGCAGACACCGTCTGACCCCTTTTCTGGGCAGACTAAGGCTGACCAGACTGACGGTTATGTTGGGCTGAGATCTGTTTGTCTGGACAACCCGTCGGCGTTGCCATTCTGTTTTCCAGGTCTGTAGGTAATGGTGAAGTTAAAAGGTTGTAGTGACAAACTCCACCGTAACAGTCTGCCATTATCCCTAGAGACCCGGTTTAGCCATACCAACGGGTTATGGTCTGTAACCAGAGTAAACTCTTGTCCGTACAAATAGGGAGTCAGTTTCTTTAGTGCCCACACCAGAGCCAAACACTCTGTGACGAAGTGCCATTCGCCACTTGGTCCTGGAGAGGCCTACTTGCCAGCCTCCTCCCCTGTGACTATGACTCTTTCATGTATCTGGCTTTAAAGCCCCTTGTCTACCTTCAGGCAGACTATTTATGTAGGCTGCTTTATTTATCTTATGTTTTAGTCACCCTGTACCCATTATAGGTGCAGGGTGTGTGTAATGTAATCAGGGCCGTCTTTATTAACGAATGGACCCTGGGCAAGTGTTTGCTTGGGCCCCCGGTGCCCTGCCGCTCTCGCCCCTCACTCCCTGGTATGCAATCACGGCATCCATCCCAACGCAGTGGCGGTACTAAAGTAGAATGAATTTTATTGGGACCCCCAATTGCAAGGTTGGACTAAAGGTAGAACCCCATCTGTCGTGCAACTCCAACAATGCTTTGACAGCTGGGACTCTACCAATTTTGCGGCTCAGATGCACAGGTACACACTCTGACGCACAAGCAGATACACAGATACATACACTGACTACATACAGATAAACAGGCACATACACTGACAGACACACTGACACAGGTACATATATTGACACACACACAGACACATACACTGGTAGACGTACTGACAGACATACTGACACAGGCACATATACAGACATACTGACACACAGACACATATACCAACATACTGACACACACACACAGACACATACACTGGTAGACGTACTGACAGACATACTGACACAGGCACATATACAGACATACTGACACACAGACACATATACCGACATACTGACACACACACACAGACACATACACTGATCAACATACTGAGACACATACACTGACAGAAATACTGACACCCACATACACTGAGAAATACTGACACACACACACACACACAGGCACATACACTGACACACACAGACTGATATACTGACACACACACCCACAGACATACTGGCACACAGACAGATATACTGACACATGCATACACATGCACTAACAGACATACTGACGCACTAACAGACATACTGACGCACTGACAGACATACTGACACACATATATACTGACACACAGACATGCTGACACACACACACATATACTAACACACACATATACTAACACACACATACACTAACACACACACACACTAACACACATACACACACAAACACACACATACACACACAAACACTAACACACACACTAACACACAAACACACACACTAACACACACACACATTTTTTTTTTAAATGTAATCCCCCCAGCCTCCTTACCTTTTGGAGTGCTGGGGATTCGTCCAGTGGTGCTGCTGATGTCACGGGGCCGGGCGTGAGGAGCACTCACTGCTTCCTCTAGCTCCCTCGCAGCGTGAGGATGGCCGGAAGATGGCGTCATCTTCCGGCTCCGGCATCAGTGCGGTGTGCGAGGGAGCTGAAGAGGAAGCAGTGAGTGCTCCCTCGCGCGCCCGCCTGCCCGCCCGACCGGCCACCCGCCCGCCGGGGTCAGTGGGGCCCACGGGGCAGGTGCCTCGGGCCCCCCAAGAGAAACTGGGCCCGGGGCAGCTGCCCCGTTTGCCCCGCGTTAAAGACGGCCCTGAATGTAATTGTTTATAGTGTTTGTACTGTGAAATGTATTGCCTTCTCTCCTGTACTGCTGAGGTTTGCTACCAACTAGGTGGGTTTGGCTATGGAGCTGGTCTAGTGCCCTCTGTTGGTAGCAACAGCAATATGCACTAACTGAATTGCAAGACTGGTTCATTTGCATATTCGGGTAGATTTGCATATTGCTAATTCTGCAGGCAGGTGAGATATTTACTGTTAAATATTGTCTCCCCACCCCTTTAAAAATGTGCCATTGTGTTGTGATAAGTCACTGTGTGTTGCTTGATATGGTTTGACTGTTTGTGATTTTATTGAGGTTTCACAACAATGTTATTGTGGTGACCCTATTGGCTGGTCCCAAGGGAAATAAAGGTTTTGACAGTTCTTCTTGATCCCTCTAAGCGTAGCCTTGTCTCGTTATTGGAGGGAGCTGTTATAATCACACTGGGGATTGCTATGCTCTGCATGCTCCCCTGAGCTTGAGTCACTTAGCTCTTTTAAGAGCTTGTTCCTGACACGCTCTCCTTGGAGGAGGGGTCTTCACCACACAGTCCTGGATGCTGGAGGTTCATACAGGGTGGAAGGAAGAGTTCTTTCCCACACAGCCCTGGAGGACAGAAGCTGATCCAGGGTGGAAGGAAGACGGCGAGACTCCAGTCCAGATACGGCGGTTGCGGAGTCTGCGGTGGTTGCGGTGTCTGCTGCAGTGCTTGGAGTCCTCAGGAAGCGCTAGGAGCATCCATCAACGGAGGGTACTCGGTCGGAGTACAAGGAGCTCCGTTACACACTCCTTCTCTACTGCGGCATAGCTGACCTTGCGTGGCAGGAGCTTACGGCTGATGTAGGCAACCGGGTGCTCCCCTCCGTCTTTGCCTACTTGACTGAGGACAGCTCCCAGCCCGAACATGGAAGCATCTGTATGGACGATAAAACGTTTGTTAAGGGCTGGGGCCACCAAGACAGGAGCGTTAACAAGTGCATGTTTGAGAGCCTGAAAAGCCGCTTTACAGTGGGGAGACCACAGGACCTGTCTGGGTAAGTTTTTCTTGGTCAGGTCAGTCAATGGTTTGGCAAGTGTGCTGTAGTCTGGTACAAACCGTCTGTAATACCCTGCCGTGCCCAGGAAGGCTAGAACCTGTGTCTTAGTGGTGGGTGTGGGCCAGTTGGCAACGGCTTCTATCTTAGCCTGTTCTGGTTGTTGTTTCCCACACCCCACTCGGTGACCTAGGTACTGTACCTCGGCCATCCCAAAGTGGCATTTTTCTGGCTTCAGGGTCAGGCCGGCGGCCCGAATCTGATCCAGAACCATTCCTACATGAGCTAGGTGGTCCTCCCAGGACTCACTGTGGATCGCTATATCATCCAGATATGCGCAAGCAAAACTCTGGAATCCATCCAGGAGCCTATCCACCAAGCGCTGGAATGTAGCTGGGGCATTCTTCATACCGAACGGCATTACCTTAAAATGGTATAATCCGAACGGGGTGACGAATGCCGACTTGGGGATAGCCTCCTGGGCCAGGGGAATTTGCCAATAACCCTTGCAGAGGTCAATGGTAGTTAGATAATTTGCCCTGGCTATTCGATCAAGTAGCTCATCTACTCTGGGCATAGGGTATGCGTCTGTCACGGTTTTCTCATTAATTTTCCGATAGTCCACACAAAACTGGGTAGTCCCATCTTTCTTGGGCACTAGGACCACTGGGGAAGATGGGCTATTGGAAGATTCAATGACCCTTAGTTGGAGCATCTCATCGATCTCCTTTTTCATCTCTGTCCGAACTGCCTCTGGGATTCGATATGGTGCCTGCCGTAAGGGGGTTTGCCCTGGGGTATCCATCTGGTGGGTGGTCAAGGTAGTGTATCCAGATTTCTGAGAAAAAGTGGGGCTTTTGGCTTGAAGGTAAGCTGCTCCCTTTCAGTGGGGTTAAGTCGGTCTCCTATCTTGACCTGGGACACTATGTCTGTGCGGGAGCTCTTTTCCAATAAGTCCGGTATGGGTAGGCTGTCGGGGTCTTCGTGGGGGGGACAGCATACCGCTGTCACGTTCTCAGGTCACTCAAAATATTCTTTGAGCATATTTACATGGAATGTCTTTCTAAGGTTGTTGTCGTGGCAGCTAGCTATCACGTAAGTGGTGTCTCCCCTCTTTTCTACTACTTGGTAGGGCCCCTGCCAGGAAGCTTGGAGTTTGTCTTAACCGGCTTAAGTACCAATACCTTTTGCTCTATGGTAAAGATTCTCTTCCGTGCCCCCCGATCATACCATACCTTCTGTCTCCTCTGGGCCGACTGGAGGTTAGCCTGAACTGATTTGGCTAATTGCTCCATTCGGTCCCGGAGTTCTAGCACGTATGGTACAATGGGGACACTGTCAGTCTCTATCTCTCCCTCCCAGTGCTCTCGAATCAGGTTTAGGGGTCCCCGTACCTTGCGTCCATATAGCAACTCGAAGGGAGAGAACCCTGTCGTTTCCTGGGGCACCTCCCGATAAGCAAATAGGAGGTGCGGCAGAAACCGTTCCCAGTCTCTGTACTCCTGGGTGAACGTTTTGAGCATTTGTTTGAGGGTCCCATTGAACCTCTCACAAAGCCCATTTGTTTGTGGGTGGTAGGGAGAGCTCAGGAGAGACTTAATCTTGCAGACTTGTCAGAGTTGCTGTGTCAATTCGGCTGTAAACTGGGTGCCTCGGTCAAACAGGATTTCCTTTGGGAATTCTACCCGAGAGAAAACCTGAACCAGCGCATTAGCTACCGTATCCGCTTGAATGTTAGATAGGGCTACCGCCTCTGGGTACCTGGTCACGTAGTCTACTACGGTCAGGATGTATCGCTTACCGGAGGGACTAGGTGTAGCCAGTGGCCCTACTAAGTCTATGGCAACCCTGCTGAATGGCTCCTCTACAATGGGCATATTCACCAAGTGTGCCTTAGGGTGGTCACCTCTCCTCCCTACTCTCTGACACACATCGCATGTACTACAATAGGTTCGGACATCAGCATGTACCCCTGGCCAAAAAAATGTGTGGGTGATGTGGTTAAGTGTGCAGGTCACAGCTAGGTGGCCTGCTAACGGAATGTTGTGTCCTACCCTCAGTATTTCTTGGCGGTATTTGTGGGGCACTACCAGCTGTCGTCTATTCTGTCCCCGTTTCTCAGTCAAGCGATACAGCTTCCCTTTTTCCCATAAGAATGTTTCATTATCTAGCCCGCCCCCTCCAGTCTCTGCCCTTTCTCTGTATTTTTTCAAGGTCGGGTCGGTCTTAGATTCGGTCTTAAAAGTAGTTGGGGTGTCCCAGGGGATGGGACCTAAGGGGTCAGTCCAGCTCGGGGTAAGTCTTACCTGTGTCTCCCGCACGGGTGAGGGTTCTCGCTGCGTCTGGGCTTGTGCTCGAGTAGTCACCGGATTTACTTCATTGTTGTATGGTGGAGCATAGGCAGATGTCATGGGGCCCAAATCGTTGCCCAGTAGTACTTCCGCAGGCAAATTATCCATTATGCCCACGTTCACGGCCCCTTTCCCCGCTCCCCAATCAAGAAGTACTTTAGCGGTAGGAATCTTATAGACATCTCCCCCGCCACTCTAACAGCCACAGTCTGTCCTGATCATTTATGTTCTGGCACCAAATGGCTCTGGACCAGGGTAATGGTAGCACCAGTGTCCCGTAGCCCCTTAGTGGAGCGACCCTCGAGCCATACCTTCTGCCGGTGGTGTTGGCGATTATCTAAAGCGGCATATACAGGATCAGCTTCGTGGAGTGGTCCCAAATATTCCTCCATAGGGGCCTCTTGGTTCACACAGAGTGCCCTGGCAGGACGAGATGACCCGGGAGGGTAGTTATAATTCCGGGAGGTCTGATGTGTGTTGAGAGGGCAGCTTGCCATGAGATGCCCTGGTAGTTTGCATCTGAAACACATTGGTCGTGGACGGTCAGAGGGGTTGTTAGTGGGTGGTCCTGAGTAACGTATGGGCCCAGCGGGTACCGGAGCTCGGAAATCGGTGCGGGGAGACGTACGATAATTGTCCCTGTGTTCGACTCGTGCCACGGTTCGGTAGTTTGTCGGTTCGTGCAAACGGGAATCATAATGCTTGTCGGCCAACTTGGCCGCTTCTTCCAAAGTAGCAGGTCATCTGTCTCACAGACATTCCTTTCCCTGTTGCTCCATGCCATTATAAAAGTGCTCCAGCAGAAAAATTTGCAAAATTTCCTCAGCGGTCACGGCTTTACTCCCGCTCATCCAGTGGTTTGCTGCCCTTCGCATTCGGTGTGCCCATTCCATATGCGTATCATTGGGCTTCTTTTTCGTGCTACGAAATTGTCGGCGATACATGTCAGGAGTCACAGCGTATCGTCGTAGGAATGTTTCCTTGACCTGCGTATACTGGGTCACTTCCTCAGCACTTAAAGTCCGAAACGCTTCCAGTGCTCGCCCGGATAACTTTCCAGACAATATCGTAGGCCACTTTTGGTTGGGAATCTGGTGCAGTGCGCATTGCCGCTCAAAATCGGCCAAATATTCGTCAATTCCTGTCTCGTTCTCCAGGAAGGGTCTAAAAGCCGCATAGGGTATTTTTGGCCTCCCGGTGTTCTCTGCAGGAATTACGAGCTTCGGCGTGTCATTGTGCGGTCACTAGGTTGAGCTCGTGGGCTCTAGCTTTCCGTATGTCCTCGTCTGCTTCCGCCATCAGTTGTTGCACCAGTTCCATAGAGGGGTTCGGCCCATATAGTGAAAGCCTCTCCCGAACAATCCTGGTCTTTTCGTCACTACTCGTTGTTGGGGTTTCTGCCATTGTGAAGCTCTGATCCAGTTCGGTTAATTCTGCGATCAGCTCCCTCCTCGGACGGTTGCTGGCGTTCCCCCCTCGGCTTTCGAGTAAGTCCTTTAGGGTCGTGCGTTTCAATTTGTCATAAGCGCTCTCAATCCGTTCGGTATCTCTCCTAGGAAGTCCAGGACAATCCCACCGCTGCCACCAAATGTTACGGTTACCCCCTGGCTTGCTTGAGCGCTGGACCGCTTGGATGATCTGGATCCCAGTGTGGAGAGAGGGAGAAGCCTCTTCGACTAGTCGACCCAAAAGATCCTGTAAATGTAGAACAATCCCACTAGCTATAGTACAGCTAGGATACTCTTTTCCCCACAAAACGAGTCGAGGCTGCGATTTGAAGGTCAAACAAGAACTGGCTGTAATGGCACACAGAGGTCGGTATTTATGCAAAATCTCAGGTCCAGGAATGGGATACAGGAATAATAAAGTGGATTAACCAATCAGAATGAAATGCATCGTTTGAATTTGTTACCGCCCAGCTTGGAGATAATGAACCCAACGGCTATGCCAATACAATTATCTCCAAGCGCCCAAAATACCACGTTTTTATTACACATCAAAAACAGGTTAAAAATATATAACTTCAACATTTTCAGCTATACTTCGGGATTTCTACCATTCATTCTGTAGCCCAGGTCCGTGTGCAATATTTCACAAACCATTTATTCTGTAACCCACGAACCATATGCTTGGTTTCTTCGTTGCAAAGTCCGTTCGCATGTTTGGTCCCGAGCTTGAGATGGTGGTCATGTTTTTGAGTGAATCAATAGGCAGCGGGACCTCGGCATCAAACTTGTGGAACAATTAACGGCCAGAGTTGTGCACGAATCCCCGCTCTCTGGCTGGATGTTTCAGCTGTTCGGGAGACGAACGTAGACCGTCGTGAAGGGGGTACTTAACCTGCAGTTAACTGCAACACTCAACACTCTAACTGAAGCCACACGTGAGGCTGTAGGTGGTCCCCTTTCGGTAGTTAGACCATCGGGAGATAAGGCACGGATAAGGCACGCGGATGCCTGGGACCGTCAATTAACCTGCGGTTAACCGCAGACCACATGTGAGGAACTGACTCTGCTGGGTTTCGAACCCTGGTTTACATGGTGCTAAACCTTTTCCTTACCAGTACACCAGCCTGCCTTTTGCAAATTTACCTGAGATCTGATACTATTGCTTGTAGAGTCAAGGTTATCAGTGACAACTCACTTCAGCTGTGTCTGGTCAGGTGTCTGGTTCTTGGCCTATAAAAGCCACTTCCTGTCTCTGTACCTTTGCCAGATTATTGTGGTTCCTGTACTCTCTAATCCAGCGTGTTCCTGTTTCTCCTTCCTGTTGCTGAATTTGGACTGTTTTGACTTTGCTGCTTCTCCTTCCCACTGACCTCGGCTTGCCTCACTACGATTATCATCTTTCTGTTCCAGTCTCCCATCTCTGCTTAAGACCAGAAGGCCACTCAAGGCTCAGGGGCTCAACCACCTGGGTAACGAGTGGCTACCTCTGGCAGAAAACATTGCTGATCTGGCTACTGGACTCCAAAACTTTGTAACATCAATATCATTACAGAATAATCTGGCCCATTCATGGAGACCGTCGGATCAGATTCTGCATTGGCCCAGCAGGTTGCTTTTAATGCAAGAACTATGCAGACCCAGGCACAGACCATTCAAGTGCTGCAGGATCAGGTAGCTGAACTGCAAAATGAAGTTCGATCAATGCATAGTGAGCTTACCAGCTACAGGGCACATGATGTTGCGGCTGCTGCTACTACTACTGTTACACCTGCACAAGATGCCCGCTTGCCTCTACCAGAAAAATTTGGAGGAGACCGCAAAAAATTCAGGGGTTTCCTAAATCAATGCCGTTTGCATTTCATGATGTTACCTAACCGTTTTCCATCTGAAAGAGAGAAGGTGGGATTTATTTTTTCCCTCTTCAAAGATGAAGCCCTGGCCTGGGGCTCCCCTTTTCTGGAACAGGACAGTCCAATCTTGGGAAATTTAAAAGACTTTCTTGAGGCCATGTGCCTAGTTTTTGATGATCCCAATCGCTGTGCTACAGCAGAAGCCACTCTCCTTCATTTACATCAAGGGAGGCGCTCTGTGGCTGAATATGCTGCTGAATTCAGACAGTGGGTTACTGATACTACTTGGAACCAATCAGCCCAGAGGTTCCACTTCAGAAGGGGTCTCTCAGAAGCTATAAAAGATGAGCTAGCTCGTGTTGATCTTCCTGTTGAGTTTGATGCATTTGTGCGGTTGGCTATCCGTATTGATCGGAGACTTTCAGAAAGAAGATTGGAAAGACAGGGCTCTTTTAAACCAAGTGCTACTCCTACTTTCTATTCAAGAATTTCTACTCCGACCCCACAAACACCTACAGACTCTGAACCTGAGGCTATGCAGGTAGATCTAATAAGAGGGCCATTATCCAATGAAGAAAAACAGTGGCGACGCACTCACAACTTATGCCTGTATTGTGGTAGTGCAGGGCATTATGCCATCAATTGCCCTAACAAGTCTAAAAGAACAATAGCTATGACTGCTGAGGGTTCACAGATTCAACACCAATCCCAGATTTCAGACCAACTGGATTCTGTCACACAACCCTTGTTTTCTCTGGCTCAGGGTGAAGAAGGTATGATGACTCAACATCCTCATTTGGTGGTGCCTATCACTTTGCAATATGGTGATAATAAAATTTCAACTACAGCTATGATAGATTCCGGAGCAGGCGGAAACTTTATGGACATTAAATTTGCAGCAGGAAATAAAATTCAGTCTATCCCTAAATCTTCACCTGTGTTAATGGAAACAGTAGACGGTTCTCCACTTACGTCAGGCCCGGTTACACATGAGACTGTGCCCTTAAAATTGATTCTGGAAGTGAATCACCATGAGTCTATATCTTTCCACCTAATTTCCTCAACACAGTTTCCAGTGATTTTGGGTATACCCTGGCTTGCTCTGCATAACCCACAGATTGATTGGAAGACTAGAACTTTGTCCTTTCCTTCAGAACACTGCTTAATGAATTGTCAACCCTCTAAGGCGACACCTGTTACCACAACAATTAATGAAATGGTTGCTACAAACTTAACTAAGCTTCCGCTACAATATCAGGATTTTGCAGATGTCTGTGATAAGAAGAATGCTGATCAGCTTCCACCTCACAGGCCTTATGATTGCCCCATAGAGCTGCTACCTGGAGCTGCTATCCCATTTGGCCGTATATACTCCCTTTCTGAGCCTGAATTGAAAGCACTTCGTGAATACATACAAGAAAATCTTGCCAAAGGCTTTATTCGACCATCCACTTCTCCAGCAGGAGCTCCTATATTCTTTGTAGAAAAGAAAGATGGCAGTCTACGGCCATGTGTCGATTACAGGGACATTAATAAAATCACTGTTAAAAACCGTTATCCCTTGCCTCTCATTCCTGAACTTCTGGAGAGACTTCGTTCAGCTAAAATATTTACGAAGCTTGATCTACGGGGGGCATATAATCTGGTTAGCATAAGACCAAATGATGAATGGAAAACAGCTTTCAGAACCAGGTACGGACATTACGAATATCTAGTAATGCCATTTGGGCTTTGTAATGCCCCTGCAACTTTTCAGCATCTAATCAATGATGTACTTCGGGATCTCCTGGATCAGTTTGTTGTGGCATATTTGGATGATATCCTGATATTTTCTGATAATCTTGAAAATCACAGAAAACAGGTCTGCATTGTTCTTGAGCGCCTTCGTACCCACCACCTATACATTAAACTGGAAAAATGTGAGTTTGAACAAACAGAAATTTAGTTCCTGGGGTATGTAATAACTCCTAAAGGTTTAAGTATGGACGCAAGTAAAATTAAAGCTGTGCTGGACTGGCCCATCCCCAAGAATGAAAAAGATATACAGAGATTTGTGGGGTTTGCCAATTTTTATAGGCGTTTCATTAAGAATTTCTCTGCCGTTATTACACCGATCACTGAACTTACACGTAAAGGGACTCCTTTTCAGTGGTCCAATAAGGCTGACACTGCATTTTCCAGATTAAAGACTCTGTTTACATCTGCTCCTATCTTGGTACATCCTCAGCCAGAATTGCCATTTACTGTAGAGGTAGATACTTCTGATTCAGCTGTTGGGGCTATACTATCTCAAAGGACTGGACCTAAGATGTTGTTACATCCATGTGCCTTCTATTCCCGCCAGATGTTACCAGCAGAAAGAAATTATGACATAGGGAATAAAGAACCTTTGGCTATAAAAGCTGCCTTCACCGAATGGAGACTTGGAGGGAGCCACCCATCCAATTACTGTCCTCACAGATCACAAAAATCTGGAATGTATCCAATCCGCTAAGAGACTGTCAGCCAGACAAGCACGCTGGTCCCTATTTTTCTCAAGGTTTAATTTTTTTATTTCATACAGCCCTGGTTCCAGAAATGGCAAGGCGGATGCCTTGTCTAGGATAGCTGACCCCCTCCATACTACAGTAACCAAGGCCACCATCTTGCCGGAGAGCAGATTTTTAGGAGTTACCTTTCCTTCTGATTTAATGTCTCGCATTAAAAAGGGCTACTCTAAAGATCCAGTTTTTCGTGATCCTCCTCGTGATCTTCATATGACCATGCTTAATGGGTTTTGGATTTTTCAACAGCGTCTGTTTGTTCCAGAATCAGTGCGACTGGACGTTTTACGCCTCTACCATGACTCTAAACCAGCAGGTCATCCAGGAATCCGAAAGACACAAGAACTACTTACCCGATCCTTTTGGTGGCCTAAATATTATGAGGACGTTAAGAAGTATGTGTCCTCTTGTGATGTATGTGCCAGACATAAAACTCCTCGCTCATCCCCTGTTGGCTTGCTTCAGCCTCTTCCGATTCCTCATCGTCCCTGGGGATCTATATCCATGGACTTTATTGTGGAACTACCTCCCTCTAAGGAACACACTACTATTCTTGTTGTTGTGGACCCGTTAACCAAGATGAGTCATTTCATACCAGCTCGTGGTCTCCCTTCAGCTAAACAGACTGCTGACCTTGTTATTCGGGAAATATTTCGCTTGCATGGAGTGCCTGATGAAGTAATTTCTGACAGGGGAGTGCAGTTTACATCTCATTTTGGAAATATTTTTGTTCTATTCTAGGTATTAATGTAAATCTGTCTTCAGCTTTTCATCCACAAAGTAATGGACAGACTGAGCGAACCAACCAGACTTTAGAACAATATTTGCGGTGCTATATTAGTTACCTGCAGGATGACTGGCTGGATTTTCTACCTACGGCGGAGTTTGCCTATAACAATGCCCAACACTGCTCCACTTCTCTGAGCCCATTTTTTGCCAATTATGGTTACCATCCAACCTTTCTAGTGAGTCTCCCAATTACTACTCCCATTCCTGCAGTCACTGACCGGCTAACCGCCTTAAGAGATTCCCAAGAACTGTTGAAGGAGACTCTTTCGGAGGCTCAGGAATGTTACAAAAGAGCTGCTGATAGGCACAGAAAGGAGGCCCCAGTTTATCATGTTGGTGACAAGGTTTGGCTGTCAACAAAGAATCTTAAGCTTAGGATTCCTTCTCATAAATTGGGTCAAAAGTTCATGGGACCTTTTAAGATAATCGCTCAGATCAATGCAGTCACCTTCGTCTGCAACTTCCGGATTCCATGAAAATACATCCGGTGTTTCACGTGGCACTGCTTAAACCTTTTCATGAAAATACTTTCCCTGGTCGAGCCTTGCCTGCCCCACCACCAGTCCTCGTGGATGGTGAAGATGAATACGAGGTGGAAAAAAATTCTTGACTCCAGGATCTTCCGCAACAAGCTTCAATACTTGGTTCATTGGAAAGGCTATGGTGAGGAGGATAGATCGTGGGAACCAGTGGACAATATTCCTGCTCCTGATCTTCTTCAGTCTTTCCATGCACAGTACCCTGCTAAACCAGGAAATAGGGCATCCAGAGGCTGCGCCTGTAGAGGTGGAGGTAATGTGAGGAACTGACTCTGCTGGGTTTCGAACCCTGGTTTACATGGTGCTAAACCTCTTCCTTACCAGTACACCAGCCTGCCTTTTGCAAATTTACTTGAGATCTGATACCATTGCTTGTAGAGTCAAGGTTATCAGTGACAACTCACTTCAGCTGTGTCTAGTCAGGTGTCTGGTTCTTGGCCTATAAAAGCCACTTCCTGTCTCTGTACCTTTGCCAGATTATTGTGGTTCCTGTACTCTCTAATCGAGCGTGTTCCTGTTTCTCCTTCCTGTTGCTGAATTTGGACTGTTTTGACTTTGCTGCTTCTCCTTCCCACTGACCTTGGCTTGCCTCACTATGATTATCATCTTTCTGTTCCAGTCTCCCATCTCTGCTTAAGACCAGAAGGCCACTCAAGGCTCAGGGGCTCAACCACCTGGGTAACGAGTGGCTACCTCTGGCAGAAAACATTGCTGATCTGGCTACTGGACTCCAAAACTTTGTAACATCAATATCATTACAGTCGGTGACGTTGAATGATACATCTGGGCTAGGCGCAAGGGTACCAGGTACCATCTCATCAGTAGCTTACAGTAGGACTCCCAGTGGGATAGACTGTGAGATGCCGCTCGAGTGATTTGGATAAACTGTAGCCACATAGGGAGGGGAAATTGGGCTGTCAAGTCAGTTTCCCACTGAAGCAAATACGGGTGTTTTAAACAACTGTCCGCATCGTTTAGTGCGTTGTAGCACAGAGATAGGGGTTTGGTAGCCTGCTGTCGGGAGAGGCAGTTCCTGCCAAAGGTCGTTAAGTGATCCGCCTCGCAGTGCCGTATCTTTGTAGTGGTAAGAATATGCTTGATGCGTAAGTATGTAAATATTTCCCTAGACGGCAGAGCGTATTCTGTTTGCAGCTCGGGGAATTGTTTAATGCCCTGTGGTGCCAATAATGAGCCCACCGAGGTGATCCCTTTATCTATCCAGACTTTCAGTGGGAGATCGCTGGTCAGGAAGTTCAATCGGGACAAGGGGGCGAAGAGGAGTGGGTGAGCTTGCCCCATCAAGTCTTTCGCCCATCTGCTCCATCCGGACAGCAGAAATTTAGTGTTGGGCAGACCTACCAAGGAAGGATTTGGGTGACCAAGTACGTTCCATAGATGGTGTGGGATCGTATCTGGGTGAAGGGTTGCATTTTCTAGGGGAAGCCATACTGGGGGGTTGGGGCGGGTAAGGACTTCCAGACCCTGGGCTAGTACAGATGCTTTGTAGTATGTTTTTATATCAGGTAAGCCTAGGCCTCCTTTATTAGGGGGGAGCCACGTGAGTCTACGAGCTATTCTCGGGGGTTTTTTCTTCCAGATGTGGGAGTTTAGAACGGATTGGAATTTCTTGAGGAGCGTATCAGGAAGCGCAATAGGGAGTGTGCGGAAGAGATACAGAATGTGCGGCAGTACCATCATTTTGATGGTCTGCACCCTACCCATCCATGAGACCTCCAGTGCATTCCATTTGTCCAGCTGTGTTTGAAGCTTGGTCAGTAGTGGTAAATGGTTTTCCCGCGTGAGCCCAGCAGGGGAGACTGTCAGGTTAATCCCCAGGTACTTCAGGGACGAATTTCTCCAGTCAAAGGGATATGCTGCTTTCAGCTTATTTATTAGTGAGGCCGATAGTCCCATTGGGAGCACCTGGGTTTTGTTGGAGTTGTTTTTATAGTATGAGACCTGACTGTACTGTGTTAGTAGAGACAGTAATGTTGGTATGGATTGTGCAGGTTGTGTGAGGAATAGCAGAATATCATCTGCGAATAAAGTCAGTTTTTGTATGCCTGCTGGTGTGTTAAGACCCTGTATCTCGGTGTGTCGTTTGATGTGACGGATGAGAGGCTCCAAGCAAAGGATGAATAACAGGGGGGACAGTGGGCACCCCTGCCTAGTGCCATTGCTAATTGAGAACGGTTCTGATAGAAACCCTGTGTTGAAGACCCTAGCGGAAGGGGCGCTATATAGTGCCATGGTGGCCTCCATAAATGAACACGGGAAACCCATCCTGTTGAGGGTTGCCTTTAGGTAGACCCAATTTAACCGGTCAAATGCCTTTTCGGCGTCGAGCCCTAGGACTACTCCCTTTTGGTTGCTGGATCTCGTCCAGCTGATCAAGTTCAGGCAGTGTCGCGTGTTGTCTCCGGCTTGCCTACCCGGGACAAAACCCGCTTGTTCTACGGATACCAATTCCGTGAGAAGGGGTTTGACCCGTAAGGCCAGGAGTTTGGCGAAGAGTTTGACATCTGCGTTAAGGAGTGAGATTGGTCTCAGATTCTCACATTTAGTGGGCGGTTTACCCGGTTTGGGAAGAGTGACAATATGTGCTTCTAACATTTCCTTTGGCATGGCACCCTTTGTTTTAATGTCATTAAATAGTAATGTTAGGATAGGTGTCAAGATCTGTTCTAGCTTAATATAGTAGTAATTAGAGAAGCCATCAGGACCCGGAGCCTTGTGTTTCGGGAGGGACGCGATAGCTTTGGAAACCTCTTCTTCCGTGAATGGGCTGTCTAGGGCATTCCTTTGAGTTAGCGATAATTGTGGGAGCTCGCTATCGTGGAGAAACTTGTCTATAGCTTCAGGCGTGGGTTGGGCCACTGCGGGGTCGTCTTTTAGGTTGTACAGTTTAGTATAGTAATTGGCTAACGAGTTTACTATATCTGTGGGATTATATATTTTGATGTTGTGTTGAGATTCAATGTAAGGAATCTTCGACTGAAGTCGTTGAGACTTTAATTTATTGGCCAGAAGTTTGCCTGCTTTGTTCCCTTGTATGTAGTATGTAGATTTAAGCGTTCTCATTTTCCTTTCTATAGCTTGTAGGGAGAGGACATTTAGTTCTGATTGCAGGCGGGCTATTGTTTTGGCTGATTTAGCGGAGGGCCTTTGTTTGTTCCCCTCTTCTGCTTTGGCCAAATCGCGGGTCAACCTTAAAACCTCCTCGTTATATTTCCTTTTAGTGCGTGAGCCTATTTGTATCAAGGTTCCTCTGACGACAGATTTGTGAGCTGCCCAAAGGGATTGTATAGAGATGTTCTCAGTCGTATTTTCCTTAAAGTAAAGGGATGCCGCCTTGCAAACTGTTTGTAAGGTGACGGGGGTATCCAGTAGGCCCTCGTTAAGCCTCCATTTGCCCCTTCCTCTGACCGGGTATAAACTGGCAAAGGTGGCGGTGACAGGTGCGTGATCTGACCAAGTCCGTAGTCCTATGTCTACTGCGGCTATGTTAGATAGGGTCAGTTTGTCGGCTAATATTAAGTCAATGCGTGAGTATGTCGAATGTATCGGGGAGAAGTAGGTATAGTCTCTACCTGTTGGGTACGTGTTGCGCCATGTATCGTATAAGTCTGATTCGAAGATGAGGTCAGACAGTACTTTACAGTTTTTGCTGGCTACAGTCGTCGGGCGTTTGTCTAGGCTACGTTTGATGTCTACCGAGGGGTCCAGACTGCAGTTGAAGTCACCACATAGTATGACATGCCCCTGTTTCATGTTCTCTAGTTTTTTAAGTGCTCTACGTAGAAAGTGTGTTTGGCCATCATTAGGGGCATACAGCGTTGCTAGGGTTAGGCTAATGCCGTTAAGGGTTCCTACTAATATTAAAAGACGCCCTGCTACGTCTGTGTGGGAACTGCTCATTTGAAATACCCAATCTGCATGGAACAGTATGGAGACCCCTTTAGTTTTGTTGGGGGAGTATGCATGGAAGGCCTGTGGGTAGCGGTTGGTGTGAATTTTAGGGGGTTTTTGAGAGCACAGGTGGGTTTCTTGTAGGCATATCACTGCCGCCTTAGATTTGTGCATGTCCCTGATCGCTAGGCTAGTTTGTGGGGGCTGTTCAGACCTTTAACATTCATGGAGAAAACCTTAAACTCATGTTGGGCCATAGGGACGGGGATCGGTACTCTTTAACATGCGTGTACAGTGGTTGTGCCTCGTTGTCTCGGCAAAACCATGTCCCATCGGAAACCCATCGGTCTTGATGAGGTCCCTGTCTCGGTTGGATATTGAGCATGGAAACTGTTGGTATATTATTGGAGGGGTCTGCGCTCCAACTGTCCAAAGAATCTGTTGAGGCCGAATGT
>OW240913.1:377693332-377747059 GCA_933207985.1 Pelobates cultripes | reverse complement strand
AGAGACGGACAGCATAGCTCTGTGTGTATAGAGACGGACAGCATAGCTCTGTGTGTATAGAGACGGACAGCATAGCTCTGTGTGTATAGAGACGGACAGCATAGCTCTGTGTAAAGAGACGGAAAGCGCAGCTCTGTGTGTAGAGAGACGGACGGCGCAGCTCTGTGTGTAGAGAGACGGACGGCGCAGCTCTGTGTGTAGAGAGACGGACGGCGCAGCTCTGTGTGTAGAGAGACGGACGGCGCAGCTCTGTGTGTAGAGAGACGGACGGCGCAGCTCTGTGTGTAGAGAGACGGACGGCGCAGCTCTGTGTGTAGAGAGACGGACGGCGCAGCTCTGTGTGTAGAGAGACGGACGGCGCAGCTCTGTGTGTAAGAGACGGGCAGCAGCTCTGTGTGTAGAGAGAGACGGACGGCGCAGCTCTGTGTGTGTAGAGAGACGGACGGCGCAGCTCTGTGTGTAGAGAGACGGACGGCGCAGCTCTGTGTGTAGAGAGACGGACGGCGCAGCTCTGTGTGTAGAGAGACGGACGGCGCAGCTCTGTGTGTAGAGAGACGGACGGCGCAGCTCTGTGTGTAGAGAGACGGACGGCGCAGCTCTGTGTGTAGAGAGACGGACGGCGCAGCTCTGTGTGTAGAGAGACGGACAGCATAGCTCTGTGTGTAAAGAGACGGACAGCATAGCTCTGTGTGTAGAGAGACGGACGGCGCAGCTCTTTTTAAAAATAAATAAATATATAGAGAGAGAGAGAGAGAGAGAGAGAGAGAGAGAGACACACACACACACACACTGGCAGCTAGCACTTTTATCTATAAAGCAAGAGATACAATATATTCTGTATATATAGAGGGGCTTCCAGACGGACACTATAACTCTATGTGTAGCCAGAGACCATCATACCCACTGTGTAGAGAGACATGCAGACAGCTTGCTCTGTGTGTAGCAAGACACAGCATAATCTGTATATAGAGGTAGTCAAAGAGTATACAGAGAGACAGGCACAGCGACTGACTTACTTCATATAGGGGCACATCTGTAGAGAAATACTGAACAGTCCTACACAAACAGATTTGCTCTATGTAGGGAGACAGTCACAGACTGACTGAGTTATAGAATAGCTATATACCACATAGTGAGGGACTGGCTGCCATAACTCAGACATACAGAAAGACTGCTAGGCCCCACAAACAAACGAGTGCAAGAAAAGTCCTAAGACAGTGTCGGCAATAGTCACCCTGACACAGAAGGCATCACCCTTCCAGTGCCCCATCAATATGCCTAATAAAACCAAGAAAGACAAGGTAAGTTATTTAATCGTATACTCTATACGTATATTCTTTATACTAATGTCTTCTAAAACCGATAGGGGCATTTACATTCTCATTACAGTGAGAATTTCTAGGAATTCAAAGTGACTTTGAAATTTAAGACCCCCATTGGATACGTAAACTCCAAAAATCATGTTTTCACAGCTTTTTACCTGTATTTTTGTAGGTACCCTTGGCAATGGACACGGCTTATTCTGAAGCCATAGCATGGTTTGTGATTGGAAAGGACCAATGGCAAGTAACCAGCCATGGACTGTAGTGCTTAGACCTTGTGGGTCTCATTAACATGTTGTTTTGTTCTGGAAGTTAAATTCTCTCTGACAGCACATAGCTAGGTGTCAAACTGATTGTGGTGAGGGCAAACACAGTAAAACTCTCCATACTGCAAATTACCTGCAAATCTTACTTTGGACTCACCGCAATCGTTTGGGCACCTTGCTATTCACTCTCAGACAGACTTCAACTTCTGGTCTAGACCTGGCGCCATGTTCACCAGATTTAGAAGGTGGAACCTTGCAGTCCATGGCTCTTTTCTGGACATTAGTCCTTCGTAATTTTGGATTTTGTCTTTGACTGAACTTTGAGTGCTAAAGATCTTGCAAAGTGTTGGAGGCAAATAATGTGCATTTGGTTTTTCTTCTCTATCTGGCATTAGTAGAAAATTCTACACAGCGTGCTCCACAGGCTACTCTGCTGGCCTCCAATTCCATCACAGTATCCGGCAACATGCTGCAGAAGACTCTTCCATTTCATTTCTCAGGGTTTTGAAGCCACCAATGAAGTTTTTTTTGTTTGTTTTTAGCTCCCTGGTCTAATGCCACTGTTTCAGGGTAATATACACAGCCACAACATTAAAAACCACTGACAGGTGAAGTGAATAACATTGATTATATTGTTACAATGGCACCTGTCAAGGGGTTGGATATATTCAGCAGCGAGAGAACAGTCAGTTCTTGAATTTCATGTGTTGAAAGTAGGAAAAATGGAAAGTGAAAAGATCTGAGTGACTTTGACAAGGTGAAATGGTGATGGCTAGAGACTGGGTCAGAGCATTTCCAAAACGACAAGTCTTGTGGGGTGTTCCTGGTGTGCAGTGGTTAGTACCTACCAAAAGTGGTGCAAGGAAAGACAACTGGTGAACTGACGTCAGAGTCATGGGTGCCAAGGCTCATTGATGTACGTGGGGAGCAAAGGCTAGCCCACCTGGTCCAATCACACAGAAGATTTACTGTAGCTTACATTGCTAAAAAATATAAGGGACACTATAGTCACCAGAACAACTACAGCTTATTGTAGTTGTTTTGGTGAGTTTAATCATTCCCTGCAGACATTTTCATGTAAACACTGCTTTTCAAGAGCCTTCACATGTGACACCTCCAGTGGCCACTCCTCAGATGGTCAATGGAGGTGCTTCCTGGGGTCGTGCTGCACAGTGTGCAGTACTTCCGTTCAGCATCTTCATGCTCTGCAAAGCCGATCTAATGGCACTCGGTGAAGAAAAATAAACTACAAAAAATAATAGTAAATACATTAAAAATGAACCCCTCCCTCCATATGTACTAACCCGATTGCTGCCGTCCCCCCACACCCCTCTGGAAATTAGGAACCCCAGGGGCCATGTGACAGCAATAGGTATCCATAGCTGACAGGCAGTCCCCCTGCTGGTGGAAAAAAAAGTAAATTTAAAAAAAAAATAAAAAATAATATATATATATATATATATATATATACACACACGTGTGTGTGTGTGTGTGTGTGTAATTTTACTGTAAGTGTATTTTTATATTAATATATGTATATATTAATTTAAAAAAATACACTTAATATGATATATATATATGTCATACTAAGTGTAAAATTACACACACGTGTGTATATTTAAAAATAAAAATGTTACAATTATTTATATATATGTAATTTTATTCTAACTATTTTGATATTAATATATATTATATCAAAATATATATGTGTATAAATAAATTAAAATAATACGAAATATACATATGTCCATATACATAATTACATAAATAATTTCATAAATATACACGTAGACTTCAAATATATATGTATATATATTTAAATTCTATGTGCATGTTTATGTAATATTTTTACATAATTAAGTAATTTTATTAATTACAATTTGCGGGACCTGCCTGACAACCCAGGCTGAAAGTCCTGAGAATTGAATTTGCTAGCACTGTATTTAACCCTGTAACTTTCCAAGACACCCTAAAACCTGTACATGGGGGGTACTGCTTTACTCGGTAGACTTTCCTGAACACAAATATTAGTGTTTTAAAACAGGAAAACCTATCACAGTGAGGATATTGTCAGTGAAAGTGAAATTTTTTTGCATTTTTCACACACAAGTATTAACACTAAATTTGGCCAGTGTTTGTGACTAAGTGGCTACTAAAAAAGACTGAACATACCCCATTTGCAATACTTTGAGTTGTCTACTATTGCAAATTGTATGCCATCATGGAGGTAAAGCTCATCCCTGGGCTACCATACGGTCTCAAAGGCAACGTAACCAATCTGGCGAATTTCAATGTAAAAAAAACTGAAAAATGTAACATGCTATATTTGACCCTGTAACTTCCCAAAACACCATAAAACCTGTACATAGGGGGTACTGTTTTACACGTGAGACATCGCTGAATACAAATATGTGTATTTTATTGCTGTAAAAGCAAACAGTATTATGACATTGACAGTTAGAATGTCACGTAGAACTAAAAAATGAAAACAAAATCAAATTTTCTCCCATTTTTTTTTTATCTTTTATTCATATTAAATTATGTTTCATACCTAAAATATTTGATGATAAATGAAAGCCCTGTTTCCCCTGAATAAAATGATATATAAGTGTGGGTGCACTTAGTATGAAAGAGGCGAATTACGGTTGAACAGACATATAGCGCAAATTCAAGGTTTTCTCTCTGTTTTGTTTTGATCACAACGTGTACATTTGGCTCAGTCCTTAAGGGGGTTAATATGTAGAAATATACTTTTGTCACAATATATGTAACTGAAATCTGCAGGTTTAATACACAACAGTGTTTCTATACTCAAATCCTCAAAATACAGGAATTAGTTTGTTTTCTGTATGACTTGGTCATAAATTGTCTTTTTTCATCCTATTAAATACACAGGTATAGACAAACACAATACGCTTAACCCCTTAAGGACACCGCTTCAGAAGCTTGTCTTACGCTTAACCCCTTAACGCCGCTACGGCGTTCTATGCCGTCCCACATTTAAAGGGCTTTAAAGCCGTTGCGGTGGCATAGAACACCGTAACGGCTTAAGCCCCCAGGAGCCACCAACTACTCACCTCCGCCGCGATTCTCTTCCGGAGGGCTGCCCTCCCCCGGCAAATGAGGCCCCCGGGGGCTATGTGATCGCTCTCAAAGAGCGATCACATAGCCCCCTATAGCTGGCTGTGGATCTGCCAGCAGGGGGACTGTCTGAAATATCAGACAGTCCTCCTGCTGGTGGGATGTAATAAATAAAAATAAAAAAAAGTTTAAAATGAATTAAAAGTATTTTTATTTATATATATATATATATATATATATATATATATATATATATATATATACACAAATCCAATTGCTAGGCACTCCTTATGCTGGGCTTTCAAAAAATATTATACTGCCTAGGTGCATCCCGCGTTAAATATAGAACAGATAGGTAAAGGGAGCACGATTGCGCAATTTATCGATTACTACATCAACGCAAGCGTCAGGAAGCTCCCTACATGTCTTAGGGACACGCAACATTTCATTGATCAAATAAAAATGATTGAATTTACAGACAGAGAGATTATTTTGGCCACACTAGATGTTCAATTCTTGTACACAATAATACCCCACAAGGAGGGGATTGAGGCTATATCTGAGATATTAGTCAACGATGAAATGTACAAAGGCCCACACATCCCCTTTCTCATGGAGTTGTTGAATTTAGCGCTAACATGCAACTACTTCAAATTTGAGGATCAATTCTTCCTACAAATCTCCGGGACCGCGATGGGGGCAGCCATGGCACCAGCTTATGCCAATGGTTTTATGTACTGGTTTGAAAATAAGTACATTCTACCTAAGTACTAACAATATATCACCAAATACCTTAGATATGTGGATGATATTTTTATTATTTGGCAGGAATCATTATCCTTGCTGGAAGAGATGATCCAGTACATTAATACTCTACCACTGCCAGTGGTATTAACCTTAAATTGGCATAGTACCAACATTGAATTTTTGGATGTTACTGTATATAGAGAGGGAAACAATTAAGGTTATACCTTGTTCCGGAAAACTACGGATCGCAGTACTTTACTATCTGCTACTAGCTTCCATCCTCAACATGTTTAGGACTCTCTGCCCATTTCACAATTTCTTCGGGCTTTAAGATACAATAACGATGCGACAAAACGGGAAGAACAACTACAAGAAATTTGGGACCGTTTCTTAGCCAGAGGCTTTCATCCTCGGATCCTCACGATTGCCAAACAAAAAGCTTGGCAAAAATTCAATGAAACTACTAAAGTGAATAGAAACAGGACTACAAATATCTTTCTTCCACTTACTTTCAATACAGTCACTCCATTATTAAAGAAATCTATATATGCACACTGGAATATTCTCCAAAGTGACCGTAGCCTTCCAGATAAATGTAAAGGTAACCCTATAATCAGTTACCGACGAAATTGTAACCTGAGGGACTTATTAGTAAAGAACGATCCACGTTATTGTTATGCCAAATAACCAAGTATAAAGAAAAAAGGATGCTATAGGTGCACAGGCTGTGTTACATGCAGCCATATGATTAGAGGATCTACATTCGCCCATCCACACAGTGGGAAAAGAATTCCAATTACCCACTATATTTCATGTATGACCACCCACGTTGTTTATATGATCACTTGCCCATGCGGACTTTCGTATTTGGGGAAAACCGACATGACGTTAAGAGATCGCATTAGAGGGCATCGATCTGGAATTACAACTGCTTTTAGAGACCAAAAGAGAGATAAGCCCGTAGCTAAGCATTTTTTGGCGGCACAGCATTTGTTTCCCACTTTTCGTTTTATAGCCATCGACCATGTCGCCGCGAGGAGGTGATAGATCTAAAATGCTTCTACAACGTGAGGCTTACTGGATACACTACCTGGATACTGTGACCCCAAAGGGACTGAATGAAAATTTAGTTCTTTCGATTTCCTTTAATTTGTTATGTCTGTTTCACGTTTTGGGCTGTTTTGGGTCTCCTCTCCATCTTATGGCCGTTCTCTCTTTTCTCCTTTTCGGATAGCTATAATCCTGCCTGCTATGGGTTTCTAAAGTATATACATATAGATGACAATAGTTGAGTACCTTGTTTGCTCTGAGTATATTGATAATTCACAAGTAATATTTTTATACTTATATTACTTTCGGTCTTGGTCTTTGGTTTTTTGCTTTTTGTTTTATTATTTTTTGTTTTTCAGCTTAGCCTTTCCTGTGGAGTATACTTTCACTATTTTTGGTCATAGTGCAGGTATTTTGTATTATCTGCATGCTCACTCTCATTCACGTTAGATGTATCTTCACAGCACTGGCTATTGTATCTATTTCCTCCATCCCCGGGTATTCAGCTTGATACATTTGTATACGCTGTATCTAGCTAATTGTTTAGTTTGCTAGGTTGCTTAGCAACCACGTTACTCACGTCATACGTCCACGTGGTGTCTCCACTTCCGGGTTCTCTAGCCGGTCAGCTGTTCGATCTCTTCATTGGTAAGCTTTCACTTACATTTTTGTATATATTAGGATTAAGTAAATATGTCACTGTGATCTTGATAAAGACCCCGGGCGGGTCGAAACGCTGATTTTCTTTGCACAGACCATGATTTTGTAAGCATTTAATAAAAAAGTTTTTTTCACTTTATTAAGGAAGTCCTAATGTGCTCCCTTTACCTATCTGTTATATATATAAATATATATATATATATATATATATATATATATACATATATATATATATATATATCTCTATTTTATTTATATATATATGTGTAACGTCATACGTAATGTATTTTAATACACTTAGAATGACGTTACATATATGTATATATATTACATATATATCATAGACATACATACATATATATATGTATAATTACAATAATAAATAAATATATTGAAACAAAATTTAATATAAATTATATATTCATATGTAATTTCATTCTAACTGTATTTTGTTATTTTTATATATATATATATATATATATATATATATAATTTATTTATTTATGGTCGTGGCATCAAAGCCGTAATGAGCATATTAGAAGTAGTTATGTAAGGTCCCTATATGAGACCTATAGTAATATGAAAAGTCGGTTGTGGTGTGCCGGAACCGACGAATGCAGTGGGCCTGTAATAAAAGAGGGCCCACCCTAGATAAAGATATGAGAAAAGGGAGTGGTGGGAGGGGCAAATCGCCAGAATGACCGATAATGGGGAACGGTCTGGCCTCCTTATGAAGGGAAATCAAGCCCCTCCCATAACTTCAGGCCACGCCTTCCATTTATGGTCGTGGAATCAAAGCTGTAATGAGCATATTAGAAGTAGTTATGTAAGGTCCCTATATGAAACCTATAGTAATATGAAAAGTCGGTTGTGATGTGCCGGAACCGACGAATGCAATGGGCCTGTAATAAAAGAGGGCAAAAAGAGTATACAGAAATATACAGCCTACAATCAGTACATTGCATATACATGTTCCGGAAGTCTTGGTGTATCAAAGACCAGGTTGATCTGTATATCTGGAGTAAGCGGAACTTCCATTGTCTCAAAGTCCCATATAAAATGTACTGAATATTCCAGGAGGTATGGTTGTCAGCACTGATGTGGAAGGAGTGACCTGCTTAATTATGTGAATTAAGAACTCATCTGACCATGTAGTCAAACCTGAGATAAAGTCTGAATTTACTTGTCAGAGTATTGTTGTGTAAGGCTAGTAGGAGCAGATCAGGGGAACCTTGAACAGTTTTTAGGTTGTTATCCAGAATTATTACTGACAGAATGTAAAAATCATTAGTAGTGTTAAAATATTTAAGTAAAAGGTGGCAAAAGAAGTAAAATCAACAATTGAGTACAACATAATAATATAGCCATAATCGGTTAAACCGTAGACTCTCAGCGGAAAGCCTGCAATGAAGAATAAGACAAGTGATCAGTAACAAAGTGTCAGGGTCTTACCTGGGTTGGGAGTCTGTAGCGCAGATATGTTGCTCACCCTTGCAGATAGCCACAGGCCAAGGTGGTCAGGTAAGAATTCACCCGGCCTGTGGGTCTGTGCACGGGGGCTGTGCAGGATGAAGTACCAAGTCGCAGGACAGGCAAGGACTCAAACAGCAGGATCATCAAAGGATAGCCGAGGTCAAAGGATGCCAGAAGACAGGAACAATGAGGAGTAGCCGAAGTCAAGGGATGCCAGAGGTCAGAGTAAACGTAGTCAGAAGCCGGGGTCAATAACAAGTAGCAGCTCAAACAACAGGAACACTTGTACAAAGCACACAACAGGATCAAAGACTTGATGCTGATCACAGGGCGATGCTGAGTTTAAATACCCTGCTAATGTCTGATCAGGGTCAGGTGAAGCACAGCCAAAGTCAAGGTACAGCCCCCAGAGAAATAGACATGCCAGGAAGAACAGGACCAGAATGACATAGAAATACAAAAGCTGCTGTGGCTCAGAGGAAGGAAGCAGGACTGCGAAGTTCCCCGGTTCAAGTCCCTTGTTGGGAACTCCATGGGTGACCACGTCTGGCCGTCTGTTTGCTGCGGCGAGAACCGTGACAGTACCCCCCCTTCAAGAACACCCTCCGGGTGTGATTTGGTTGCTTATTACCTTCCAGATCAGAAGTACCTTCCTCCTCTGAGAGATCAAATACATCATCTGGCAGAAGGTACGTTCTTCCATAGGCATCCATGCCATACGTACGGCCTTCTTCCAGATTAGAGGGAAACACAGCACCTACCTTTGCTCTCGTAGTTCTCACAGGGGAGGTATTTGCAGCTTTCAATGCTTTTTCAAATATTTCTAGATCCTGTTTGCATAAAACTGTGCCATTTGAGGCATACGTGCAGTCAGGTGGCAGAACTTTTTTGGCAAGGCAGGAAGTGGTAATGGTGTTTGCTTGAGCAGAAGTGTCATCAGGAAGAGGTCTAGATGTTTCTGGAGCAGGAGGTGGAGATTCCACAGGGGTACTGGTTGCAGGTTCTTGAGGGACACTGGTAACATTGACTGTAGTAGTTTGGGTAGCCTTTTGTGTCACAAGATGGGGACAGGGCTGGCATGAAGTGTACACAGGGTGGAGGAAAGTAGTACCCAGTCGGAGAGCTGGAGGTCTAGGAGGACGAACAGGGCAAAGTGTGATGAAATGCCCTCTTTCTCCACAGTAGTAACATAGGCCATGGCTTCTCCTTCGGTCTCTTTCCTCAGGTGTCACTTTGCAGTGAACAAGTTCTAATTGCATAGGTTCCTCAGGGTCGAGTGGAACACAGGATATCTCAGGAGTTTTCATAGGAACAGGATCATAAGGAGGTGGCACTGGGTTTCTTGGTTACGAAGAATCTGGGATTTTTTTGGTACGTGGAGCTGGCTTGGTCACAGTGGTCTTGCATTGTGAGTCCTTAGCAGTACTGAAGGATTCCCAGCTGACAAGGACAGGACTCTTTGTCTGCAACATTTGGTGAGCCCATACTTTGATGCGTCCAGACAACAGGTTGATAGCCGCTCGGACCTTGATGAATTCTGTGGCATATGTTCGAGGCTTTAAAGAAAACAACACCTCACAATCCATCTGAAAGGACGTGCGGCTACCATCAAAACGGTCGGGCATGATGACAAACGGTTCAGGGTAAGCTGGTTCCGAAGCTGGACGTACTGCATCTTTAAGAAATAAAATTTCTTGCTGCAACTCCAAAACAGTCTGGGCCAGGCTGGACACTGGTTGGGACATGGGTGAGCACATCTCTGCGGACTCCATATTGATCAAGTCTTTTTGTCAGGGTCTTACCTGGGTTGGGAGTCTGTAGCGCAGATATGTTGCTCACCCTTGCAGATAGCCACAGGCCAAGGTGGTCAGGTAAGAATTCACCCGGCCTGTGGGTCTGTGCACGGGGGCTGTGCAGGATGAAGTACCAAGTCGCAGGACAGGCAAGGACTCAAACAGCAGGATCGTCAAAGGATAGCCGAGGTCAAAGGATGCCAGAAGACAGGAACAACGAGGAGTAGCCGAAGTCAAGGGATGCCAGAGGTCAGAGTAAATGTAGTCAGAAGCCGGGGTCAATAACAAGTAGCAGCTCAAACAACAGGAACACTTGTACAAAGCACACAACAGGATCAAAGACTTGATGCTGATCACAGGGCGAGGCTGAGTTTAAATACCCTGCTAATGTCTGATCAGGGTCAGGTGAAGCACAGCCAAAGTCAAGGTACAGCCCCCAGAGAAATAGACATGCCAGGATGAACAGGACCAGAATGACATAGAAATACAAAAGCTGCTGTGGCTCAGAGGAAGGAAGCAGGACTGCGAAGTTCCCCGGTTCAAGTCCCTTGTTGGGAACTCCATGGGTGACCACGTCTGGCCGTCTGTTTGCTGCGGCGAGAACCGTGACACAAAGTTGCCAATTCCTGTGATATGAACATATATATTGATTAGTGAACAAGCTGAACAAGTCAGTAAACTCACAAAGTGCATATGACAAGATGTGCTCGAGGCACATGTAGATATGTGAGAAGAACCATAGGTGAGCCAAAATAATTAAACGACCCTAGAGTTATGCCATAGGAACCTAGGATAACTTAATTGTATATTACCAACATGTCCGTAAGTACAACAGTGTGAAATACTGAACCAGAGCATGAGTGTATATGCCTAAATGCAAACACCCACCTCAACCCACAATATACCTATGCATATATCTACCTATACAGATATGTATGGAGTATATGGTAGTTATCTACAGTTTGCGAGCCAAGCATAAACCAGATCTGGTCAGTAGTGACACCTGCTATTAAGGGGAGCTAAGGTGAATGACCGTATAGAAACTGAAAATGTGTTTGCAAGGAGCTTAATACCGTAAGCTAAATGAGGCATATGTGATGCTTTGTCTAGATGAGAAGCTGAATTGTACTAGAAGTAAGTCACCCTGAATGAACATAGCCGCTTCCATGTACAAATGGGGGTGGAAGGAGTGGCTTAACCAAAATATTTATCATAAGAAGATACATCCATCTATCTTCATGGAATGTATGTAATCTGTATCCTAATTTACTTATGATGTAGACAGTCAATATCCCATTGGATATCTTGAACGTACCGAAACATGCACTGAATATTGAGATATGCAACATATGTTCGAATGCATGTGGAGGACTCAAACGAGAGTCAGCGCGAGGAGACAGCCCTTTGTAAAAGTCGGAATTCGACTGTATGTGCCAGACGTAAAGGAGAATGAAGTGAGGTCTAGAATTTATATGAACATGAATGAAATGTTGAATACCTGAAACCCACTCACATAGGGCAACCTAGATATATATATATATATATATATATATATATCCTACTGTATCTAATCAGCTAACGGCGTCTACCTGACTGGTATTGCCAATATGGACCTATACCTGTTACTGATAACCAAAGTTACTGTGTGTAGCTTATATAGTTCATTACATGATGTACTAATCCAGTGTAATTGGACAGAGGGAACTTACTAATACCTAATAGAATCAGCCACGTAACTTACACATATTTAATTCAACAGACTTCACCTATAAATGCCAGAGTTAGTTAAATCTGCTCAATATGATTATACAGATAGGGTTCTAATACTAAGCCGTCATCTCCCTACTAAAAGCCCGGTTAGCGGTACCTATATATGAAAAATTGTATGTATGTATGTATGTGGTTTGATCACGAGGTTTATATAGCTGTGCTGGTACCTTATGTACCATTCAAAGGCCCTGCTATGATGGGAGATATAGTCCAAGAACTAATAGAAGTAGGATTATCCAGGTCCCTCGTGTGACGTGTCAGACCTAGTAGGTGTGCAGTGCAGGGACCATCCATCTTCCGGTCGCAGAGATATGTTAAACAGCATGAAGCCGTAATGTGTACCCTTACAACATACTGGCTTGCTAGCTATTGCCAAGTGGCGAAACTATTAAACAAGTTGGTGACAGGTGAGGCCCTGCTAGATGCCAAGCGGCTTGAGAGGCTCTATCTATGCGTTGGCCCGAGGGGATTACGTGGCCACCGAACTTGTGGCTGGGTGTCGGCCTCTCGGTGATTTATAAAGCATAAGATAGAATGGGAGTGACAGGTGAGGAGGCCCTCTCTATGCCACCATGCGAGGCGACTAACTATGAGTTGGGCCGATGGGCGTAATACCTCCAAGTATGAGGATGGATGTTGGCCTCGCGGGACCACTAATGTAAGGCATAGAGGCCTGAGAAAGTATTAGCTATCGGGCTCCTGGTGTCCTACCAGCCAGTAATGGAACTAACTAAGGGAGGCCGGGTAAAGTATTGAATGAGGTGTGTAATTTGACGAATCTGATAACTGGTAATCAGAGATGTGGTAAGACTCAGAAGGTGGATTTGGCGCAGACCTACAAGGGGAACGAAATAAGTACGGTAGGAATTGTGGTATATCATGTAAAAGTAGATATCCAGTTCTGCCTAACAGGATATGTAGTGAAGCAATGGTCAGCCGTAAATAGGAAGTTGTACCGTAAATCGTAGATACTTAGAACAATATGATGATGTAGCGTACATGAGTGAGATGTAATGCCAGTTCGTGGATTCAACTGAATAATCTACAAACATACACATACATACGTGGTATAATGAGTACTGTCGCCCTGAAATAAACATACTAATAGTAATGCCCGTGACAAGAATATATTCTAACCCCTGATCCTTCTGGAAGAATAAAATGGATACCAGTGAATGCAGCAGTCCTAATCAATAGATCTAAAGATATAATGGGATAAGTGAGGAGTATGAGCGTGGCCCTGCCCGGGACCTCCTTGAGGATAGAACCCTACTTAAGATAAACATAGCCAAGTGATTAAACCATACTTTAGATAGAATTTAGGCAATCAGTGAAGGAAGCCCCATAACAGGTGAAATAAAACAAATGTAAATATACACTAAGGCAATATTCAGGTAACTTACTGAACAGCACTAGTGAAAACATCTAATCCCCGATTAAGTGCTGTAACGGCTACCCAGCTGTAGAGGGGTATCTGCCGTTGGAGATGTCCTTTTCTGTGCAAGCTGCTGTGTAGTAATAGAGTCCTTGTTCCCATCCACGATATCCCAGGGTATAATCCGGCAGTACTGAAAAATGAGGCAGAGTAACGGCACCATAAATCCCCTCCAAGAACGAGACGAGGCTACGTTTTGAAGGGTCAAGTAGAACTAACTTTTAATCACAGGGGATCTCTTTTTATGCAATGGTGCCCTCTGAGGGGCTACACCCACATTCTGGATGTACCGCAAAAACAGGGGGTACACCTTTAAGTCCAGCACCGCTTAATAGCTACCACTCAGGGGAATAACATATTCAAATTTCAAGTCATTCGGTTGTGGGGTTCGGGAGTTATGGGTCTTTGACGTTCGTGAATAAAAACCCCACGAACCCCTTGCCCTCCACAGTAATCCTGCCGTTCGCCTGAATCCCCATGCATGCTTAAACAAAACTACCGAACGGCCGGTCGTTCGGTAGTTTCAGCACGAACTTACGAGCTCCTGGAGGTCTCAGCGGTGTTCGCCTGTTTGCGTATCCGTTTTTAGTTCCATGCGTTCACAGGCAAACACCGCCGTTCGTGCGTAAGATGGCCGCGAACACGTGTAAAGTCCCGAAATGGCGGCCACCTATTCTGAGACAAAGGGATTCGTCTGAACCATGCGAACGGCTCCACAATCACTGGGAGGTAAAATAGTAATTAACTGTTCCCCTGGGTGGTCTGATGTTCGGTATTTTGGGTAGCAATAGTTATACGAACACCAGTCATTCGGTTCTGTTTAAACTCCCCAGCAGCACTGTAGATTAAGTTCAGGCAAAACAGTACAGGGTTCTGTTACACTGCTCCCCTTTTGTGGAACACTCCGGCAGACCCGGATTGATCCTTTTCGGGTCGACTTGGGGCTGTCCGGTCTTAGTCAAGGTAAAAGTTCCGTTTGCCTGGACAGTCCGTCTGCATTCCCATTAAACCGGCCAGGGCGATACTGAATGGAGAAGTTGTATGGTTGTAGTGCCAAGCTCCATCTTAGTAATCGTCCATTGTCCCCAGCCACTCGGTTCAGCCAGACTAGGGGGTTATGATCTGTGATCAGCGTGAATTCTTGGCCGTAGAGGTATGGGGTGAGCTTCTTTAGGGCCCAAACCAGGGCTAGACACTCCTTTTCCACTGCCGCGTAACTCACTTCCCGAGGTAATAGTTTCCTACTCAGGTACGCGACAGGGTGTTCCCCTCCATCTTCCCCGACCTGGCTCAGAACTGCCCCCAGTCCGTACATGGACGCATCTGTATGGACAACAAATCTTTTGTTAGGGACGGGGGCAGACAAAACCGGTGCGTTGATCAGGGCTTGCTTCAGGGTTTGGAATGCTGTTTCCACAGGACTACTCTTGGCAAATTTTTCTTTGTCAAATCTGTCAGGGGTTTGGCGATGGTGCTGTAGTCAGGGACAAATTTCCTGTAATATCCTGCTGTCCCTAAGAATGCCAGTACTTGGGTCTTGGTGTGGGGGGTGGGCCAGTTGGCTACAGCCTCTACCTTCGCGGGTTCTGGTCGCTGTTTCCCACACCCTACCCTGTGTCCCAAGTACTGTACTTCGGCCATTCCGAAATTACACTTCTCTGGTTTCAGCCCTAATCTGATCCAGCACAGCCTCTACATGTCTCAAATGGTCTTCCCAAGTCTCACTATAGATCGCAATGTCATCCAGGTATGCGCATGCGAATTCCTGGAAGCCATCAAGGAGGCGATCCACTAAGCGCTGAAATGTAGCTGGGGCGTTCTTCATCCCGAATGGCATGAACTTAAATTGGTACAAGCCAAATGGGGTGACAAACGCCGACTTAGGGATAGCGTCCTTGGCCAGGGGGATCTGCCAGTACCCTTTGCACAGATCGATGGTGGTCAGATAGCGTCCCCTGGCAATACGATCTAATAGTTCGTCTACCCGGGGCATGGGGTAGGCGTCTGTCACGGTCCTATCATTGAGGCGTCGATAATCGACACAGAATCTGGTCGTCCCGTCCTTTTTGGGGACTAGGACAACTGGGGAGGCCCAGGGGCTGTCGGACGGTTCTATGACTCTAAGTCTTAGCATCTCCTGAATCTCCTTTCTCATTTCCTCCTTTACAGCCTCAGGGATTCTATAGGGAGTCTGTCTAAGTGGGGTCTGTCCTGGTGTCTCCACATAATGTGTCGCTAAGGGTGTGTAACCTGGCTCCTGAGAGAATGTCAATCCTTTCTCAGCTAGCAATTGTTGGAGTTGCTCCCTTTCTGTGGGAGTTAACCGCTCCCCCAGCTGCACTGTATTAAGCAGAGTTTTAGGCTCGGAGTCTGCTAACAGATCCGGGATGGGGAGACTGTCAGGGTCTTCAGTGGCCGGGATACATATGGCCGCTATATCTTCGGGCCTTTCTTGGTACTCTTTTAACAAATTGACATGAAAGGACTTCTGGACCCTTTCGTCTTGGCTACTGGCAATTACATAGGTGGTGTCACATATCTGGGCCACTACCTTGTAAGGGCCTTGCCAGGAGGTCTGTAGCTTGTTTCCCTTGACCGGTCTAAGTACCAGAACCTTCTGACCTACTTGGAACGTTCTCAGCCGGGCGCCCCGATCGTACCAGTGTTTCTGACGGCCCTGGGCTGCCTGGAGATGTTCTCGGGCCATTCTGGCTAGGTGCCCCATGCGGTCCCGCATCTCCAGTACATAAGGTACGATAGGAACGCCCTCATGCTCCATCTCTCCCTCCCAGTGCTCTCGGATGAGGTCGAGGGGGCCTCGCACTCGCCGTCCATAGAGCAGCTCGAAGGGAGAGAACCCTGTGGATTCCTGGGGCACCTCTCGATATGCAAACAAGAGGTGCGGCAAGAATCGCTCCCAGTCTCTGTATTCCGCTGTAAAGGTCCGCAGCAATTGCTTTAGGGTACCATTAAAGCGCTCACAGAGACCGTTAGTCTGGGGGTGGTACGGGGAACTGAGCAGGGTCTTGACACCACAGACCTTCCACAACTGTTGTGTTAGGTCTGCGGTGAACTGGGTCCCTCGGTCGGATAGGATTTCCTGAGGGAATCCCACTCTGGTGAATATCCCAACTAGGGCACTGGCGACAGTGTCAGCCTGGATATTCGTCAGAGCGACAGCCTCTGGGTAGCGGGTAGCATAGTCCACTACTGTAAGAATATACTTCTTACCCGAGGGACTGGGGTTAGGTAGGGGTCCCACTAGATCGACTGCCACCCGGCTAAACGGTTCCTCAATCACGGGCATGGGTGACAGTCGAGCTTTAGGGTGGTCCCCTCTCTTTCCTACTCGTTGGCATGTATCACAGGTACTGCAGTAACGCCGCACGTCCTTTGAGATCCCAGGCCAGAAAAAGGTCTGTGTGATCCTGTAGGCGGTGCGGTTACCCCCTAAGTGTCCTGCCAACGGAATGTCATGTCCAATTCGGAGAAGTTCCAACCGGTACTTTCTGGGTACCACTAGTTGGCGCTTCTGTGAAGGGATATAGCCTCTCCTCCTACCTTGTGTCAACCTGTATAATCTGTCACCTTCCCATATAAAACGTTCCCGCTCATCCCCCCCACTGTTGGCTAATTCCCGATACTTTTGGAGAGTGGGGTCCTGTCTAGTCTCCCTCCCAAACTCCTCTGGGGTGTCCCAAGCTATGGGTCTTTCTACCGTGTTAGGGCTGAGTGTCTGTTTGTGGCTTACCTGGGTCTCCCGGTCTGCTGGAGGATCGTCTTCGATACGGGTCTGTGAGCGGGTGGTCACGGGACAGGCAGCAGCAGTCGTGGGTAGATAAGCTGAAGCCAGAGGGCCAATGTCGTTGCCCAACACGACTTCAGCAGGTAAATTGTCCATGATTCCTACTGTGGTCTTTCCCGACCCGACTCCCCAATCCAAGTGTACCCGGGCAGTGGGTAAACGAAAAACAGCCCCCCCTGCGACACGGACAGCAACAGTGCGTGTAGATACATGCTCCGGTTTCACAAGATGTTTCTGCACCAAAGTGATGGTAGCGCCAGTGTCCCTTAGGCCTTGTGCCACCTGCCCATTTACACGCACCTCCTGGCGGTGATGCTGGCGGTTATCTGGGGATGCAGCTTGTATGGGGTTTGCCTCGTATAGGATGCCCAAACACTCCTCAGGGCTCCCTTCTGTTTCCAGGCAGTGAGCAGCAGAGGTGCGTGATGAAGGAGTCTCTGTGTTATTGGTGGATCGCCTCCAGTTGTTATTGGCTGATCCCAAGGGGCAATAACGAGCAATATGTCCCGTGTTGCCGCAGCGATGGCACGTAATTTTGTAAGCATCCCAGGGTTGGTTGTTAGACCCCTGAGGACCTGGGGGTACTGGGGCCCGAAATTCTGTGCGTGCAGCGGGCGTTGGGGTGCGTGGCTCTGCCCTAGAGGTTGGTCGTGTGGACCCTTGGCTCACCTTTCTCGACTCTGCGTATTCGTCCGCTAGCCGCGCTGCCTCGATTAAGTTAGCAGGGCGACGATCTCTCACCCAATCCTGTATGTCTGCTGTCAGATCTTGGAAGAAATGTTCCATTAGGAATAGCTGTAGTACTTCCTCTCCGGTGTTGGCATTGCACCCTCGTACCCAATGTGATGCCACCCTTTGTATCTTGTTTGCCCATTCCATGTGGGAGTCTGCAGCCTTCTTTTTAGACTCCCTGAAGCGACGGCGATACGTTTCCGGGGTGACGGCATATCGGGTGAGCAGTGCAGCCTTCACCCGGCGATACTGTGCAATATCTTCCTCAGTAAGTGCCCGAAAAGCCTCATTTGCCTTTCCCGATAGCTTTCCAGCCAAAATAGTGACCCATTGGTCTAGTGGTACCTGGTGTAGGGAGCACTGCCTCTCAAAGTCAGCCAAATACCCGTCAATCTCTTCCTCACTTTCCACAAACGCCTTGAACGCAGTGAAGGGTATTTTCTGTCCTGTAGCAGTGGGTGGGGGCATATGAACTGCAGGTGCAATAGGTTGTCTAGCTCTTGCCAGTTCAAGTTCGTGCCCCCTCCTATTTTGTATCTCCGTTCTCGCTTCCCGGAACAGCTGATCTATTAGTTCCACGGATGTCGCTGGGTACATGGATAATCTCCGCTGAACAAGATTTGTAATTTCCTCCTCCTCGCTGACAGGGTTAGGTTGGTCTGCGACCTCCATGGATCGATCCATCTCGTCCAGCTCCAGTAGGTCAGCTATCAGCTCTCTCCGTGATCGGTTGCTGGCACTCCTTCCTCTGGTTTCCAATAGATCCTTTTCAGCTTGGCGTACTGGGATTCCATTCAGCACTTGCTTTGGGGATGAAAAGGACCATCCCGCCGCTGCCACCAATGTAACGGCTACCCAGCTGTAGAGGGGTATCTGCCGTTGGAGATGTCCTTTTCTGTGCAAGCTGCTGTGTAGTAATAGAGTCCTTGTTCCCATCCACGATATCCCAGGGTATAATCCGGCAGTACTGAAAAATGAGGCAGAGTAACGGCACCATAAATCCCCTCCAAGAACGAGACGAGGCTACGTTTTGAAGGGTCAAGTAGAACTAACTTTTAATCACAGGGGATCTCTTTTTATGCAATGGTGCCCTCTGAGGGGCTACACCCACATTCTGGATGTACCCCAAAAACAGGGGGTACACCTTTAAGTCCAGCACCGCTTAATAGCTACCACTCAGGGGAATAACATATTCAAATTTCAAGTCATTCGGTTGTGGGGTTCGGGAGTTATGGGTCTTTGAAGTTTTGACCGACCGCACAGGATTTTCAGCCGAAAAGAGTTCCACAAGTTTTGGCCTTGCGGTCGGTCCCCGTTCGTGAATAAAAACCCCACGAACCCCTTGCCCTCCACAGTAATCCTGCCGTTCGCCTGAATCCCCATGCATGCTTAAACAAAACTACCGAACGGCCGGTCGTTCGGTAGTTTCAGCACGAACTTACGAGCTCCTGGAGGTCTCAGCGGTGTTCGCCTGTTTGCGTATCCGTTTTTAGTTCCATGCGTTCACAGGCAAACACCGCCGTTCGTGCGTAAGATGGCCGCGAACACGTGTAAAGTCCCGAAATGGCGGCCACCTATTCTGAGACAAAGGGATTCGTCTGAACCATGCGAACGGCTCCACAATCACTGGGAGGTAAAATAGTAATTAACTGTTCCCCTGGGTGGTCTGATGTTCGGTATTTTGGGTAGCAATAGTTATACGAACACCAGTCATTCGGTTCTGTTTAAACTCCCCAGCAGCACTGTAGATTAAGTTCAGGCAAAACAGTACAGGGTTCTGTTACAAGTGCCAAAGACCTGGTCTCCCTTGAATATAGAAACAGATACAAGAAACATATCCCTACATTATAAATGGAATAGCAGAAACATAAGTGCAGGTTATATGGTGATGCTGTTGGATATAGGTCAAGGCATTGCGCCTTAGTGACATGAGTATAAGAATGCACCGGGTGAGTGTAGGGTTAATTTTGAGTGAAATCAAAATAGTGTTTATATTAGGCGAACCATTGTATCGCCAGCATCAATTGACAAAGCATGAAACCGATTTACAATCAAAGCGTATACCTACCAGAATAAAACTATCTTTAACCAAAGATTAGATTAACTTAAAATATAGACTCATGCAATATCAATACCACCATAACTGAAAGACCAATGCTCTCATGTATCTTAAATTAGGAGGTAGATAACCTCACCTATGGATTGAACAAAGAGAATTAGCAATTAACCTGAATAACCTAATCGAGTCACCTAAGAAGAAAAATAAGTGCCATGCAGGATACTGATAAAGCGTGAAACATAAACGGACAAATTCCTAGTCCGCCAAAACTTAAACCGTGACCCAAGTACATATAATATAGCATTAATACATACATACTTAAAAACCCCATTACTCCATACCACTATAATAGCCATAACCATTTAAAAATTATATCAATTAAAACCCATTTGGCATCTACTTTTTTATTTTTTATTTTTTTTTTATAATTCTTTATTTTTGCGTGCACAAGAGTTAGACATGTTGCATCGTATGCATCGTTTGAGTAGGTAACAGGTTTCAACATTTGTTAGATAATGCATTTGATCAATTTTAGCACAATTTTTCATTAAGTTTAACATGCGTAACATCCTAGGTAGAGGTTGGGTCGTATAGGGGTTTAGTCGTGTTACTCGTCTGCGGGTGCAGTACCTAGGTCATGGGTTGGTGTCGAAGGCGTGACCCTAATGGTGTTAGGAAGTATGTGTGGAGATGCGGAGTGGTGCTAGGGTCCGTGTGGGTGTAGTTTCGTCGGCAAGTAGTCTGGTGAGTGGTACACGTGTTCTGAAGTGGCTTGGTCGTCTAGTTCTGCTGGGGACCACTCATGAGGGGTGGTAGCCCTAACCTAGGGGCTGTCGGGGGAGTAGGTTTTGGCTTAGGCTATAGCTTATGGTCTGGTAATGCGGCAGCGCGCCAGCGTCCTCGTCAGCTAAGTCATCTAGCTAGCGGTAAACAGGTAAGAACTTCAACATCAGAAATGTATTGCGCGGAGGGTGGGGGGAATACAGGTTGTGGTAAACAAGACATATGGATATCGCCGTTGAGCGGGCAGGGTTAAGAGACCTCTCTCCCCCTGTCCGTCAGGTGGCTTGCGTGTCCATTCTCTGTCTTCTCGGCACAAACGTATCCGAGGTATCTGGATTCCAGACGTGGGGAGTGCCCAGGTTGGGCAAGTTTTGCAGGCCCAATTTTGTGAGTAGTGTAGGGGCCTCAGTCCCTGAGGTGATTTTATGGGTGGTCCCCTGGTGGGTGATGAGCAGAGAGCGGGGGTTCCCCATTCTATATGGTATCCCCGCTGTACGCCGATGGCCGGTGAGTTCCGTAAGCGACTTTCTCCACTGGAGGGTGGCCTTGGATAAGTCCTGATAAAAGGTCAGTTGGGTTTCCTCGAATTCAAGCGGGGTCTTACCCCTGATTGCGCTCATGATGTGCCCCTTGTCTTGCGGTAGGGCGCAACGGACAATGACATCTCCGGCTAGCGTTGCGGTGGCTCTGGGGGGCGTGGGTAGGCGGTAAATCCCTGCAAAGGCGAGTTTCTTTGTTACTGCGGGAGGGAGTAGTGATTGTGTGAGTCGCCTCACGTAATGCGGTAGGTCCTCTTTGCTCACCGATGCCGGGATGCCTCTGATTTTGATGTGGTTGCGCCGGTTTTTGTCCTCCTGCGTCGCCAGTTGTATTGCTAAGCGTTGCTGGTCTTGTTGTAGTTGGTGGAGCGAATCTTGTAGCATAGAGACTTCTCCCTGTATTGTTTTGACTTGGTTTTCAGTAGTGGTCACTTTTTCTGTGATCTGTTGCATGCTCGTTTTGAGCGCTGGTAGGTCTGCTGCCAGCAGGTGTTGTATATCCTGCAGCATAGTTTGTGGTCGTGGTCTGTGTGAGCTGTGGAGATCTCTGTGTGTCCCCCTGAGTGGTTTGTGCAGGTGGGGTGTCTGCCTGTGGGGGGTCTGGGCCCTGGTCGGGTGCCATTTTGGCTGGGGTTTGTTTCTGCAGCAGTGCCCCTATATCAGGCTGTGCTGTGGCAGTACCTTGGTGTGGTTTTTGTGATCTGCGCCCCATCTCCTCGTGGGATTGGTCGGGGTCCTGTAGATGGACTTCGCTTGGGTCTCCCAGGCTCTCTCCGCCCCACAAGTACTCCAGGCCGTGGCTGTTTGGTGTGTAGTAGGCCCGGATTTTCGTTTTGGGCTTTGCCTGCCTCGAATTGTACCGGAATGGCATCGGGCGGTGCAGGATGGGCTCCCTCGGGCAATGCTGGTAATTGTTTGCGTGGATGGCATGTACTTTTGGTGATGTTGACGGATTCAGTTTCAGTTTGCTCAGAGCTGTCAGAAATGGCGTCCGGCTTGTTCCGCCGCTAAGCCCCGCCTCCATTTGGCATCTACTTTAACTGTGTTATACATCCATAAACATATCTGAGAATGGAGTGGTTCGTGTATTATGACCAGTTCGTGTCAGCTTATTTAGTACCTAAAGTACTAGTGTTAGTGAATATGCGCAGCTGACTTTGAAACAAATCGAAAGGACAGTTATAAACACGGGCGTTCGTATGTATAATCATATGTGAGTTGCAGAGTCTGATTGCGGTTTGTGTGTTCGTGCAGCTTACGTTTAAATCTGTGCATTTGTTTGTGAGAATTAGGTAAAGTATTTTGTGGGGGTAAGATACTGGAACAAGTGATACGTTCGTATGACAATGTAAATGAACGAAGCGCATGAGGACCGAAAGGCTAGGTTAACTCACGATTGTCAGTCACCCGCTGGCGAGCTATAAAGGGTCCGTTTGCGGGACGAGCAACGATACTTACAGCTGTCAGCTTGTTTGAACCAAATAGTCTGCGAGAACCAAACCGTTCAAAAATGCAGGAACTTCTCCTGAGGTTGGCTCCCTTACTGCCTTGACCCGGAAGTGGACCACCAAGACTATGGCTCTCTTCGAAAAACAGCTACAGGTAGGGGAGGACCCGGTAAGCGTTCCACCGTGTAGAAGGTAAGTAAAATGGCGATTTGCACTGACCGGAAGTCACGGTATGCAAATCGCTAGAATAACCGATAATGGGGAGCGGTCTGGCCTCCTTATGAAGGGAAATCAAGCCCCTCCCATAACGTCAGGCCCCGCCTTCCATATATATATATATATATATATATATATATATATATATGTAACAAAAAAACTTAGATATATTTAGATATATATAGATAGCACTCCAGGGACTTCCAAGTTGAATGAATAAAACTTAGCTTTTATTAGCTCAAAATAAAAATCAACGTTTCAGTCTGTATCACAGACCGTGTAGGTCGAAACGTTGCAGTGGATTCAATAAGTTTTGCCTTTTTGTATCCTGAGAGTGCCTGTACTTCTATTAGTTTCATTAATTGTACATAAAGTTTGCCAATTTCCAACTCTAACTTATGTTGAAGTCATTAGCTTACGTTTTTTCCCAGCCTATTTTTTTTTTTTTTAGAAAGGAGGGGTTACTTAAATCTGTACTTAAATGCGTCTATTTCCCCCTTTTTTTTCTTCCTATTCTGCCTTTTTTTGTGTGTGTGTGTGAAGGGTGGCTGTGTGTGTGTGTGTGTGTGTGTGTGTGTGAGAGAGAGAGGGGCAGTATGTGTAAGGGGTGCAGTGTGTTTGTGTGCGTGGGAGAGCAGTGTGGGAGTGTGTGGGAGGGGTGGAGTGTGTGTTTGTATAGTCTGTGTATAGTATGTGGGGTGTGTGTGTGTGTGAGGGGGAACAGTGTGTGTGAAGGGTGCATCGGGTCTATGTTGTGTGTAGGTGGGTGAGATGTGAAAATTTATCTTGATGTCTCCCCCTCCCTTCTTCTCACCTTTTACCAGGGAGCGGGGATATAATGCTGCAAGGCCTGGTGGTCTAGTGGTGGCATGTTCACTTTAGCCTGCCTATTCTCCAGCTGCAAACTGACTCTCCTGTCCTCCAGCAAGCACAGCACTACATCGGAGCATTGCCATGGTAACATGCAGCAACACTCCGACCAGCCTGACTGCTTGGGCCGGTAGGGGAGATGAAAGGATTCCTGCCGGCCTTGGCCCATGGCCATTGAGCACTGGGAAGTCATTAGGCAGATGTAGCAATGATGTTGAGCAGAGCAATTCACTTTATCTGAATATATTTGGTTTTTAGAACACTCTGAGCACCATAACCACAATGGTGTGCTGTTTTGGTTATGGTGCCAGGTTTTTATTGGTCCTTCCACAAGGGTAGTAGTCAAACAATGTAGGAACGATTTTACTTCTTAACTGGTGCTACAGCCCACCTCCACTATAGCTACAGACGAGCCCAAAGCTCTCATCCACGGGCATTTTCTGAAGAACCCACCACCGCCCACCTGAAAGCTCAAACCGCTCACTAGGGACCAGGTTGACTACCCCTGGTTTATACAATAGATTGTTTGTTGTTTACTGTAAGTTAGATGAATCAACATCAAACCAGATATTAAAACAGATTTATACATAAATGCAGTACTTTCTAAAGGGTTTTCATACTTTTCTTGCATATTTTGAAAGAAAGACATTTAAATCACTTATGTTAAAGGTTAGTGTTACATGAATGCCCCACTAATTGAATTGAATAACTTTATATCTTGTGCAGATTCCTTTGTGCCATTCCAAAAAAAAAATGTATTGACGTTAGGAGACCAAGCTCAACATGCTAATGTTTCCAATATGTCATAAACAAGTTGGCAAAGATAGACATGAATTTGTTACCCATATCCTTAACCTTAATTTGTAAAAAGATCTAGTCATTGAATCCAAAATAATTTATTTTCTAATAGCAGCTTTAACAGAGCTCTAATACTCTGAGCCAGAATCTCCACTAAAGTCTTCTCAGGTTAAAAGAAATGCTGTAGTGATTATAGCTCACTTCCCCAAGCACTAGATGACACTTAAGGAAGAGGAGAATAACACACTTGACTCTCACCAAGGCAGGTTTATATAGGGTCACACACAAGGGTTACTGCCCTTGTGCCTCTGAGTCTGGGAGACAAAAGAAGCTAATATTATAAGTCCCCAGACACCAGGGCGGCCAAATAATAATAGTAATAAAACGGTAAAAAAAAAATTACATTTTTATCTGCCATGAATTCTGTGACGAGACCAATCTCGCCACATTGCATTGGAGGAGCCTGGTTGCCTGCCTGCTCCCTTGTGACTATGGACCGGCAGTTAAACAGTTAATTTTACTGTGCAGAAAGGTTTATTCATGCCTTTCTGCACAGCCGTTCGGTAGATTTAGTCTACCGCGCAAACAGCCTTCTATTAGCCTCACCAGAGCCGAGGGGAGCCGGCAGGCGCTGTTAATTGGCTGCCCAGAAGCTGGCGTGCGCCACCAATCTACCTCCCTGAAGCCGCGGTTAACCGCGGCTTAACGAGCGTGTGCCGTCAATTGACCACCCAGTAACTGCAGTTAACCGCAGCTTAATTGACTGTTCCTGGGTGGCCACTTAGCGGCCGCTAGGTGGCAGTGTTATGGAGCTCCCTGGATGGCCAGCGGTGCTCAGCCCGGATTCAGTGCACTAAAAGTGGATACTTTTATGTGCAGGCACCGCTGAGCCTCCAGCCTTCCCTGCTTCTATGCGTGGCTATTTAACCGAACACCTGATCACTCGGGACTTTGTTTTTTGTGAATACTTTAACCCACATCGCACAGCCATGGAGCCTATTCGTGTAATTAAAGACTTTGGCTCTGTTGGGTAATCTAAGGTTTTATATGTATGGAATATAGATTGAATATCTGATGATATCCACACACACATAAAGCCTTCAGGGACCCTGTAGTTCTTTGTTTTAAGCGGTGATATAAACACTTATGAACGGCAGATGGCCAATAAACAGACTTTGCTTAAAATATATATAAATTTAATAATACACACTATAAAATGTAAAGCAACAAGACAATACAATTATAATCAATTTGCTGTATTATATATGAGTTTATGTCAACAAGTCAATTAGTTTACTTGACAAGCCTAAGAGTCAACTGTAACGGAGCTCCCTGTACTCCGACCGAGTACCCTCCGTTGATGGATGCTCCTAGCGCTTCCTGAGGACTCCAAACACTGCAGCCGACACCACAACCACCGCAGACTCCACAACCGCCGTAGCTTAACTGGAGTCTCGCCGTCTTCCTTCCACCCTGGATCAGCTTCTGTCCTCCAGGACCGTGTGGGGAAGACCTCTCCTCCAGGAGAGCGTAACAGGAACAGCTCTTAAAAGAGCATAGCAATCCCCAGTGTGATATAGCAGTTCCCTCCAATAACAAGACAAGGCTACGTATTGAGGGTCAAGAAGATCTGTCAAAACCTTTATTCCCTTTGGACCAGCCAATACAGTCACCACAATAACATTGTTGTGAAACCTCAATAAAATCACAAACAGTCAAACCATATCAAGAAACACACAGTGACTTATCACAACACAATGGCACATTTTTAAAGGGGTGGGGGGAGACAATATTTAACAGTAAATATCTCACCTGCCTGCAGGATTAGCAATATGCAAATCTACCCGAATATGCAAATGAACCAGTCTTGCAATTCAGGTAGTGCATATTGCTGTTGCTACCAACAGAGGGCACTAGACCAGCTCCATAGCCAAACCCACCTAGTTGGTAGCAAACCTCAGCAGTACAGGAGAGAAGGCAATACATTTCACAGTACACACACACACACACTATAAACAATTACATTACACACACCCTGCACCTATAATGGGTACAGGGTGACTAAAACATAAGATAAATAAAGCAGCCTACATAAATAGTCTGTCTGAAGGTAGACTAGGGGCTTTAAAGGCAAATACATCAAAGAGTCATAGTCACAGGGGAGGAGGCTGGCAAGTAGGCCTCTCCAGGACCAAGTGGCGAAGGGCACTTCGTCACATCTGCCGTCACATTCTATATATATATATATATATATATATATATATATATATATATATATATATATATATATATATATATATATTGAACTGATCTATGTCTAAAGAAGGAATCAAGAATGTTCCGATTTAGGAAGTTATATCTGACTCAGGCTGCAGGTAGAATGAGATGTAACTGTTCTATTGATAGGGATCAGTTCACAATATCGACACATAGGGCATTCAATAATCCTGTTTATTTAATATGAAGTAAAGAGTAACCTTTATACATTACCAAGAGTCTAGGATGAAGGAATTCAATTTGGGATTCTCCTCTCTGGGTGCTCTGGTCTGTAACTCAGTCTATTGCCCTTAGTCAGTCAATCTCCTCCTTTCTTAGCCCTCTGTTTTCTCCTTTGATCTTTTTTTAAGATGATCTGAAGATATTCCATCCTCTCTCTTATTTTTCTCCCTATTTAACCATTATTTCCCCCTTATCAGTTCCTGCCCCTTGTTTGTGAATGGGCGGTACCTGGGACTTATATCTGGCTTTTGATTGGTTATGGGTATATCTTAATATTTCATTATTAATGTGACCCTTAGGGACTTTCATCAATAGATGGCACTATTTCCTTAGGTATGAAGACCTGAATTAGATCATTGATGACCTGGTTAAATAAATGAATTGACCTTTAATTCACCTATACTGGGGATATTTCAAATTACGTTAAATATCTGTCTTTGGTTATATATATTCTTTAATTGAAACAGGGTTGGTTATATTAATCATCATGCAATATGTCTATATCCTGTATCAATCTAACCTGTATGATTAACTGATTGATACATTCATCTTTACAAAGAAAAATAGAATCTAATTATATTAGTATATCTATATTACCTTTTACCCCTAAATCAGTCAAGGATGCAGTTATAGACATTACTGTAGCAATCACACATTTAGTTTACATTTATATATCATGCATGATTCCAATAGATTCATTTAAGTTCTAATATCCTGAAAACATGGAAGCTACCTTAGACTTTAGGCTTGTATGGCTGACAAACACTCTGGATTGCCTGTGATGTTTATACACAAACAATTGCATAGTTTGTATACCCCTTTAAAGCTCTGTGAGTTTAAGTATCTCAGGATTGTAAAGTCCCATTGAGTAATAAACCATTGTTCTCGTTACCCTTGTACACAGCTCACAAATTAAACAGTAGATAAGTATTCCTCCTGTTTACTTCTTAAGGTTACAAAATACAAAGTTCCTTTGACCTGTTTTGAAACAGCATTACGAAATGTCCAGGCCAGTCTACCAGCATCCATATTGTTTTCTTTTAATATTAAAAATTATGGGGCATCAAATAGCACAACAGCTCCATGGCAATTGAACTGTGTGTATAGAATCTGAGCGCTATTCGATACAATTGTGCGCTCAGATCCCAGCTATCTGGGGATGGGTTACATGTATATATTTTATGTGATAAATGTAACATTATGTATTTTATTGTATTTTAGTGTTTTATTGTAACCATGTGGTTAATTCAGTTTTGCCTCAGTCCTTGGAGATAATTGGATTACTTCCCAATTATCTCCAGGATAGAGGGGAGTGATTGTAATGTACTGCGGGAGTGTTTTAACCCTGTATGCCTGTGATTGGTCATTTTACCATTTGTGTCCCAGTTTTCCATCTGGTCCCCTAGGGGAGTGTCCACCAGGTGGGAGAACTGTATAAATACCGGGCAGGTAGCCCCATTAAATCTTTTCACTGCTTGACCCTCAACACGAAGCTTTGTTTCGTTCTTGGGGGGGATTTATTGTATGCTGTTCCAGTTCGACTGTTAGGAGTGTAAACCTTTCGTATGATTTTTCCTATTCGGCTGTTTACAGCATTCATATGCTTCTCCAGTTCGGTGGATTGGTGTCTACAGTAGCTGTGCCTGTGTCTCTGGAAGGGGAAGATCTACTAAACTGTGGTTTAACCCTTTTATGCCTTGGGGTGCCGTAACAAATAATTTTATCCTTAATATGGTGGCAGAACACAGATGGGTTGTACTTCTGTATGCTGGGACAAGTAGCCTGAAAATTAATAAAATTATATTACCTTACTAACCTGTTAATACCAAGGAAAAAAACAGACTCCATTCCATACAAAAAATTTAGTATACAACAAAACAGAGCGGGATATTGTACTGCCACCATATTAAGGAAAAAGAATTGACGGTGAGTAAAAAATTCTGTTTTTCCTAGCATACGGTGGCAGTACACTGATGGGTTATAGCAAGATCCCAAGTCAAAAATAAGGGAGGGAATTCAGGATACAATGGCTTGGAGCACCTTATGCCTAAAAGCAGCCTCTGAGTATGAGAAGAGTTCTATCCTGTAGTGCTTTAGAATTGTGAAAAGTAGACCAAGTAGCAGCTCGGTATATGTCATCTGGAGATGCGTTCGCCCATTCCGCCCATAAAGTGGTCATAGCTCTAGTGGAATGAGCTTTAATAGCTATAGGAGATTGAAGACCACTATGAATATATGATAACCTGATCTCTCTAAGCCACCTAGCAATAGTAACTACTTTTTCCCTGCGATTTTCCTTGGAATCCAGTGAATAGGTGATCCGATACCCTGAAGGGAGCAGATCTGTGGAGGAAAATTCATAAGGCCTGTTTAACATCCAATGTCTGCAATTTGAGCTCTTGAGTAGAAGAGGCAGAGCTTCAGAAAGATGGAAGAATAATAGGCTGGTCAATGCTCCTCATAGAGATGACCTTCGGCAAGAATGAATGCTTGGGATATAAAATGACCTTATCCTGATGAAAATGGTAAATTCTTCTGACGAAGAGATGGCTTGAATTTGTCCAATTCTCTTTGCCGAAGAAATAGCTACAAGGAAAACCATCTTGAGAAAAAGAAGCCTTAATGGAACATCTTCTAGTGGTTCAATAGGTGATTCACATAGAGCCTCCAGAACTAAATATAAATCCCCAGAAGGGACAAAGGATTTACGAGGTGTGAGTAGCATGATTGCTTTGAAGAAATGTCTAATCAACCACTCAGAACTCAAATCCTTTCACAAGGAAACGGGTCAAGGCAGATAAGTGCACTTTTAATGTAGAGACGCTGATAAAAAACCATCTTAAAGAAAATGGATAATTGTTTCAATCGAAGGGGAACTTTGTAGGCAGTTGTGGTCATGACACCAATGAAGGAACCGATTCCAAATTCTTAAATATATTCTCGAAGTAGTCTTCCTAGTAAAGCCCATCAAAAGGTCAAACCTGCTATCTTGAAGGCCATGACTTTGAAGCATTAGCCTTGCAGCAGCTATGCTGTTAATCTGAACGTGAGCAAGGTGTTGAGAGGCAGCTTTCCTGTTTTCTAACAGGGGAAGATCGGTTTGTAGTTCCCAGAATGTTACCGCCATCATCCGTTACTCTGAGAACCAACTTCTGTTGGGCCAGTAAGGGATTTTTGCCAGTACTTGATCCTATTTCAATTATCCAAACTTTGCGATTTATTCTTCTGGCCATAAGATCCACATCTGGAGTTCTGAATCTTCTGGTGAGAACTGAAAATAGATCTGGATGTAGAGACCATTCTGCTTGTGACCATTTTGACCTGCTCAACTCGTCTGCTACTATGTTGTCATTGCCCTTTATGTGCGTAGCGGCCCAATCTTCCAGCTCCTTTTGTGCCCAAAGAAAAATTTCTGAACAGAGGAGATGAAGGCTTTTTATTCTCGTTCGCCCTTGTCTGTTCAAATAAGTAACTGTTGTGCTGTTGTCCGATTTTAATTCTTACTGCTTTGCCTGAGATCCAAATTTTGAAATGAAGAAGAGTACAGCTTTTAATTCTCTGAAGTTGGTTGGTGAGTGTCTCTTGTGGACCAGATACCATGGCACATATGGGATTGGAAATGAGCACCCCAACCTAGTTGAGAGGCATCTAGACTCAAGATTAGCCATTCTTTCTGTTTGAATGACAGACCTTTCGATAAGAAGCTTGATTTCCCCCCCCCTCCCCCACCAAATGAGTTGACTTCTGACCTCAGAAGAAAGAACAATTTTCTAATCTAGATAGTCTTCTCTTTTTGACCACTTCTCTAGAATTTCCCATTGCAGGTATCTCATGGCAGCCCTTGAACATTTTACTGCTGGGATGGAGGATGTTAATACTCATAGGACACTCATAGCTCTCTGGATCAAACAACTTGGTTCTGGTTCTCTTTGTAAAACAGATACTTCTCTTTTTATATTTCTTTTCCTTTCCGAAGTCAGGTATAATGAGAGGGTCTTTGAATTTATAATAATCCAAGAAAATGAACCTCTGTTGAAAGACAAAGCTCTATATATATATATATATAGATATATATATATATATCTATATATATATATATATAGATATATATATATTTGCGATTAATAACCCAAACATGATCTAGGAAAGTATTGTTTTCCGGACGTTTAGTAGAGTTCTTTTGACTTTGCCTTTAGAAGCCAATCGTCCAGATAGGGTATGATGACTATACCTTTTTCCCTTAAGAATGCAGTAATGGGAGCAGGGATCTTCCTGAAAATAACGGATCACCTGGCACCCTGACTGGGTACCTCCGTTGATGGATGCTCCTAGTGCTTCCTGAGGGCTCCAAGCACTCCACTCGACACCATAAGCACTGCAGACCCCACGAACAGCCGCAGCTTGGTTGGAGTCTCGCTGTCTCCTACCCACCCTGGACCTACGACAAGGCTCCAGTGGGTGTGCCTCTCTTCCTTCAGTGAGCGAAGCAGGAACAAGCTCTTAAAAGAGCTTAGTGATTTATAGCCAGGGGAGTATACAGCGTATAGCAATCCCCAGTGTAGATGCAGCCTTTCCCCCCACACATGAGACGAGGCTCTATGTTGAGGGTAAAACAGGAACTCAGCAGTCTGAGGGTTTATTTTCTCTTTTATATACAGGTTTTCCCACAAGGTTACCACCCTCGTGGACCTTGTGGAACACAGGATACAAAGTTACAAAACCAATCAGGTAAAACTTATACAGTTTAGACACTCCCAGACAATGTACACAAACCCTCCCCTCTGCCTGTGATACAATTAACAAACACAATGGGCTAACTTAATTACTCACAGGCAGAAAACACACATTTTTCCCAAAACACAGAAAACACCACATATCCCCACAAATTATACGTCCCTGGATAGCCCTGATCTGATCTGGGTGAACAACATATCCAAAAATCACCCAGATCAGAGCAGGGGTTTCCCGATTTCCATGGAAGTCACATTTGACCGACCGCAAGCATGGCTTTCCTGCCCAAAACAGTTCCACAGTGTAGCGGAGAGCTGGTATTACACAGCCTATCTCCACTTTGAATCCCAGGGAGGTTCAGGAACAAGCAATTATAAATCCATAGGGCAAAGTATCCAGCAGGCAAAATAACAGCAGTATCCCAACAGCAATCCCAATAAATGGACGACACACAGTTTCAGGAGCAGAACTAAAGCTTTATTCAGACAGTGGCCTTTTAAAGCCTGCTCCCATGCAAGGGAGGGATTTTCATTCATTAGTACAGTAGCCAATCCTGCTCTGGTAACCTCCCACACATCTCCTCCCCTCAGCCTGCATCATAATCCCCTTATCCAGCACACCAATTCCCCCCGTTTCTGGATGTACCCCTAAACTTAGGGGTACCACTTTAAATCATACATCCCCTGGTAGCCCTGATCTGGGTGAACAACATATCCAAAAATCACCCAGCTTAGACCAGGGGTTCGGGAAATTTATGGAGGGAATAAAATGACCGACCGCACTGGGTGAAACAGCCGAATGAGGTTCCATGTTAATGGGCCCTGCGGTCGGTCCTGCAGTCAGGAAATAAACAGCACGAAAACCTCTAGCTACAGAGGATAGGGAGGGTTCGCCTGAATCCCCTTGTTCGGTTCTTTCTATCTATCGAACGAGGAGCCGTTCGGTAGTTGGGAACCGAACGGACCGGGCTTGTGGAGGTTTCAGCGGTGTTCGCCTAGTCGAGTGTCCGATTTGAGTTCCAGACACTCGACGGCAAAACACCGCTGTTCGGGAGGTTTAAAATGGCCGCCGCCACGTGTTCGTTTTTCGAATGGCGGCCACCCCCGAGAACAAAGGACGGCTACTTAGCTTGTCAATTACCCGTTCGCAACAATGTTGCAACGGGTAATTGAAGACACACTTCACACAGGGGAGGTCTGACTGTTCGGTAGTTTCATTCGAACAAACTAAGGGAATGAAACTACCTAACATTCAGACGAATACAATACGTTAAATACATAGAACTTTGCTGTTTTCACACGAATGCATTAACATACAGAAAATTCTCAGGACAGCCCAGTGCCATCCGCTACACACAGATTTAGGCTGTGCAGCTGGTCTATCTTCTCCTCTATCCTGGAGATAATTGGATTAAGTGGGTGTGGTAACTTAAATATCTCCCGGTACAGGGAATATCTCGAAGTCAAAACTGTTACAAAAACCACATAAAAATACATAACTCTTATAATACAATGTTTAACCTATATGTCCAACATATCCCCAGATAGCTTGGATCCGAGCGCTTAATATGTCCGAAAAGCGCTCAGATCTCACGAATACAGTTGGAACGCCATGTGGTTAAACAATAGCAAGGGCCGATGAGAGATTGAGGAGGGACAAAGCAGGCAGTTTCAACTGGTCTGGCAGTGTCCCTGGGACAACGCCCTGCTGGAGAACAATAGGACAGGAAAAAGGGGGAGGGGGAGAGGCAAATTTTCCCATTGATTTAAAGGGGCATTAAAAGTGTTTTAAAATCCAATAAACCCAAACTGGCTTTTTAAATGGCAATACACCCCAGGGGCCATAGTCACAGGGCAAAAGGCTGGCAAACGGGCCACTCCAAAACCCATTGGCGAGATTATTTTCGCCACACCGAGGTTAGACCGAATTGAAAATGGAGTTATCTTCCTACTTTTGACGAATCTTAAGAATCTTCTTGATGCTAGGGCCATAGGAACGTGCAAGTAAGCGTCTTTGAGATCCTGGCCTTTCTGCTTATGAGTAGCCAATAGAATTGGCCATAGTGACTGATCCTGCTTTGGAACTAGGAAAAGACGAAAATATACTTTCTAATGGCAATTCACACAGAGCTGATTTGAAGGCATATCAGCCGACCAAGACCTTAGCCATAAAAGCCACCTGACTCCAGAGGAAAGACCCATGATGTGTGTTGCTAATTTCAGGATTCCTTACGACATACCCAATAGGAATTCATTAGATAACTTATTCATGATATGGCTAAATCTCTGTCAATGTCTTCCATCAAACAATCCTCGAGAGATTGAATTAAAAAATGTTGTGCTTTAAGAACAGAAGCATTACTGCATTACACTGAAGCCTGGCTGACAGGAAGGCTCTTCTACAAGAAGTCTCTGCCCGTTTGTCCATAGGGTCTGTAAGGCCAGAAACTTCACCAATGGGAATGATTGTGTTTTTTGATAGCTGAGCTACCTGCATGTCTACCTTAGGTAGTTTTTCCCACTTATCATCACTTTGGATCTTGCAAATGTTTTTGAAGTATAAAACAAAAAGTGATTTGCACAAGATATGCAAAAAAACCCTGTGTGGCTAAAAAAGTTAAATTATAAATACCCAACAATAGGAAGTGCGAAGACTCCTCAATGTCTAAAATATATTACACATAAAACCATAAAATGCACAACCTAAAAATACAAAGGGAGACCAATAGTGCAGACAAAAATAACTAAATATTAAAAATAAAAAAATATAAAGCACTCACAAACATAGAAGTAAAAAGGCAGGGTATAGCCAAATTTCTTCAAATGCTTCTTCTTCTTCTTCTTGTGTATGAAGATGAATACTTAAAATAGAGCACAGAAGAAAAACATAGTGTATAACTGTATGGTATTAGAAAATTTGCTTTATTGGATACACTTACAAGATAAAAGAAGTAAAAGGGCTCATCAATTTGAATCACATCCACTGTCTGCCATCCCAAATAAATACAACGCCAGAGGAAGAGGACAAAGTGAATACAAAGAGTCCAGAATAAAAAATATTGAATTGTAAAAATAAAGCTTGCCGCCCTACGCGTTTCGTCTACAAGACTTCGTCAGGGGCTTGTGGCACAAATATACCATACATATACAATAACATATAAATACCCTGCCTTACAATATTAACCAATCGCTAAACAAAATTATTAATCTAGTCCACCTGAAGATCCTTTTCGGCCGTGTTCTCTTTTTCGCGCTTCTTGAGAGCGCTTGCGTCCCAAGCCTCATTCTCAGGGGTACCGGCAAAAGCCGCCGGTTCCCTTTCGGAACATCATTTCCGGTCGCCGCCGGAAGTAGTCATAAGTCCGACCGAGAAAAGTCGCTCTTTGGAACGCAAATGCGTTCCACTTCGGATAAACCGGCAATGCAAGTTCCAAACATGCGATGAACATAAAGTTACAGAACAAAAGAGAAAAAAACGATTTAAGATCCTCATATTAAACAAATAGAAATAATGGTCAAAATAAATGAATAAAAAAAATTATGAAATAAATAAATAAAGAATGAATAAATAAATGAAATGAATGAATAAAAAATAAAAATAAAATTAAAACCTGTTAAAAAATGTAAAAATATTTATAAGAAACATGCCATATCAAAATCAACGTTCATACCTTCAGGTTGCATTGTTTTTAGTGTGTGAATCCAGTAACCTTCTCTTTGTCTTAATTTTAATAGTAAATCACCACCTCTTTCGTCCAAAAACACCTTTTCAATCCCAGTATATAAAAAAGTATTGGGATTGAAATTTTGACACCTATTACAGTGAACAGGGACAGAGTGAGTTAATAATTTATTTTTAATATTATTATTATGCTCTAAGAATCTTTTTTTAACCGGCCTAATCGTTCGTCCGACATACTGGGTCCCACACCCACATGTCAAAAGGTATACCACATGCGTAGAATTACATGTGATATGTTCCTTAATTTTAAATTTCTTTTTAGTTCTCGAGCTACAAAAATAATAAATTTTATGGTTCTTATAATGACAACTTTTACAAGAACCACAGGTATAAAAACCTACAGATTTCTCACCATCTTGTTTAGCTTTATTCCTAAAAGTACTGGGTGCTAGGACATTTTTAAAACTTATCCCTTTTTTAAAAATAACTTGTGGAACAGATGGAAGTTCCATCTTTAAAAAATCATCTTCTAATAAAAGAGGCCAATGTTTATTTAATATTTTCCTAATTTGTTTGGCATGAACATTGTATTGAGTATTAAAGGAGAAGGCAAATTTATTATTAATCAATGGGGCACTTTTTTCTTTATTAAGTAATAAATCCCCTCTTTTTTTATTAAAAGAATATGTAATCTCTTTATTTATAAAATTATTCGTATATCCCTTTTCTAAAAATTTATTCTTTAAAAGAGAGGCCTGATCCAAAAAAACTTTATCATCTGTACAATTGCGTCTAATTCTTGTAAATTGGCTTCGTGGAACTCCACAAAGCTAATTAGGATGATGATTACTTTCTATATTAATATAGCTATTAGCATCAGTAGATTTGAAAAAAGTCTTCGTCTTTATTTTAGCATCTTCAATAAAAATCGTCAAATCTAAAAAATTTATTTCATTATGACTAAAAATAGGAGAAAAAATTGATTAAAATTAATATAATCAATAAAATCCTTTAAATCATTCTCTGAGCCATTCCAAATAAAAAGAATATCATCTATATACCTTCTCCAGAGTACCAAGTTCGCGCCAAAAGGTTTGTTATTCCATATAAAATTATTTTCCCAAAAATCTAAAAAGATATTGGCACAACTTGGCGCGAACTTGGTACCCATAGCTGTTCCCTGTAATTGTAAAAAAAAAAATCATCATTAAAAGAAAAAAAATTATGGGTTAAAATAAAATAAAAAAATTACTAAAATTTGATGATATCTCTGGATCTAAGTCTAAAACTGACTTAACTGCCTTCAGCCCTAAATCATGTCGAATAACCGTGTATAATGATGTTACATCTACCGTAACCCATATATAATCTTTTTCCCATTCTAGACACTCTAATTCTTGGAGCAAACTTTTAGTGTCCTTTAAATACGATTTTGCCCTTTGGGCATATTTTTGAAGAAAAAAATCTATGAATTCCGATAGTTTTGATGTTAGTGAATCAACACCACTAATAATGGGTCTACCCGGGGGGTGGGTTACGGACTTATGTACTTTAGGCAAAAAGTAAAAAGTTGGAATTCTAGGAGCTTCTGAATATAAGAACGAAAAATTCTTATTATCAATAATACCTTCTTCCCTATATTTAATAAGTAACAATTTTAACTCGCTGTTAAAAGTAGCATTGGGATTGGAGGATAATTTTTTATAAGTGGTGATGTCACCTAGAAGTCTATTAGATTCTTTAAGGTAATATTCCGTAGACATAACCACAGTGCCTCCCCCCTTATCTGCACTTTTAATGACAATATCTTTACGATCTTTGAGGGATTTCAGTAAGACAAAGAGAAGGTTACTGGATTCACACACTAAAAACAATGCAACCTGAAGGTATGAACGTTGATTTTGATATGGCATGTTTCTTATAAATATTTTTACATTTTTTAACAGGTTTTAATTTTATTTTTATTTTTTATTCATTCATTTCATTTATTTATTCATTTTTTATTCATTTATTTTGACCATTATTTCTATTTGTTTAATATGAGGATCTTAAATCGTTTTTTTCTCTTTTGTTCTGTAACTTTATGTTCATCGCATGTTTGGAACTTGCATTGCCGGTTTATCCGAAGTGGAACGCATTTGCGTTCCAAAGAGCGACTTTTCTCGGTCGGACTTATGACTACTTCCGGCGGCGACCGGAAATGATGTTCCGAAAGGGGACTGGCGGCTTTTGCCGGTACCCCTGAGAATGAGGCTTGGGACGCAAGCGCTCTCAAGAAGCGCGAAAAAGAGAACACGGCCGAAAAGGATCTTCAGGTGGACTAGATTAATAATTTTGTTTAGCGATTGGTTAATATTGTAAGGCAGGGTATTTATATGTTATTGTATATGTATGGTATATTTGTGCCACAAGCCCCTGACGAAGTCTTGTAGACGAAACGCGTAGGGCGGCAAGCTTTATTTTTACAATTCAATATTTTTTATTCTGGACTCTTTGTATTCACTTTGTCCTCTTCCTCTGGCGTTGTATTTATTTGGGATGGCAGACAGTGGATGTGATTCAAATTGATGAGCCCTTTTACTTCTTTTATCTTGTAAGTGTATCCAATAAAGCAAATTTTCTAATACCATACAGTTATACACTATGTTTTTCTTCTGTGTTCTATTTTAAGTATTCATCTTCATACACAAGAAGAAGAAGAAGAAGAAGCATTTGAAGAAATTTGGCTATACCCTGCCTTTTTACTTCTATGTTTGTGAGTGCTTTATATTTTTTTATTTTTAATATTTAGTTATTTTTGTCTGCACTATTGGTCTCCCTTTGTATTTTTAGGTTGTGCATTTTATGGTTTTAAATGTTTTTGAAGTGTCTGGAAATAAAAGCTCTCTGTGCATTATAACACCTTAGTGACCAGACCGTTTTTCAATTTTCTTACTGTTAAGGACAAGGGCTGTTTACATTTCTGCAATGTTTGTGTTTAGCTGTAATTTTCCTCTTACTCATTTACTGTACCCAAACATATTTTACACTGTGTTTCTCACCATTAAACGGCCTTTTTTTTTTTAAGATACCATTATTTTTATCATATCCTATAATTTACTATAATAATTATAAACTGTGGTGAAAAAATTAAAAAAACACACCTTTTCTAACTTTGACCCCCAAAATCTGTTACGCATCTACAATTGCCAAAAAACACCTGTGCTAAATAGTTTAAAAATTTTGTCCTGAGTTTAGAAATACCCAATGTTAATGTTTCTTAGCTTTTTTTTGTGTGCAAGATATAGGGCTATAAGTACAAGTAGGACATTGCTGTTTCAAAATATATATTTTTAAAATGTAGCAGTAGTGACATTGTAACACTGTTATCTGTCATAAATCTCTGAATCACTCCTCACATGTACATATTTTTTTTTTTAAAGTAGACAACCCAGGGTATTCAATATGGGGTATGTCCAGTCTTTTTTAGCAGCCAATTAGTCACAAACACTGGCCAAACTTAGCATTTATATTTGTTTGTGTGTTAAAAATGCAAAAAACATTTATGAACGCTAGTTTTGGCCAGTGTTTGTGACTAAGTGGCTACTAAAAAGACTGAACATACACCATTTGCAATACCTTGGGTTGTCTTCTTTTGCAAATGTTATGCCATCATGGGGGTAGTTCTCATTCCTGGGCTACCATACGCTCTCAAAGGCAACATAACCAATCTGGCAAATTTCAATGTGAAAAGTCAAGCCTTTTTTTTGGCCATGTAACTTTCAAAAACACTATAAAACCTGTACATGGGGGGGTACTATTATACTCGGGAGACTTTGCTGAACACAAATATTAGTGTTTCAAAACCGTAAAACGTATCACAGTGATATAGAAACATAGAATGTGACGGCAGATAAGAACCATTCGGCCCATCTAGTCTGCCTAATTTTTTTAAATACTTTCATTAGTCCCTGGCCTTATCTTATAGTTAGGATAGCCTTACGCATATTCCACGCATGCTTGAACTCCTTTAATGTGTTAACCTCTACCACTTCAGCTGGAAGCCTATTCCATGCATCCACTACCCTCTCAGTGAAGTAATACTTCCTGATATTATTTTTAAACCCTTGCCTCTCTAATTTAAGACTATGCCCTCTTGTGGTAGTTTTTCTTCTTTTAAATATAGTCTCCTCCTTTACTGTGTTGATTCACTTTATGTATTTAAATATTTCTATCATATCCCCCCTGTCTCGTCTTTCCTCCAAGCTATGCATGTTAAGTTCCTTTAAACTTTCCTTGTAAGTTTTATCCTGCAATCTATGAACCAGTTTAGTAGCCCTTCTCTGAACTCTCTCTGTAGTATCAATATTCTTTTGGATATACGGTCTCCAGTACTGCATACAATACTCCAAGTGAGATCTCACCAGTGTTCTGTGCAATGGCATGAGCACTTCCCTCTTTCTAATGCTAATACCTCTCCCTATACAAACAAGCATTCTGCTAGCATTTCCTGCTGCTCTATTACATTGTCTGCTTACCTTTAAGTCATCAGAAATAATCACCCCTAAATCCCTTTCCTCAGATGTTGAGTTTAGGATTCTATCAAATATTCTGTACACTGCCCTTGGGTTTTTATGTCCAAGATGCATTATCTTGCACTTATCCACATTAAATGTCAGTTGCCACAACTTTGTTTTTGTGTGGTGTGACTCAATCACTGTTCTTATATTAAACCACACTGACTGATGATCACTGGATCCTAAACTTTCACCTACAGTAATATCTGATACCAAATCTCCATTTGTTAACACTAAATCTAGTATGTCCTTGTTACAAACTGCTATTTGTAACTGGCCCTTTAAATGGCAAATTGCCCTGCTTCCCTGGGTTGTGGAGAAGCCTATCTGCCAGCCTTCTTCTACATGACTATGGTCCCTGGGAGACTGTGAAAACTTATTCACTTTTATTTGGTGTGTATGGCCCTTTAAGACCGTCGGTGGGCATATTGGGGCTTATGGACTCTTTATGGGTCTGGTGCTGGCCCTTTAAGCACCTTTTTGGGGCATCAGGAAGATTGGGACACTGCCCCTTTAAGACAGTGTCCCCAGACTTGTTTGGGACACTGCCCCTTTAAGATGGTGTCCCCAGACCTGGTTAAAACTCTTTGTGCCGGGCTATTTCCCACTTGGTTCAGTAAACGGGGCTTACTGTACCAAGTACCACACAGGCGGACCACCCAGAAGTGGAAGTGTGCAGGCAATTTACCTCCCAGAAGCTGTGATTAACCGCAGCTTAATTGACAATGCTGGGTGGCCTTTGTTCGTTTGCCGAACACGTGGCGGCGGCCATCTTTGTTAATGCGAACGAGGTCAGCGGTATTTGTAGCCAAATTCATGGAACTAAAATCGGCTACACATTTCCGCAAACACCGCTGAGCCCTACCTTCTCCCATACTGATTTTACAGCTGCAGAGACTAAGTCCCATTCGGCTATGGGACTTAGTCGTTTATTCAGCCTGAAACAGACCGGCCGCACAGCCCAAATCTATGGAACTGTTTTGGGCAGGAAAATGTGCTTGCGGTCGGTCATAAAGGGACCTCCAGCTAACTTTTTAACCCCTGGATGGATTTGGCTGATTTTTTGGTTATGTTTATATTTAAAGTGTGCTGATTAATAATATGTAACTTGGATGTGTAGTTTTAAAGTTACAGTGTATGGATACAAACTGTATTTTTCCTGCCTGTGTTAATTATGTTAAACCATTGTGCAACATAATTATATCACAGGCAGATGGGAGGATCTTTGTGTGTAATTGCTGGGAGTGTTTCTGTAATGTATGTTTATTATTGGTTGTTGTGTAAAACCCTGTGGGTGGTCCTATCTCAGGAAAACCTGCATAAAAGAAGGTTCTTTGTGTGCCAATAAACAGAATGACTTGACCCTCTTACTTTCAGCCTTGACTCATGTTTGTAGGGGACAGCTATAAACACTACAGGGATTGCTATGCTCTTCATACTCCCTTAGCTACTGAGCTCTTGTAAGAGCTCTTGTTCCTGATCCTGCTTCGCTCTATGGAAGGAAGGGATTCACCTACTGGAACTTGGAGCCTGGTCGTAGGTCCAGGGTGGATAGCAGACGGCGAGATCCTAGCCCAGCAGCGGTGGTTCGTTGAGCCTGCAGTACTTATGGTGTCTACGCAGTACTTATGGTGTCTACAGTGCTGATGGTCCTTTGGTGAGCGCTAGGAGCATCCTTTCTACGGTCCAACTTCCAGCCAGCCTGGAGGCAACCGTAACAGTCCTCTTTACGAGTTGGCTCCTCAACCACTTGTTTTAGAGACAATGCCAGTAGGAAGTTTAGAATATGTGTGCTCCTGGCACAAGCAGCTATTTTGGTTTTCCAATGCACCCATGATGATAACTTCCCCCTTCATTGTCATTTTAGCTATTTCCTCAACTAGTAGATTATCTAACTCTTCAATTTGTCCTGGGGGCCTGTAAATCACACCTACACGAGTTACTGTGTGATTACCAAATTCTAACGTAACACAAATGGACTCTGTGTTCACCTCACTAACTTTTATTAGGCTAGATTATATGCTATCCTTCACATACAGGGCCACCCCTCCCCCTTACTTGCCTTCCCTGTCTTTTCTATATAAAGAGTACCCTGGTATTGCTATGTCCCAGTCATTTTTCTCATTATACAATGTCTCAGTAACAGCGACTAAATCTACATTATCAGTTGCTATTATTACCTCAAGTTCATGGATCATATTCCCTAAACTGAGAGCATTTGTAGACATGACTCATCAGTGAAAGTGCCGTTTGTGTGTGAAAAATGCAAAAAATTTCTTTTATATTTTACTGTTTTGAAAACACTTTTATATTTATGTTTAGGAAATTTTAGGGTGTCATGGAAAGTTACAGGGTATATTTATATAAAAATACACTTACAATGAAATGTATACATTAATAAAAAAATACACTTAGTATGACGTGAGATATATATATAAATGTGTGTGTATGTATGTTAAAAGGCCATTAGGCCTGTATTTGTGGGAGAATTTATGTCCCCTACTTTAAACTCTGAGCCTCTACTCACCTCTGCGGTTCACGCCGATTGGGTCCCCATAGCAACCAGCACTTCCAGTCCGAGATACCCGGCAAAAGTTCCCGTTTGCTGCAGTGTCCACCGCCTCTGACCTCCAGTCCTTCCGCCTGGTTTTTCCACAGACGCTGTACCCGGCTTCCTGTAACGAGACCAGGCACGCCACGTGGGAAATAATGTTCGGTTATTTCTCACGTTCAGGCCTTAAAACGTGGGGAAAGGCTCCCTTCATATTTTCACTTACCCATTCGTTTAATTCATCCGTTCGTGCGGCAAACATTTAATCTTATCGGATTAGTCTTAAAGGTATATTTCTGTCATGAGCAGTTAAGCATATGCCCTCAGTCTAAGCACGCTTTCCTTTTTACATGATTTCTCCTAAATAAATGACCACGTTTAGAGGTTAACATCACTCAATTTAATTTCAGAAGGTCTGTCTCCCTTCTTTTTAGATCTCTCAGCAGTATTTTTTCTTATACGTTACTTAGCTCTGTTATGATTTTAGGCTCCGCAAATTATCAAGTATACAAACCAGGATTGTCAGCCTGGTATCCTGTCCTACAGTATCAGGTATTGCTATCTTACTCGTTATGTTTTATCATGTCCTCAAGGCCTCACTCAGCCTCCCCTGGTTACGTCCCCCCGCATTGGGTATCAAGAAGTTTGTCTCCACATATGGACTGTGACGAGAGCAATCTCGCCACATTGCATTGGAGGAGCCTGGTTGCCCATTTGCTCCCTTTAGACTATGGCCCCATGTTGAAACGCTGAAAGCCGGGTCATTCGGTGCTTGCTCTGTTTGAGCGGTGATACCCCAGATAGCTATGCCATGGAGCCCATTCGTATAATGAAAGACTATGGGAAAGACTTTGGCTCCATGGCAATTGAACTGTATGTGTGTGCTGTGAGCGCCATTCAGTAATAATGTGCGCTCAGACTTAAGCTATCTGGGCATATGTTGCATGTCTGTATTTTATGTAATAAATGTAACTTTGTGTATTTTATTGTATTTTACTGTCTTTTTGCTGCCATGTGTTCAATGGAGTTTTGCCTCTGTCTTTGGAGATAATTTGATTACTTCACAATTATCTCCAGGATAGAAGACTCTGTGGAACTGGTTTTGGGCAGAAAAGCCATGCTTCCTGTGGTCACAAAGGACTACGATCTATCTTTTGAACCACTGGACCAATTATGATTTTTACGTATGTTTGTATTTGGAGTATGCTGATTCTGAAAATGTAAGTTTTATGTGAATGTGATGCATACTTTTCAAGTTATGAATAATGTGGAAAAATTTTATTTCTCTGCTTGTGCTAATTAAATTACCCATTGTGTAAGTTAATTTAATCACATGCAGAGGGGAGGAATTTGTGTGGGAGTGTCTGAGTGTATTGTATGTGTTTATTGGTTGTGTTCCAAAACCCTGTGGGTGGTAATAATGTGTAAGAATGTGTACATAAGCACAATAAACCCACAGCTCTGTCTGTTCACTGCTTGACCCTCAACACAGAGCTTTGTCTCGTTCTTGGGGGGATTTATTGTATGCTGTTCCAGTTCGACTGCTAGGAGTGTAAACCTATTCATATGGTTTCCTGTTCGGCGGATTGGTGTTCTGCAGGAGCTGTGCCTGTGCATCTGAAAAGGGGAATATCGCCTAAACGCTTTTAACCCCTTGTCCGTTACACCCATCAACAGGGCTTTTTAGCCATAGAGGAGACAATCGGTCTCCCCCTCCAGCAGCAGAGCTGTGTATCCAAAGGGGAGACAGTCGGTCTCCCCCTTCAGCAGCAGAACTGTCTATCCAATGGGGAGACAGTCGGTCTCCCCCTCCAGCAGCAGAGCTGTGTATCCAATGGGGAGACAGTCGGTCTCCCCCTCCAGCAGCAGAGCTGTGTATCCAAAGGGAAGACAGTCGGTCTCCCCCTCCAGCAGCAAAGCTGTGCATCCAAAGGGGAGACAGTCGGTCTCCCCCTCCAGCAGCAGAGCTGTGTATCTAAAGGGGAGACAGTCTGTCTCCCCCTCCAGCAGCAGAGCTGTGTATCTAAAGGGGAGACAGTCGGTCTCCCCCTCCGGCAGAGCTGTGTATCCAAAGGGGAGACAGTCTGTAATGTCCTTAAAACAAGTCAAAATGAGGCTCAGTAGAGTGTGTGGCCTCCACGTGCCTGTATGACCTCCCTACAATGCCAGTGCATGCTCCTGATGAGGTGGCGGATGGTCTCCTGAGGGATCTCCTCCCAGACCTGGACTAAAGCATCTGCCAACTCCTGGACAGTCTGTGGTGCAACGTGACATTGGTAGATGGAGCGAGACATGATGTCCCAGATGTGCCCAATTGGATTCAGGTCTGGGGAATGGGCGGGCCAGTCCATAGCATCAATGCCTTCGTCTTGCAGGAACTGCTGACACCCTCCAGCCACATGAGGTCTAGCATTGTCTTGCATTAGGAGGAACCCAGGGCCAACCGCACTAGCATATGGTCTCACAAGGGGTCTGAGGATCTCATCTCGGTACCTAATGCCAGTCTGGCGAGCACATGGAGGGCTGTGCCCCCCAAAGAAATGCCACCCCACACCATTACTGACCTACTGCCAAACCGGTCATGCTGGAGGATGTTGCAGGCAGCAGAACGTTCTCCACGGCGTCTCCAGACTCTGTCACGTCTGTCACATGTGCTCAATGTGAACCTGCTTTCATCTGTGAAGAGCACAGGGCGCCAGTGGCGAATTTGCCAATCTTGGTGTTCTCTGGCAAATGCCAAACCTCCTGCAGGGTGTTGAGCTGTAAGCACAACCCCCACCTGTGGACGTCGGGCCCTCATACCACCCTCATGGAGTCTGTTTCTGACAGTTTGAGCAGACACATGCACATTTGTGGCCTGCTGGAGGTCATTTTGCAGGGCTCTGGCAGTGCTTCTCCTGTTCCTCCTTGCACAAAGGTGGAGGTAGCGGTCCTGCTGCTGGGTTGTTGCCCTCCTACGGCCTTTTCCACATCTCCTGATGTACTGGCCTGTCTCCTGGTAGCGCCTCCATGCTCTGGACACTACGCTGACAGACACAGCAAACCTTTTTGCCACAGCTCGCATTGATGTGCCATCCTGGATGAGCTGCACTACCTGAGCCACTTGTGTGGGTTGTAGACTCCATCTCATGCTACCACTTGAGTGAAAGCACCGCCAGCATTCAAAAGTGACCAAAACATCAACCAGGAAGCATAGGAACTGAGAAGTGGTCTGTGGTCACCAGAACCACTCCTTTATTGGGGGTGTCTTGCTAATTGCCTATAATTTCCACCTGTTGTCTATCCCATTTGCACAACAGCATGTGAAATTGGGTGTCACTCAGTGTTGCTTCGTAAGTGGACAGTTTGATTTCACAGAAGTGTGATTGACTTGGAGTTACACTGTGTTGTTTAGGTTTTCCCTTTATTTTTTTGAACAGTGTATATCCCTGCTATTAGAATTTTTTTTATTAATTTAATTAAATAAAACCAGCATAATTACCAGTTAGGTTGTAGATTTTCTATCAGATGTGTAGATATGCCCCAGGAATTTCGAATGCAAGTATGATGAGAATTGTGGAAAATAGAAACGTTTTCAGAGTTCTAAAGTTGTGTTAGTTGGAAAAAGTATAAAGAGTTAGGTGTTTCTAGCTTTGAATCCAGATGTCAGATCTTAACTGTTAGGTGTGAGTGTTTAGAATGTCCAAGAGTCAGAATATGTAAGTCACCGAGAGTTTGACAGTGTCCCTCTCTTCCCTTTGTCCTTACTTTTGAAAGCAGAAAATTCTCTGCACGCCACTAGTTGATGGGACCAATAGGGAACTGTGGGTGTGTCATCCCTACAGACTATCATCTAGATTTTGGTCAGTAGATGGCGCAATTACATCACAGAAAATTCTTCTCAGGGGGTCCATTTATCTTTTTGTATAATGGGTTAACTGAATTTGGTGATGCGATTTACGTCATTTTTGTTATCTCTTATGGCTGCTATACATCACAGAACCTGCCATTTTCAAAGCTTTTTCCCAGTCTGTGTGTCTGGGATATACCTTTAAATTTAGCTTTCTGATATGTCTAAATTCTTCTTCACCTCTTTCTTACAATGCAACTTTGTAAGATTCCGTTTTTTTGGAAAGTAAAATTAATTACTTGTGTTATCTGTCATTTGGTATCTGTTTTTTCTCGTGTGAAACTGTGTTTAAGATTATTTATATTCCACTAACCTTAGTAAATAATATATTTTTTCATTGATATATCAATGAATATTCTATATTATTAACATAGTACTTATTATATATGATTAATATACTTCTAGTAAGTTACAAGTGGATAGTGTGTTTATGTATACATTTGTCTCTGGATTGTAGTATTCCTCCCCCTTTTGCTGTTAGACATCATGCCTTGTGTCAGGTTTTATCTCTGTTTACATTAGTCACATTCCTTAGCTCAGACCTGAATGAATAGTGATAGAAAGATAAATCTTGTGTCTGTCTTAGCCTTGTAATACAAAATGGAGTCACCTCTGTTCTGAGGGTGACTGGCAGTATACACTTTTAATTTCTATCTTGACACAAAATGTCTGCTGATATAAACATACTGACAGTTTTTGGGTGTGGGACAGTCGGTCTCCCTCCCCAGCGGCAGTATGCAGTTCAGGGAGAGAAGCGTATCTGTCACGGGAGGCGGTCAGGAGACCAGGACCCCTGTATGCCTGATGATGGTAGGAGTTACAGTGTGGAAATGAACAATCAGGGTTTGGTGCATGGTAACCACACGCCCCCTGGTATTGAGCACCAGGATCTGTGCGACCACATACCAGGGCCCTGATGCAGCTTCTGCAGATCCCAGGAACTTGATAATATGCAGATATGAATCCAGTACTTGAAACAAGACAAGACTCGAATAGGCACCAAACAAGGTAACAAGACTAGCCTAGAGGAACCCAGAACTGGAGCAGGATAGAAGGCAGAACCCAGAACATGTACACAAGACATGAGGGAAACAAGAACAGGACATGGACAGGACTGAACATGAACTGGGAATACAAGACAAAATAAAACAAACAAGAGATACAAGGCAAAACAAGAGGAGAAATAACTAAGTACTATATGTGGCGAAACAGACCTCGCCACTGGGCATTGGAGAAGACTGATTGCCAGCCTCCTGCCATGTGACTATGGCCCCTGGGATGTATTGCCCTTTAAAGACATGATTTGGGCATAATGGATTTGTGTTGTGCTGCTGCTGGCCCTTTAAGAACCATCTGGGGACATACTGTGGAGTTACTGGGTGGCCACCATTTCATGTATCAGAGGCACATGGTGAGAACAATGGATGAAGCACATGGTGAGAACAATGGATGAAGCACATGGTGAGAACAATGGATGGAGGCCATTTTAACTCGCAGACACTGTTTGGACTTTTCTACATGGTGCCATCTTGCCCGTATTTGGTGCACAAAGACATCGTGCAGTAGTTTTAAACTATACAACAGGGGACACATTATACAGTAATTATTTTTCATATAGCCTGTATATGTTCTGCGGAATCTGCATTAAACTGTATCTTCCAAACTACTGAACGGATCTGGGTGAATTTTGGATATGTGGTTCACCCAGATCCCCCGGTTCCGAGGATATATTTTATTGGGTTATTGCATGTTTTGGGGTCCCTGTGATATGTTTGATAATACTGTATTTCTCTGCCTGTGATAATTATATTAGCCATTGTGTTCAGTAATCATATCACAGGCAGAGGGGAGGATTTTGTGTGGGAGTGTCTGTGTGTATTGTACGGATTGATTGGTTGTATTTCAAAACCCTGTGGGCAGTACTATGTTTGTGGATTGTGACTAAAAGAAGCTGTATATTCCAGTATAGTCAGTTCTGCTTGACCTCAAAACGAAGTGTCGTCTCGTTATTGGGGGAATTGGATTGTATGCTGATTGCCAGGAGTGTAAGCTGATTGTATGCTTTTCCTGTTCAGCTGCTTACAGCATTCATATGCTTAAGACCGTTCGTATGCTTCTCCGGTTCGGTGGTTGTGGTGTCTGCTACAGTGCTTGGAGTCCTCAGGAAGCGCTAGTAGCATCCTTCAACGGAGGTACCCAGTCGGGGTGCCAGGTGATCCGTTACACTATATATGTAATAAACATTGGAGATTTAGACATACATAAATGGCCAAGATGTATGCAGCCCACCACTGCGCCAAAGTATGCCAATTATGGTGGGTTCTAACTGCCTACACCCTGTTCCAAATGATTATGCAAATTCTATTTGTGTCACAAAGATTAAATATTTTGTTTTTCAGTTTAACTCATGGATGGCATTGTGTCTCAGGGCTCTTTTGATCACTGAAAACAATCTCAGGCACCTGTGATAATTAGATTGCCTGGTGAGCCCAATTTAAGGAAAAACTACTAAAGGAGAGTGTTCTACATTATTAAGCAGAGCACCATTTTCATGCAATATGGGGAAGAAAATGGATCTCTCTGCTGCCGAAAAGAGTGAAATCGTTAAATGCCTTGGACAAGATATGAAAACATTAGATATTTCACGAAATCTTAAAGGACCACTATAGGCACCCAGACCACTTCAGCTTAATGAAGTGGTCTGGGTGCCAGGTCCATCTAGGATTACCCTGCCTGCTTTAAACATAGCAGTTTCAGAGAAACTGCTATGTTTACATATGGGTTAATCCAGCCTCTAGTGGCTGTCTCACTGACAGCCGCTAGAGGCGCTTCCGTGCTTCTCACTGTGATTTTCACAGTGAGAAGACGCCAGCGTCCATAGGAAAGCATTGAGAGTGCTTTCCTATGGACTGGCTGAATGCGCGCACGGCTCTTGCCGTGCATGCGCATTCAGCCGATGGCGGCCAAAGAAGGAGGAGAGTCCCCAACGCCGAGGGAGCCCAGCGCTGGAGAAAGGTCAGTTTTTAACCCCTTCCTCCCCCTTCAGCCCGGCAGGGGTGGGGGCACCCTTAGGGCACTATAGTGCCAGGAAAACTAGTTTATTTTCCTGGCACTATAGTGCTCCTTTAAGTGTGATCTTTGCACTATTAAGAGATTTGTGGCTGATTCAGAGCACAGACGTGTTCGTGCAGATAAAGGCGCATTGAGGAAGATTTCTGCCAGATCAATGCATCGGATCAAGAGAGCAGCTGCTAAAATACCATTACATAGCAGCAAACAGATATTTGAAACTGTTGGTGCCTCTGGACTCCCACGGACATTAAGGTGTAGAGTCCTCCAGAGTCTTGCAACTGTGCATAAACCTTCTATTCGTCACCACTATTGTACTCTTTGAATTGTACTCTTAATAGTTAATAACATGAGAATTATGCTGACTGTTATTTACATCAATTATTTAGGTAAATGAGAAAAATATAATTTGCATAATAATTTGGAACAGGGTGTAGATATGCATGACTAAAAGTACAACAATAAAACACACACAGTACTTACCTGCAAGGAAAGGAGCAGAGGTATGAGACCATTGCTAGCAAGAAATCACTGAAACAAAAAGGATAAATAGCAAAGGAATGGGTGTGGCAACAAAAAACAAACATATAAAGGAATCCAGGAGACTGGGAATTCCAGGAACAGAATAAAGGAATTAACTCAGAAAACCAGACATGGAACAGAGAACCAGAAAAAAACAAAACAAGAAAAACTAAACAAGAATTGAAAAAAGAGTACTGGATATCAGCCATGACCAGAAATATCCGCAGAATGTAACAGGACGTGAGCGTATCATCCTTCCTCCCCAGCGGCAGTGTGAGTTATTGGGAGTGGAGACAACCGGGCTCACTCCACAGTGGCAGTGTGCAGTCCAGGGACAAGAGAAAATCTGTTTCTCTCCCCAGCAGCAGAGTGAGTTATTGGGAATGGAGACAACCGGTCTCACTCCCCAGCGGCTGTTTGAGCTACAGAGAGAGGAGGTGGTTGCCCTCTCTCCCCAGCGGCAGATAACCATTGAAATGGAGGTTGTGGTGGATGAGACTTCGGTCGCCACGGGCACCCTGTAAGTGGAAGAGTTGGCTATTCCGACTCTTCCTGAGGCTGACCCCAGCGACCTGTTATGGTGTGGTCAGCGGATAGCAGGCGAGGCTGCTGCTACCCCTACCCTTGAGGATGCACCTGCATCAAGGCAGAGATGGCTTCTGCTCTCCCCTTCCCCTGGTTCCTGACCCTAGCTGTCTTGCAGGGTCCGGAAGGCAGTTTGGCGTGGAAGCACGGGCCTCCGGGCAGAGAGCAGGTAGCCTCTGCCCACCCCTGTTACCTAAGCTGAGCACTGGCAGCTAACCGGAGTAGAGGCGCGGGCTTCAGGGCAGAGTGCTTCGGTCATGCGAAAGACATGGTGAATTACTTTTGTGGTTTTATTAAGAGGAAAGGAACAGCCACATTGTAACAAAGCGTCAGCCAGAGGGTATTTGTAACAGTAATAACGGAGGTAACCAGTCGGGTTACCTGTGGTCCGCTACAGTGATCAACTTTGCTTGTTTATTTGGTAGCACCGAGGCGATTAGGCGTCTCAAAAAGTGTGGTAATTTCTCATGGGAGATAGCGTCCGATACTTCTCACGCTTTAAATTTTTTTCTCTGACTTTTATCATCTATAGCATCTATACCAGTGATGGCGAACCTTTTTGAGCCCGATTGCCCAAACCGCAATACATGCCTACTTTTTTTCCCCTCAAAGTGCCAACATGGTAATTAAACCTGAATACTGAGGTTTAAGTTTAGAAAAAACAACTTATACAGTTGTCCAAACTAGTTAACATCTTTTGTTTTAAAAGAACAACACAACAGAAAGTTCAATGATACAAATTTTAAATAATGATATAAAATATAGATAAAATTAAGCTTATATTTATTAGTTACAAAAAGAGGAGTTGAGGGCTGCGCTTTGTCAAAAGAGAGCGCAGCCCTCAACTCCTCTTTTTGTACCTTCTTGTTTTTATAAGGGTTTTGTGAGGGATTCCCTTTCAGGGTTGCTGCTCAATTGAGTTAGCGCAGACTCTTCCCTTCTCCTATTCTTTATATTTATTAGTATCTCCAACAAATGCAATGCATACACACAGACTGCTGAACACATTCACACACCGACTGCTAAATACACATACAGTCCGCTAAATACACACACACACACAAACATACACAGTCCGCTGAATACAAACACTGCCGAATACATACACACACAGTTTGCTGAATACACACGCAGTCAGCTGAATACACAAAGCCTGCTGAATACACACACATATAAAGCATTGAGGGGTGCAGTGTATGTGTTTGTGTGGAGGGGTGTGTGTGTGAGGGGTGCTATGTGTGGGGGGGGCAGGGGTGCTGTATGTGTGGGGGGTAGGGGTGCTGTATGTGTGGGGTGGGGTGCTGTATGTGTGGGGGTGGGGGGTGCTGTGTATGTGTGGGGGTGGGGTGCTTATGCTTGCTGCCTTGCTGTGTGTGGGGGTAGGGGTGCTGTATGTGTGGGGGTGGGGGTGCTGTGTGTGTGGGGGTGGGGGTGCTGTATGTGTGGGGTAGGGGTGCTGTATGTGTGGGGGTGGGGTGCTGTATGTGGGGGTGGGAGTTATGTGTGTGGGGGTGGGGGTGCTGTAGTGTGGGGTGGGGATTGCTGTGTGTGGTGGGGTGGGGTTATGTGTGTGGGGGTGGCGTTGCTTGTGGGGAGTTGCTGTATGTGAGGTGGGGTGCTGTATGTGGGGTGTGGTTATGTGGAGGTTAGCGGTGCTGTGGGAGGTGTGAGGGCTGTGGGGGTTGTGTGTTGGGGTGTGTGTGTGGGTGGTGGGGGTTAGCTGTGGGGGTCAGTTGCTGTGTGGGAGTTGGGGTGCTGTGGGGGTGCTGTGGGGGTGCCTTGTGCCTTGTGTAGGTTGCTGTGGGTTAGTGAGACTGGAGGTTAGGACTGTGGGGGTTAGCGGTGCTGTGTGGGGGTGGTGCTGTGTGGGGTGCTGTGTGTGTGGGTGTGTGGTGGGGTTGTGTGGGGTGTGAGATGGGGGTTGGTGCTGTGTGTGTGTGTGTGTGTGTGTGTGTGTGTGTGTGTGTGTGTGTGTGTGTGTGTGTGTGTGTGTGTGTGTGTGTGTGTGTGTGTGTGTGTGTGTGTGTGTGTGTGTGTGTGTGTGTGTGTGTGTGTGTGTGTGTTGATTGGTGGGGGTGCTGTGGGGGTGAGGTGCTGTGTGTGGGTGGTAGGGGTGTTGTGGGGTGCTTGGTGCTGTGGGGGATTGCTGTGGGGGCCGGTGCTGTGTGTGTGTGTGGTAGGGTTGTTGTGTGGGGAGTGGCGGTGCTGTGGGGCGGTGCTGTGGGGATGTGTGTTGGTGCTGTGTGTGGGGAGGCGGTTGCTTGACAGTTGATTGCTGTGTGTGGGGGGTACGGGTGCTGTGTGTGGGGGGTACGGGTGCTGTGTGTGGGGGGTACGGGTGCTGTATGTGTGGGGGGTAGGGATGCTGTAAGGTTTGATGATTGCCCAAGGTTTGAATTCCTGTTGGTAATTATAAGGCATTTGATTTGATTAAGCTAGTTACTTGCTGTTGATTGCTGGTTAATTAGCTATTGTTTGCAAATAAGCAGAGGCCTACCCGGGTGTTAAACATTCCTAGTGGGCGGTGATTTAAGGAGTTATATAAGGCTTGGTCTCATTAGCTTGTCTAATATAGCTTGGTGCTACTTCTAAGTGCTGTTTCTAAGTGTCTAGTTGGAGATATTCTGGAGATAACTTGGAGGTAATCTGAGGTATTCAGGAGGATAAAGAAAAAAGTTAAGATTTTTTGTTTTAAATTATTCTCATAATTGGAATGGCAGGCTTAGTTCAGTGTAACAATTGCTATGCATTTGTTTCACGTTCCACTTTTTGGAGGTTTGGTTGTTGTCTAATCTGT